>VZRF01014662.1:19519-191116 GCA_013396875.1 Vireo altiloquus
CTTTGTTAGAAAGAATAAAAACTTATTTTTATTGCAACTTTTGCTTCTACACATCCTGTGATAATAATGTGACTTGTAAAAGTTACTAAAAAACTTTTAGTTACTTCTAAAGTTACTTTATTTTAAGAAATCTTAAATTATTGATAAGAATTTGGGTTGTCTTATACTTTTTATATGCTTGCCATTGTATCTATAAAACATTCATTTTTAACATAGTGATGAAACTCTATTAACACTGTGGCAAACCTCAGGCATCTCATTATTTACATTTGTAGTTATAATGCACATTCAGGTGTCTAATGACACTCTCAGGTGATGGATACTATGTCAGTGTGAGCTGCAGTGACTAACTGTCTCTTAAATCCAGGTCACTCACTGAGTTGCCTAAATATTGATTTAGTTCCTTCACTTCAGTCACTTTAGTCTGACAACTTTGTCCTTAACTGGTACCTTCTTTTCTATCCACCCAGTGCTAAAGAGGTCAGCAAAAAATAATTTTTCACTTGATTTTTCTCCTGCTTAACTTTCTTCAGCTAGTTTCCAATGTTTTCCTGATGTACTATTTCCTTCCCACTCTCACTTATTAGTTTCCACATTAAAACATGTTGTTCAACATATCAAAAGAAGATTGTGCCTAATTATAAGTTTTTATGGTTCTACAAACCAAATACATTTTCTCACTGTCTTGTGGTATGGGTCAAGCTATTAAAAAAAAATAATTAGGAAATCCAATTTACTGGACATTTTCCTGTCTTTATTCCTGTCTCTCCTGTCTGCCTATATTTGTTTTTAACTCTAATGACCGTATCAGGCTTTATGCAACTGATATCTCTAAGCAGTCTGCACTGTACTGGTGTAACAAACATCAAGAAACTTTAGTTGTCTGTTTTTCTGGCATGTAGCTTTGTATGCAGATTGTCCAGGAGTTATCTGCTTTAGAGAAATCTGTCTTAACACTTAATTGGCCGCCTTGCACCTTCCCACCTTTCAGGACTATAGTTTCTTGATTAGCATTAAAAGCCAAGATGACAGCAATATATAGGATAAGACAGCAGGTTTTTGGTTGAGAGAAAGTCTGCTCACCCAAACAGGGTGTAATATGTGGTACAGGGAGAACTTGTGTCCTTCTGGTCCTACAGCCTATGGACCTCTGTAATACAACTGGTGGTCCCTAAGTGAGCCCACAACCAGACGCCAGTCTTCTCCCTTACTGTCCATGCTAGATGGTGTTGCACATGGTACATATTTAGCATAGTTTGCATGCACTCCACTATCTTCTTTTCAAAAGCATTAGGGGAATAGATTTTGGCAGTGGTGAGAATTCAGTGGCAGCTGAATATAAAAGGGACTACCTTGGCATCAAAGCACCATACAGTAAGGACAAAGAGATGCCAAGAAGCAATGAATACTGTTTGGTGAGGACAGAAAAATGAAAAGCAGGTGCTTGCCTCTGATTGTTTCTCTGTAGACAGTTACAGGTATTCCTCGATTGCCTGTGTTCTTAAGATGCTAATATGGGAAAGAGAAGACAGGAAGAAGTACTCTAAATTTTATGTGGTGAATTGGAAACCATGTTCTAAACTTATGACATTTAACTTATTTTAGTATGAAAGAACAAATATTTATTAACCCAAGTGAAAAAAAGAAAAGCTAGAAGGAAGAGTTCTGCTGCTGCTATATTCTCAGAGCATTAGGATTCACCTTCTAGTTTGGCTTTGATAATGATGAAATTATTTAACTTAATTGAATTAGCAATTAGCTGAACTAATGTATTGGGTTTGCATGGCAAGATTTTAGTAGTGGTGGGGCTGCAGGGGCAGCTTCTTTGAGAAGCTGCCAGAAGCTTTCCCCATATCTGACAGAGCCAATGTCAGCTGGCTCCAAGATGGACTTGTGTATAGCCAAGGCTGAGCCCATCAGCAAGGGCAGCAATGGCTCTGGACTACTGTGCTCAAGAAGAGGAAAAAGTTACTGCACAGAAGCAAGTTGCAGACAGTAGAGAGTGAGAAGATATCACAAAAATGGCTCTGCAGACACCAAGGTCAGTGAAGAAGGAGGTGGAGGCGGTGTGCCAGGCACCCAAGCAGAGATTACCCCGCAGCCTGTGATGCAGCCCATGGTGAGGCAAGGTGTCCCCTGCAGCCCATGGAGGTCCATGGTGGAGCAGAGATCCACCTGGAGCCCATGGAGGACCCTATGCTGGAGAAGAGGGATATTTGAAGAAGATTGTGACCCCATGGAGAGGAGCCCATGCTGCAGCAGGTTTGCTGGCAGGATTTGTTCCAAAGGGACTGCACCCCATGGAAGGTGCTCACACTGGAATAGTTCATGAAGAATTTCAGCCTATTGGAAGAACTCACATTAGAGAAATTCATGGAAGACTGTCTCCTGTGGGAGGAACTCCACACTGGAACAGAAGAAGGGTGTGAGGAGTCTCCCCTTGAGGAAGAAGCAGCAGAGGCAACATGTGATGCACTGACCATAACCCAAATCCCTGTGCCCCTGTACTGCCTGGAGAGGAGCTGGAGAACTGGGAACAAAGTTAAGGTTGGTAAGAATGGAGGGGTGGTGGGAAGGTGGTTTTAAGATTTGGTTTTATTTCTTATTATCCTGCTCTCATTTGATTGTAAAAAATTCAATTTATTTCCCTAAGATGAGTCTGTTCTGCCCATGACAGTAAATGATGAGGGATCTCTGCCAACTTTCTTGCTCTTAGGAAATAGATCTGTAATGCAAAACCAAATGAAAGGCTGATGTTAGAAAAACTCCTTAGTAATTTTGCCTTCATATTGTAAACATAAGAGACGTTTGACACTGTGAGAGTGAGTTTATGTGGACTCCTATTTTTATGATGTTATTTGTATGTATTCACAACACATCATCTTTTCAAATGACCTAGGGTACAGCAGATGATGTTCTGAAATTGAACTTCCTAAGTGACACTGTGTACTCTAAAATGACTCCAGCTTTCCTTTCTTTGCTCTTTTCTTACTACTTAGGTAAGAATTATCTTCAGAACAGACACATCAGCAAGAAATGCTTCTACTATAAAACAGATACGAATTGTATACTTCTGTGAATTTTGTTGGTATCTAATTTAAGAGAAGGAATTTTTAATAAGTAGGAACTTGTAACATTTATATAAATGTGTGGATTTATTTTGAATTTTGCTCTCAAAATTCTAAATATTTAAAGATTACATACTTCTTAGAATGTTATTTTAAAACAATTGAACTATAGATTATTAATATCACAGAAACATCTTTCATAGAAATACAAAAGAAAAATCTGAAGAAGTCTTGCTGCTTTGAATAATGGTAATGTAAAGTAGTGTGAAATTTTGAAGTGAAAATATGTAAATATTTCTTTTAAATAGAATACTATTTTTGAAGAATGGGAGGATGATTTTTATATTCATTTATAGAAATGAATCTACTTAGTACTTTTTCTTTACAGTGTAAAGGACTGTGCTGACAAAGATAGCAATTAATAGTACTGTGAGATACTCTGCCTTTGTTGCACTCCTATACTTGATGATAAAATTATGGGTTATCTAGAGTATAGAAAACAAAGGAAGTATTATATTCTTGGTGTGAAGCTTCAAAAATACTAACTACTTTTTCAAATCTTGTTAAATTCAGAACTTTTAAACACTCTTAGCATCCAAATATTCAACAGGTTTTGAGCATCTCCTTTTTTAAGTCCTATTCTCTTTTTCAAAAATCCACCATAGACTTAGAACATGAAAACATACATCAGTCTCCCATCAGCATCTTCATCTATCTATTGTTACAGGGAGATTTTAAATGGCACCAAGGTACCTGAAAAATTCCTCTTATTAAGGGCTTAATTCTGCATCTTCAGGCATAGGTTTAAAAGGCTATGCTAGTTCATAATTACACAGTAGGTACAGTTTGGGTCCCTGTATCATAGAATCATAGAATCGTTTGGGTTGGAAAAGATGCTTAAAAGTCATCTGGTCTAACTCCCCTGCAGACTGGGGGCTTCTTCAGACGGATTGTCTAAGAGAACATGGAAGTCTATATCGGCACATCTGCACTCTGCTTACCTGAGTATTTTGCTTCTCCCACTATCACAACTTCCAACACACTACATTGACAAATGCTTTAATCTAAATGCACGTAAAACAAATAAAGCACACAAATTATGTGTAGTTCAACACACAACCCTTGGGTTGGAAGTGCAGGCATGGCTAAAAAGATGTGCCTCTAAGCATACACATGCATTCCGTGGTGACTGCTCTGTTTCAGAGCCCTTGGACAAGCATAGGCCATATGGAACATCAGTGACAGTAAACCAGTCTTTAATTACTGCGCAGACTTCTCTCCGCCAAGTATTATTCTAGCCTGAGGCAGGGAGTACATGCACATTGAAAAGCGTAAGAGACCTCTACTGGAAGGTTAAATGCTTTGAAGAGAAGTATAAGAGATAGAAGAAAGGGAAACAGGTAGAATAAAACAGACAGTAGGGTAAGGTTTTTAAGGCACAGATTAGCCTTGTCATACTGACAGAGATATTAAGTGTCCCAAACCCACATTTTTCAAAATCAAGCTTTCAATCACTCCTGCACAAGGCACAGCCCAAGCTCGGCTCAGGCACAGTTCGGCTTGGCACAGCTGTGCATGGTGAGTATTGAGCAAAGCCACTAATACTGCAGACAGATTTCAGATCCAGGGGACAAAGCAAAAGAAGAACCTTTGGCAGCAAACACCTTCCATGACCTAAAATGCACTAGCGTGTGCTATGCTGTCCTTTGGTGGGTGGAAATCCTGGAAATGTATCTCTATCTCACACATAACTCCCTGCCCACATGTGACCTGTTGGTAGTCCCATTACTCACTCAGGGAGGATGGATGGGCATGATTTAGGAAGCTGAGCAGCCTTCAGGAACAATGCATTTCACATTTACAGGAAAGTATTGTTTTGTAGCCTTGCCAAACATACATCACTACACCACAGGGAGTAGTATGGTCTAAGGACTGAATCAAGGGACAAATTATATTCACCTAAATTCAGGAGTTAGAAATTAATAACCAGTAAGCTGTCAATTCATATAATACCTATAGGTGGTCACTGTATACGACACAGGAAAGAGAAATATGTGTTTCACCTTAAAGTCCTGGCCATAACGTCACATTTCAAGGACAGTCTCATAGATATCTTTGGCACTGTGTCTGTCAGCCTATCTCTGTAGCCAGCAGAGGCTAATCTCATCCTGTTAGACATTTGAGCTCATATTCTGTACAGGAAATGGAAGCAGCTTCCAATGCTCCATGACTGAACCTCCAGTTACCCTAATACTTTGTGGTTTCAAGGTTTGTGAAAGTCTGCTATGTTCATGTCCTCTTTCCATGAAAGTGTGACTCACTTGCTACCTGGTGTCACTCTTCATCCTTCCATCTCTGCTGCATGCATTTATCATCAGTCCTGCTTCATCTCTTGATCCTGCATATTTCTCTTACTGTTTTCCTACTGAACTGAATGGTTCCTGTACTTACATGTTGTTTATTGTTCTATTCTTTTTACAGTTCCCCGTGTTGTAGCCTAGGTCCCACGGGTCACGTCAGATTCTACAGCTGATGTCACTAATTTTTTATGATACCCAGGGCTTGACAGCATTTGCATCAAGAATACTTCCCTTCTTGTATCTACGAATTTAACCAAAGATTATCCCTAATCCCTGGCCTCCTCTGTGCAACTGGGTTTCTCTTCTCAGCCGTTAGCAGGTGCTGCCCTGATGAACTCAAACAAAGGTTTGACTTTTGAATAATAATATATTAATTTTGAATAATATTACATTAATTTTCTCCAGACTTCTCATTATTATTTTTTCAATCTTGATCCTATGCTGTCACCTCTGTGACCCATCAGCGGATGTCACCACTCCATCCCTGTACTGACTTCTTACCTCAGGAATGTCACTGACCAGTAAATGTCAGTTCTCTGGGGATTTCAGTCAACACTAACTCCTGGAATTACCCCTGTGCCAGAGAGCTATGCTACTCCTGGGGCATCTGCAATAAAAAAAAAAAAAAAAAAAAAAAGAGATGCACAGATTAATTCACAAGCCCACAAAATCCCATGTTAGGCCTTTAATCCCCTCTGGATGTAAAATTATAGAATAGATATCAAGCCTTGTCCCTTCGTGAATTCAGTAGCAGCCATACAGGAATCTGAAATGTGACCTTCATGCATGTGGTCCGGAAATAATTGGTACAATCATTGGTAGAAATGTATGGAAACAACCCATTAGATGCATCTGACACGGGTGTGTTTGTGTGTGGTCATTTACAAACACTGCAGCATATTTGTCTACCCAAAAAAATCCCTTTCCATGTTTTAACTAAATCAGAAAAATTGGAAAAGAGAGGTTTTTTGTTTCCACTAAACACATCTGTCTACTCATCTATATACGCTCATGCAGAAATTTCCAGTCATTCAAGTCTCCAGGGTGTTTCAAAATGTCTGAAGTCTCTTTAAAGAGCAGATTAGTATGTATCCTAAAAGTTAATACTTCTTTTTTTAAATAGTATTTGTAATACTATTTAACTGCTCTATTTTTCCATTATGGGCCTGTCAGCAGGAATATGTTGCCCTATAGTACATGACAAGTGAAAACGCTAGTAACATTGTTTTTCATAGACAGAAAAAATACCAAAGAAGCAATTTCTTAGCTGAAATGTCACCTGTTAGATGTATGGGGCTCACTATATTTTTGTTGCCCTGGTAACGAATGGTGTAAAATGACTCCTTTGCACAGCTCCATCAGAATGATTGCATCCTGGTTTTTCCATCATTTTACAAGAGGCTGTTTTCATTCTCCCTTCCTGACCATATTAAGTGTAAAGAGATTGAATTACTGTGCTGTACACTCTCCATCCAATGTGGATTTAAGAGTTGATATTGATGTACTGAGAACTGCGTTCTTCTTTGAGAAAAAAAAGCTACAAATTATAATGAATTTGACTTTTATGTATCGACCGCTCAAGTAGTGAAGTAGTGTTTCTGCACCCAGGGGATAGACATGGCATGATCAGCATTTTTCACTTGAACGAATCCAATTGATAAAGCAATATATTCAGTGTCACTTTGCTTGATCTCCAGGTTTAACAATAGTCATGCTAAAAGTAGATACATTACTCCATAAATTTCACTCATAAAAAATGTGCTAGCCATTGCTTTATACAGCTGCACTCTTTCCAACTTTTCACTGAGCAGGGCAGAAAAAGATGAACAGAAATAGTGTGCCAAAAACATGTAAGTGTGGGCAAGTGGCTAACAAGTATTGGGAATACTCAGGAATTTACAGCTAAAAAAGCCCAATACAGCACTGTGCGGTGGGTGGTGATTAGCTTGTGTCTTAGCACATGTGCACCTTGAGAGCAAATCACAGAATCACTGATGCTGCATGCTGGGCAGCTGCAGAAGTAAGCAAGGAGAAATTACTTAACTAATAAGGGTGCGCAGAAACATTCTGAAGATTTCTGAATGTTACAGTACCTAACCTTTTTCATTATAGAAAAAATTGTGCATCTCACTAAAATACAAATATGATATCACCACACATTCTTTGTCCTGCTAGAGTACGTGCAAAATCAGTGGAACAGCTGAACTGTGTTAATTTGCCATGATTAATTTTCTGCCTCCTGAACTGTCTGACTTCCTGTGCCGTATTTTCCCACCACTTTTCATACCTGGGACTGGATCATATAGAGTGTAACACCTCAGAGGTGTTTGATAAGGATAAAAATCTCTGTTCAAAGAGAGAATGAGTGCATCAGGAGCAGCAGACTTGGCTGCCTGGTGAAGGCAAATGGGTTACCAGAGCAGGGTTAGCAGTCAGATCTGCAAAGGGCCTGTGGGCCTGAACCCATTGTCTGGCTATGTGATTGATTGTTATCAGCTCATGGAGCAGAGCCTCACATGCTCAGGAAATTTTAGACAAAAGACAGACGAAGATTCCCATTTGCTTAGCAAAGCTGCAAGAGTAGTAGTAATAATAATTAGCAATAGTAAAAATTGCTTCCTAAGAAAAAACGATGACACAATGTCTAGCTTTTGAACTGCTGATGGTATGCACACTCTTGCCCTCAAAAAAGCTGTATTTGATATAAAGTACTGGTTTGATTTGTTTTGTTTTGTTTTTTACTGTGCTGTAACGATGGCATTGAGGATAATCTTCTCCCTTTGGGGGAACCAGTATAAAGGCTTTTTCATTTTGTGCTCAATCACTGAAACCATTCCTCATCCATATTTTAGGTAAGGTGAAGGCTGCCACGCATTACTGCCCTGTAAAAATATTTCCTTTGCAGGATTATGGCAGCAGGAAGAACTAACAAGCATGGAAAGCCCTTTCTGGAGTGCGTCACACCTAGTGGGCTTGGGCAGTCAGCTGAGAAATTTCAGGGTGGCCGGGAGTTTGGGAGACAGGGCACATATCAAGGAAAGAAATGCCGTGAATGGTTGGAAAAGCAAAAAGAGTGGAGTCATGGCGACAAAAAATAACCTGTTCTAACCTCCCTCACCTTTGAGATGTTGCTGCTGTTGCTTTCCTGGCTAAAAGAGGCTTCTTCCCTGCCTTCTCAGCAGTTTTATGAAGGCAATGATTTATGTTTTGGATTCATGAACACACTATACTTAGACCAAACTGTACTGCTGCCCTCTCCAGAAGCAAATAGCCTGACAGCCTCCTTTCTGCAGCTCTGGGTTAAATTTCTGATTATCATTTTTCCCGGGCTGGTTGAAGAGAAAGAGGTGGGGAGAGGGATGGAGGGGAGACAGATTTTTTCCAAAGTAATTGGACCACCTGCCTACAATCATCTCTGACCTCTGGATAAATGGAGGATTACACTTTGCTGCGCTTACACAGTCCTTCAATACTCGCAAGCATAAATAAGACTCATTTAAAAAAAGGTAAATCCCTCTATAAGAATAATTAAATGGTGATGAGAAACCCTACAATAATAAAAACTCTCAATGGAAAATGAACTTTGCCTTCTTTATGTGCCTATGTGTGTGTCTGTGTCTGAGTGTGTGTGAGATAATTCATCCTACACACACATTGACAAATGTAATATTTCTTCACCTCTATTCACTGTGATACTTCACAGTAAGGCAGTCCAATTGTCTTCCTGAAACCTCAATATCCCTCTCTTCCACCCTTGTCCCCCCTGGAAGGTCATTTTAAAATCTCTTTTGACAGCTCTAACTGATCTTATCATAAATCATCCAACACACGCACACATACCACACACACACACACATACAGGCACAGCACCTAATCAGGATGTTGCTGGCTAATTTAGGCCCACTGATTTGATATAACTGGATAGAGTTTTATGATACCCTGTGATTGTAAATATGTCTGCTCTCATTCACAGCCTAGGGAGGCTGGAGTGCCATTACATCTTAATTGAGTAATTTCTTTTTAGATATCCACAGGCCGGATTGCTGCTTCTGCAGCAACCAGCCCAGGGCATTGATCTCAGTCTCTGCCTGGCTCCAGAAAATTCTGGTAATATGTCTCCCACCTATTTCTGGCATTTTGGTTTTTAAGTGTCCTAAAAGGCCACAAGGGGCTTTTTGGGATACACAATGAGGAGAGCAACTTGGAAGCAGATAACACATTCATGTTTAGACTGACAAAGCATGAAACTGCACCTGGTGGGGCCAAGGGGTGGAATGGACTGAACTGTTTAGGTGGAGACATTAACCAAGAATACATATCTCTGATGGAAAATGATTGGAGTGGTCTTCACGTGTTCTCGTATCCAGACCTTGAGACTGAATTCAGTTTTCTGTGTGGAAGGATGATAATTATGGACTTTCGTTCCTCTAAAGTAGTAACATTGCCCTTAGAGAGATATATTAAAAAAAAATTAAAAATTGTAATTATGTAGATGCATCCAAGCACAGGTATGTATAAGTTTTCATAAACATATTTTTCTTTTCCTTTATTTTTGGATGTATTTAAGAATTATTTACGCAGACAAAACAGGAAAATCCCAGGATTTATCACAGTTGTTATGTCTAAGGTCACTGTTACAGCCAAACTGTTACTGTTTGGCTGATATTTACAGGCTGAACACCAGCCCCTTAAAAAAATTTTTTGCTCCAATTATGTCTGGGCAATGTTATACAGATGTATAGTATTCTTTTAATTCATACACTTGTAGATTAAACTTATGCCAGTTTAAGGGCAGACAGTGTTACTTGTTCCAGTAGGGGATTTTTTGTGGTGTCCATCCAATTTCAGCCAGAAAAGGAAATGTTTTCCTCCGAAGCACAGCCATCACAACTTGCACTTCCCACTAAAAGGCTAAAGAGCAAGAGGCAGGAGTAGTCTGACCAATATCACTCCCAAATGTCGTGCCTCAGAAGACAAGAGGCACACCAGTGCATCAGGAGAGGGGAAAACACCATGAATTGATTTTATGGACAATAGGCCAAGCCTGTCCAGCTGATACCTGTCACTACAGCTAAATTTCTTTACTTTGTTTTAATGTTTATTTGAACAAAAAAAAAGGGCCACACCCTCACCCCAGCAACCCCAATTTTTTTTTAAACTATTTTAAATTATATGACAAAATCTAGCCTTTTGAATGCTTCAGGCTGCATGGTAACACTGCCAAAAGACGAGCAGGAGAATGCATGCACTGTTTTTGTAAGAAAAAAGACCAGGGAGTAGGAAATCATGGGGTGTGATTCCCACAACCTGTGAATCTGCTCAGTTTTTTTTCTCTAAAAAGAGGCGGCAATCAGTGCTGATTGAAATACCTTTGAATGCAGTTATAATGAAATTCCATTTCTCGTCCATGCCAGAGTTGCAGCCATTGTTGGTAATGGTCTCCTTCAGAGCAATACAGTCATTGCTGCCTTGTGCGGTGCCATGCGCAGCAGAGGCAGGCAATCCCTGAATACAATTTAAAAAGAAGAGTTTGCTGTAGAGTTTTACCCAGGGCTTGTCTGTCTGCTTTCTGGATCTGTCCTGAGAAAAGACTAAGCTGAGCATATTCCGTGGGAACAATGGAGAAGACTGATAAAGTGCATTTTTATTTGCAAACTGGCAAGTTGGGTAATTTTACTTTCCTGTCCAGGTCCCTACGATGGTATTGTGTACACATAATGATCCATGGCTTGAGACATTGATTATGCTGGACTATAACTTGTTTTGTGGAAGGTCAGTTCAAACCCACTTTAGTTTGACATGATCTAACACAACCTGTGGTTAAATCAGAAAAACTGCTGCTTTAAAGGAACACAGAGTGGGAAGCACAGACACTATAGCAACTCAAAATAATTTCATTGCCTTCAGTCTTGTTATTGACCTGTGGTGAGTAACAGTTGATTTTTGTTGTTATTGGATATGATGCAGAAATTAAGGACCTTTACTTATTTATTTCCAGTTTAAGGGTTATTAATTGCCAGTAAGGTTTCTTATTTTCCCGTGTGAGTAAACACACAAAAGAGTTTTGGTGACAGATAGTGAAAAAGTGTATCTGGTTGTGATGTTTTTGGTACTGATACAAGGTAGTGCTTCCTGCATCAGCTCCAAGATCTAACACTCTCTGTTAGTTTTAGAAAGAGATTTAAGCCAGTGATCTTTTGTCTCCCTCTAAATCCAGTTCCTAAGGAATGAAAATATCCTGAAAAACAGATCTCTTTTCCTAGTAGTTTTTCTCAGTGTGCAATGCATTTTGGCCTTGTAAAATATTTTTCACAATCTTCCTCTTTGCTTTAAAATAAGGGTCCCTGATCGACTCTGGTAGCACTGGTGCACCCCACTCAGTGTCAGGAACTTGGAACCCATAGTGAATTACTCCCAGTCCAGATGAGCTTCAGGGGAAGTGTAGATGATGGCAAAACTTGCGATACTGCAAAAATCAACATCTATGTTTCAGTCATAGGACACCACATGAAACAAAAAAGGTTTTACCAGTCATTGATCCCTGACTTCTTTGCCCGCTACAGTGGCCTAAAAAGGTTGGGTTCTGGTAAGGCTATGGCAGTTTGTAAGTAACCCTGAGTGGGATGGAAGCAGTGACACCATCTAACCTTAAACAGCTAGGGGGTGGATGCCCACAGCCCAGAGAACCATCCTTATGTAATGAGTGGGAAGAAAGAGGAATATATTTGACTCTATCTCATTTCAGCAAAGGCTTAAATAGGTCAGAAAGACTGCTCCTTATATGTGCTGCTTTCTCTACAGGTACTGCAGAAGGAGCCCAGAGAACTAAGCCTGGTGTACACACACACACCCACACACACCCACACACCCAAACACAAACACACGCTTTGCACACACCTAGAGTTACTGAGATGAATTCACCAAGGTTTTTGCTGTGTGGTTCCAG
Source organism: Vireo altiloquus (assembly GCA_013396875.1). Taxonomy (NCBI): domain Eukaryota; kingdom Metazoa; phylum Chordata; class Aves; order Passeriformes; family Vireonidae; genus Vireo; species Vireo altiloquus. The sequence goes on from VZRF01014662.1 coordinate 31,894, forward strand.
CTAAAATCAACAGAAGTGACATGGCAGAACCCTACCTTGACAATGCCTGTCTCTAAGAGCTGTCAGAGTAAATTAGCAGTAGGAGAAAATTTTCATTGCACCAGTGTCCTGTCTAAAATATTGTAAGCCTTAAAAAGCCACCACACAGAACAATAAGGGCCAAATAAGAACTCTTGTGCTTGTGTATGAATATTTTAAAATAGTGCTTCTGGAAGATGACTTCACTGTACCAATTTAAGTAAATGTGACAGAAAAGCCAAGCAAATGAAGTTTCCTGACCAACTTCAGAAAATCAGTTGTCAAAAGTTTTACGTTGTAATGGTAAGTTGGTTTCCATTTGAGTAGAAGGGGCAGCATGTCTTTAAATTGTGTGCAAAAGGGAATGTGTTTGCCCCCTGTTCATTTCAGTAACCACACTTTACGAGAGACCCAAGGTCCTTGGATATCCTTTGAGAGATAACGTCCTGCTTGAGAAACACAAAAGAAGAACTGATGGCTGTACCCTGAAGTAATTTAAAACCAGAAAAAATTATACATTTCTAATAATGAGAGTGATTACTGCTTTTGTCAAAACACAATTTATGCTTTGGTCAGGCAAAAATTAATGGACTCAGTATACAGATAACTAGATGATGTTTTAAATTGTTTTATATAGGATGAGGTGATGTTGGATGACCTAGTGGATCCTTCTGTCTGTGTTTCCTCAGCGATGTAATATTAACCATTGGGGCACAACAAAAAAACCTTACTTTTTTCCTTGACCTCCTTTTCTCTCTGTCCTACCAAATAGTATCTCCCACATGTTACAATAATGCATTTATCATCTGATTCTGCTCCCAAGGCAGCACAGCAGTTGTAAGTGGGTGACATTTATTTTCCATGTTCTTCAAGGATCCTACCACACATTAGCCAGATAGCCCTCTTTGACGATCTTGCCAAATTGCCTGTTTTAAGTTGACTTTCACAATACTGAATCAGAGCTTCCAGAAGCAGTGCATTGTCTCTCAGCATGCATCATTTCCTGAGACACTTAGCAAAAAAAGTTTAGGACCTAAGTGCCTAGAAACCTATTGACTGCTCCCCAATATGATGACTGAGATAATTGTACCTTGCAATGTTCAGCTCCTGGATTGTTTTCAAGCATAAGTTATCCAGAAACCAGGTGCCAAGGGTCAATTTCCTACAAGAGAGAATAATAGAGCTGTATAACAGTGCATTGCATTTGAATTATTTTTTCCAGATGAGGAAAAAAGCAGTTAGAATTTATTTCCTCATTTAAAAAGAGAATAAGTTTCTGCAGTTAATTTACTGATGAAAAAATTACAAAGGCATGACAGCCATGAAAATACGGGACTCTGTCTACTTCCTGCTCTTAGGCTCAAAGAGGGGAGATCATAAGATCAATGCTGAGAGATAGAATGGAGTAACAGCAGTGAAAAATGATAAATTCTTAAGACATCATGTTGATTAATTTCCTGGACCAGCTGTTTCAAGTCTTTGAAGTAATCTTCTTTGGTTTGCAAATTTGAAAGAGATGTACAGAGCTATTTGATTTATACTTGGTCTTAATGAAGATCAGATCATACTTTCCCACAAAAATCAAGAAATGAGAAAACACCTGTGAGGTCAACTTTCTGGAGTAAAGTCTTCCACCAAGGCAGCAGGATTTGTGTTTGTGTAACTGGTAAGTTTCTTTTTTAATGTATTGTCAAAAGAAGAAGACTGTAACTGTGAAGAATTTTTTCTTCTGTAATGACTTTGTGTATTTTTTCTCTCAGTTCTCCACATGTAGAAAATAGGTTCAGCATGTACCTTTTCCCGGATACCTGCTGCTCAAGGCTAAAAAGGGAATCACGGTTCCCAATTTCTCATGGAGCCTTTGCATACACATGGCTGCAGCCCAATGAAAACACTGCAGGAACGTGTGTGCTAGATGTCACTGTTCTGGCTATTTTGTTTGCCAGGAGCTAACTCTCTGTTTCTATAGGGTGCCTCAGTGAGCAGATCTAAAGATGCGGTCTGGCCCTGAATCCTTAGCTAGTCAGAATACAATTCTTCAAATTAATTGATCTCATTTCCTGCCAGGCTTCTGTGCTTATTAGCCTATGCGATGCCAGCTGTAGTTCCTTAAGTACACCAGAAACAAAGAGCTATTATTTCTGGCTAAATTCCAGTAGGCTCATTACCTTCTGCTTCTTTTAAAATTCCCTTTGCAATTATACCACATAAGATTTTATATATTTATTTTTTATTCTTTATACTGCTTTTTGTATAGCTGTGCTCTGTGTGTTATCTTCCACAGCAGAAGAGGCTGCATTTAAGCAACAAAGAAAGTAATGTCTCAGAATACAGTAATCTGACATATTGTGGGGTTTAATAATTTTGAATTTTTCCATTAATATTATCCAGGATTATTATCATTTATGTATAATCAGGCCTGCCCTGAATTTTGGACTGCTTAGATGAAAGGTGCTGTATAAATTTCATTAGATGCAAAGGGTGCTTTTGGAGGTGAATGCGTAAGACGTCTAGAAAAGTGAGACTTTCAGATCAGAGTAGCAGGCCATTTCTTCTCTGACAAATTAACTTCTCTGACAAGGGTTAGTGGTCAGCACTTCTGTTCCAAGAGAAAATTTCCTTCCTTTGCAACAGATGAATTAATTCCCCCCTGTTAAAAGACATTTTTAAGCAGAATACGATATAATTCCTGAATTAGATTTTACAAAAAACGAGGTACACCATGAGTAATCATATTGCTTCAGGCATGATGGATGACGCTTTGTGTGACATTATTTTCTCGAGCTTCATAGACTATGTACAGGCGCATGATGCAATCTGTTATTAAACTAACCTATGTGAAAGAGTTTGTTACAAGGCTAATATGGTAATGAGTATAAACTAGGAGTGTGCTGGGGAAAAAAAAAAATCGTGGGTGTAGGAATATATTTCCTGCATTTTTGAGGACTGGAAAATAAAAAGGGGAGGGTAGGGATCCTGGGTCAATGAGGTTTCAAGCTGAGCGGTCCCCGTCCGGGGTTTGGTGCCCGAGGCCGGGCTGGCCGCAGCCGGGAGGCAGCAGAGGGCAGTGCAGAGCTGAGGCTGAGCCGCCGCCGCAGCCCTGCCACTAAATCTTACTCTTTATTAAATAAATTCATAGGGCTAATTTAGCCTCTGAGGAAATTAAACTGCTAATTACATGTATATAAACCACCGAAAATGGGCCGGGTTTTGCATCCAAAGGAAAAAAAAAGGAAAAAAATCAAAATTGCCCAACTTTGTCTCTCATATTTAAAATATGAGGTTTTGGTAATGGAGATGACTTTGAGGAGATTTTGTTAGGGTTTTATTCATGTGCTTGCCTGTGTATGTGTGTCGTACCTCTCTGTGTGTGTGTGTGTGCCTGCATGCATGTGTTCATAAGATTGTGTGTCTGTACGAGAGGTAATCTAACCATTTCCACAGTCCATCTCCTGCTGAGTAAACAATAGTGCTTTTTTTCTCATTCATTTATCCAAGCCAATGTCTTTATAAATGCTGGATAATATGCCCTTGGGTAACATAAGGGCAAAGCTCTAATTGAATCAGGTCAAGACTCCACACATTATCTCTGATAGCACTTTTAAAATGTAGCTTCCTCTGTCAGATCATCTGCCTCTGAATCACGGTATTGGAGATAATTCTAACATTAGGATATTAGTATTGGGGAGCTTATAAATATACAGTTGCAAGAATTATTGGCTGGTGATGTCAAGCTTTCTCTGATCTGTTAATAATCCTGATAGTTTTAAAAAACCATCTTGGCAAGATCAACGGATGTCTTATGACTTAGAAATGCATGTAATCCATAAAGAAGGATAAACACCTAGTGTTTTAGATCACTTGAAAGACTTTGGTATCATGAAATGCATATTCCTTTCACATGCATGTTCCTTTAAGATATTTGAGAACAGAACCCAAACCAGAGTCCAAAGGAAGAGAGCAGACGTTTTTACTCCATGACAGGATTTAGCAGCCTGCATGGCTGAAAGATTAGACATTAAAACATAATTGGGCACTCACCCTTGCATCACCATCATGAAACTTTTGTCTGATTGACACCAGCTTCCGAAAAAAATTATTTGGGAATATCTTGTCCTTACAGTGACAGAGGGCTTCTGGCACTGAAGTTCTCACTTTCCTGTACGCCCCCATTAATAGCTCTGACAGTTTCATGCCTGGAAAGATCTCTGGTTTGTATCTGCAGGCAGACCTGAAGAGGCACACTAAGTATGTTCAAAAGCATGGAAACGCATCTTGTTTTGGTGCACTAATCGAGGCATTCCTAGGAGATCCCACCTCAGGTAGAGCAGTCGTGCTAGAAACGACACGGACCGCACCAGCACTGTAAGATTGTCAGGGCTATCTCTTAGGTTAAAAGATTAACACTGAGCACTAATTTTTTCTCAAGATGAGAAATTTTGTCATCTGAGAAGGCCAAACCAGATGTATGTCCAGATTGAATGCTGGAGGTATACATCTCACATATATTTTTCAGTTTGTTCTTTTGAGTCTTTTAAAGGTTTCTTGAAAAGATAATAATGATCCATTTTACTTATCCATCAAGAGCTTTGAACTGAAGGCTTTTTTCCTGAGTATATAGTTAGAGCATTAAGGGCAGTATGGGTAGAACAGCCAATCAGAGTAATGAGTCTCCACTGCTTGAGAAATCCAGATTAATCTAAATCAAATACTTTCCACTATGGCAATTTTAACTAATTCCCTCATGAAAGTATAAGAGATATGTGAAACCCCTACAGTCAGCATAAACCTCCTGGTAGGGCTAGACAGGTAATACCTTTTAAGCTTGTTAATGTCTTATCCTGCTGGTTTCTACAACTGACTCAAAGAATAGCTGAGTACTTCTCAACCTGTCATTACAGAGGAAAGCAACTTTCAGCATGGAGATGGAGAGGGTGATGCTGTGTTTTATATATCATGGCTTCATAATATGTATGAAGACTATGGCTAGAGCTCTCTGGACTGATGTAATTAATGTCTTTATTAGTTTTCTCAATGCATTTGCAACATGTAGACAGAAATATTCAGGGCTGAAATTCTTTGAAAAGGAAAGACTTATTTATTTATTCTTCAGTTGGTTAAATGCTGCTGTTGAGCCCGCATGTGTGTAGGTCTGTTCACAAAGGGGCACACCAGGCCTGTGTGTAATATGTGCTGCATGTAGAGAAGATGGAAGGGCTACCATTTAAAGTGGGCTAGTTTAGCTGCAGATCCTTCTGTTTTTGATGGAGCTGCAATTTCTATGTGGATATTTAAAGCCTTTGCAGTACCAAAATTCATGGTTTGGTATTGTTTTTACAAACATAGTTTTTTATGAGCTCCGTGCCCTAGAGTGTCAGCAGTCGTACAAGAGTAACAGCAGAGCTGTACTGATTTACATAATCTGAGAATCTGTCTTTTTCCCCTCTGAGGTTCCTCTGATCAGTGTTAAATGAAGATTACCACGCTGAAAAGTCTTTGCAAATCTGAACATTATAAATGAGGGAACAGGAGAGAGAAAAGGTTAAGAAATATATTCAGATCCATGCAGACAGGAAAATTTAGAGTGTGAATTTCCGATTTTGTGATCTTCCCTATTCTAGAAAAAATCAGTCAGAATGTCTGTCCAGAATAAAAAGGCAGCACAAGGCATCGTACAAGTGTGAAAGGAGCTGCTGTCATTGAAGTAGAAATTTCATCCATTTCCCTTCTGATTTTCAGTCACTTTCCAAGTTTGACTCCAGATCTGCCACAACAGAACAACTCCCTGATGCCTGTGGTCCTTCTGATGCTACCACTGAACCCTTCTACAAAAAAAAGCTGTTGGGGTAATATATAAAGCCATGAAGAAAGTGAGCAAATGCTTGCTCATGTTTTATTTCTTATTGCTTCTATTTTAATAGAGGAAAAAATTCTTACCATGATCTGAAATATTTTCTCCTATTAGCAATGAATGTCACTATCTCTAGGTTGTAATGAGGAGTTGTATTTATTTGTTTTTTGGAGGGCTTTTTTTTTTTAAATTTATTTAGAGGTAATTGAAGAGCATGGTTGTTTTTTTTACTGCTTCTGTTAGACACAATGTCTCATGCTCCACAAGAAACTCTCCTACAGACATTTTGATAATAATAAGACAGACCTCTTGTGCTAAAGAAAAGGTGTTATCAGGCACCTAGCAATTTAGCGCAGTAAACTTTCAGATACTGGATGCTGTCTCAGAGTTCTTGCAGAAGAGAGTATTTAGCCGTCAAATTTTGAGATTACTTTGTCTCTGTCAATCAGCTTGGTTCTTGCAAATGTGTAAAATAAATAGGAGGCCATAACTAGACAGTATATACAATCAGAATAATTTTAAGAGTTTAACCTATTGATACATATACATAAATATTCCAGCTCTGGTAAGAATTCCTACATTTTCTTCCCTCTTACTGAGCAACACTATTAACAAATCCACTGTGAACATATGAGTTCTATTTAAATACAACATATGCAACACCAGTTTCTCCTTTTGTCTTACAATGCAGCTATGTAGCCGTTTAGAAACTAGGTAAAATTTGTAAGCAAGCTCCTTTTCTTGGATAATAAAAAATATTAATTCTATAAGAAGAGTATATAAGAAGGATATAGATGGATGGGTACTGAAAATATTCATAATAGTACTTCTCTATGGGTAACCTGTATTTTTTGATAAACACCTTGGACACAGCATATTTTTTTAAATATTATGAGTTCTGGTCTCAGATGTCATCCAAGAGAAACCTGACACTTCTACCTAGCCTTTGGGTCACATTCTCCCATGAAATACCATGAAAAACCGCCAGGAACAAATTCTTCCTCTCAGCACCCTGGTGGTCCTCCACTGGTTTAGCCTAGGAAGAGCTGAGTTAGATGGAGCTGCTGTCTGAACTTCATACACCTCACCTACATCCTCGCATCAACCTCCTTTGTTCCTCTCAGGCTAACTGAAGTGAACTATTATTTAGGAGCCCATAACAGCTCAGAAATGGTCCATTCAGTAAAAGACTGAAATATGCTCTTCCAAATAGCTATGGGCAAATCACTGCGCTACAGAGAGGGACTGGGACAAATTCATGTGTATTTCATTTCAGTGAGAAATGCACTAAGAAAAATTAGGTGAATCGAAGTGGAAAAAGATAATTTAAAATAAGAGGATATCTACTTCTACATGTCAGACCATATTGCAGGGTAAAAGAAACAAAAGCCATAAAAATATATTTGGTTATGCCTTTTCATATAGGCACTGCTTATTTATGCCATTAGAGTTCAAGTAACTTTGCTAATGGAGAGAAATACCTGAGGGAACTGGTTCATTGCAGAGGCTACAGAAATTAATGCATATAAGGTCTGGTGCTGAGAAAATATTTTCCATTTTTTAATCACAGAATCCTGGATAAATCAAATCAAATGTAGATATGTAAAAGGCTACTGAAAAGATTAGTTTAATAGAAGTATTTCAGGCTATATGTCAGCAATCTTTGGGAAGTCTAAACCTAAGGAGAAAATCTCCTGATACAATTGATATATTGCAAACAGTTCTGCCAAAATGATTTTACAAGTTACTGAAGAAAGTTGTATTGCTTGTAATAAGAGACTTACAATCAAATTTTTTTTGAAACAGCATATTCCTCAGGTATCAGTAACAATCATTACTGCTTTACTTTCATCATCTATCCCTATTTGTAGCATGACGTACAAAGAAGACATGAGTTTACTGCTGGGTTCTCTCCCTTGGTTCTTCAGACAGTGTAGAAAGTCCTCTATTGGGACATTTTTGTCCTCAGATTACCCAAACTGTATGAAAACTTTGAAGTTCAGATTTTAGCATTAAAGCCATGTGAAACAGAATGAAAGATTCAACTCCTTTAGGGTAAATACAGGTCTTTAATGAATTATGTGGTTTTTTCCTTTCTGTTTCTTACATCTGCAGATAAGCTATTTCATGCTCAAGATTGGGTCTTTGCCAATCGGAAAACCCTGGAAGAAGGTTTTCCTTCCTTTTACAAGCTCCCAAAGCTTTTTGGGTCTGTTATTTTTCTGAAGTTTTACTATGCCAAGGTACTGATGACCTGAAAATTCATTGCTCATTAGACTCCCAATGTGAAATCTCCATCTCATTCTCTCTGCCGGAGCTGCTAAGATAATTTCTGGGGTTTGTGCCTGACTGGAGAACCCAGGCACACATGCAGATACTGTAACATTTTTCTTTTTATTTCCTATGATACAACCTCTTTCTTTGACTGTGGCTTTTCCAACTTTCCCCATTTCTTATCTGTCTGCATAACATGAAAAGTGGTGTTTTGTCCTTAGTTTTTAAGTTATAGGAAATTTGTTGCTAATTTTTTATTGCCAGAGCTGTGGTCCAGAGAAATGGGTAACTTTTCTTAGAGTTACAAGAGGAGCTTTTGACAAAACCATAAGAAGCATAAATGACAGCTCTTCATCTCAGTTCAACATCTCAACCACAAGGCAATAGTTCCTGCCTCATATAGAGTCTGTTAAATAGCTGTAATTAATTGCTGCAGTAGTTCCCAGTTTATCAAAAGTAATAAATAAATAAATAAAATGCACATTTCCTGAGTGATTGAAATTCCACCTTTCAATCTCAGTGGGTAAATATGATGCACATCATCTTACTCTGAGCAGTTTTATCAGGCATGATTGATTTGATAATAGGTGGGTTTCATTTTAATATCAGTGACAATGGAGGGAGAGTGGAATAAGAGAGTGGTACAGTATATCAGGCATTTAACAAAGACAGCCTGAAAATCAATAATAATCCTTCACTGGTGGCTCAAATTTTCAGACAAGTTAAGCAGATGAATGGCCCATAATGTCACTCAGTAGTATTAGTCTGTTCATAGGCTCACTCTTCCAGTAAATGAGAATTGTTGATTAAAAATCCATTCTAGGGATGCCCACCAACATATTAAGCAGTTCTTATCTTCCCGGTGGAGTGAAAGAAAGTATTCATCTTTTTTTTTTTTTTTTTTTTTTTGCCTTTATTCAGCACAGTTGATCTCTCAACACACCCTGCTTTATCTTTCTAATCTCCATGAGTTACTTGGTGTGAAGTTCTGCATGCCATGTCCCACTGGTGCCACATGGCCATCAGAGTACACAGGGGGGTTTCTCTGGTACAATCCTCCTCACATCACAGATGTGGCAGCTCTGAGACACTCTTTAAGGTGGCCTCTGTGATAACAGCTCATGTTCCTGAATGAAGTTCTTACCTGTAAGTCCTACAAAACTGAGAGGGGTGGCTGATACACCTAGAGGCTGTGCTGCCATTCAGTGGGGCCTTGTAAAGCTGGAGAGTTGGGTGGGAGCTCAACAAAGGCAAGTGTCCTGCAGCTGGGGAGGAGCAGCCCCAAGTGCCAGCACAGGCTGGGGCTGAGCTCCTACAGAGCAGCCCTGCGGAGAAGGACCTGGGGCTCTTGGTGGATCACAAGCTGTCCATGAGCTGGCAGTGCTCCTGTGGCCAGGAGGGCCAATGTCATCCTGGGCTGCTTTGGGAAGAGTGTGCCCAGCAGGTCGGGAGGTGATCCTCCCCCTCTGCTCGGCCCTAGGGAGGCCACATCTGGAGTGCTGTGTCCAGGTCTGGGCTCCTCAGCACAAGAGAGACAAGGAGCTACTGGAGAGGGTCCAGTGGAGAGCCACAAGGATGATCAGGGGTCTGGAGCATCTCCCTTATGAGGAGAGACTGTGGGAGCTGGGCCTGTTTAGTCCGGAGGAAACTGAGAGGGGAACTCATCAATACAGAGAAATATCTCAAAGGTGGCTGTCAGGAGGATGGGGCCAGACTATTTTCAGTGGTGCCCAGAAAGAGGACAAGGAGCAATGGCCCTGAATTAAAACACAAGAAGTTCCACCTCGACATGAGTAAGAGTTTGTTTACACTGAGGGTGGCAGAGCACTGGAACAGGCTGCCCAGGAAGGTCATGGACTCTCCCTTTCTGGAGACATTCAAAACCCACCTGGACACATTCCTGTGTCACCTGCCCCAGGTGGCCCTGCCTTGAAGGGGGTGGGGTTGGACTATATGATCTCCATAGGTCTTGTCCAACCCTAACTATTCTGTAATATTCTGAGATCCACTGAGAATTGGAAAATAAATAATGGGAAGGGGGGAAGAATTAAGTGAAATCTGTAATTAAAGCCATTACAGATGGCTAGCAAACACGGAATATAAAATTTCAAGAGTAATTGGAGCAAGGTACTATATAATGGCAAAAATGAGCCTTTAAAAAACACATTCAGGGTGAAATGTGTACTTCACTTAACTACCACAGTACATTTTGAAATTGTAGATAAAATGGCATATGCAAAATATAAGGTAATCAGCACAGCTTGTGGGAAATGTTCTTTTTTAGCATCTGAAGTTTCAAAACAAAATGAAATCATTTAAAAAATATTTGTTTCCAAAGTTGTACTAAAGAAAAAATGAAAACAGAAGCTCAAATTACTTTCCTTCAAGTGGAATATATGTGCCTTATTACTAGGGGAAACATCCATCTTAAATTTTAATTGAAAATATCAACCACCTAATGTGCTTTCTTTTTTTAAATAATAATCCCAGGGTGCTTACCTTTTTAAAGCAGGTTTGGGTTTTTTTTTGTAATTTTCTTTATAAATTGGAATGTGAGCCTAGATGCACTTCACAGAGGGAATTGCCAAATATTGATCAGCCTTATCAATTATGAACAAGTTCCTCATCGAGGTTCATGTTATCCTGGAATTGTGTGAGCCACGAGGGTTTTACAAGATGAAATCCACTCTTGAAGAGATGGTTAAGTCCTTTGTCTCTCATGGGTTTATAAACCATGTGTATTTTCATTAGCTGCATATAGTCCTTTTGATTTTGGTTAGATTGCTTGCATAAATGAAGTTATACAAACCTGTGAGTTTTTGAAGATCAGAGCCACTGGGGGAAAGAGGCAGCATATAAAATGCAACAGGAAATTTAAAATGAGGTGAAGGTGAGGGTGGCATGTAATGACAATAGACTGTTATGTGCTCTAGTTACAGACAAGTAAGCTACAAGGTTCATTTTTCCTCCAATAAATAAGTAGCCATAGATGATTTCGTTTCTGACAGTCTGATAGTTATCATTCAGGGACTCACTGAATACAGTGGGCATCCTCCAGGGCAGGTTCTTGAGAGCTTCTGCACATAGAGTGAAGGAGAGTGAAGCATAAAGCCCTGCAAAAATAGATAAAGAGACAGAAGAACAAAGTATTATAGTGATACTGTGAACTGGAGTGAAAGCAGGCATTGGTTAATGTAATTTGGATTGTTTCATATTTAATTAACTAAAAGTTGATTGAAAAATTCTGCCTGAAGTAAAATAGTACTGGGTATTCAAAATCTCCAGTAGTCTGAGTGCTTGTAAAATGTCTTAATCTGTCTAAAATGAGAAAGAAACCCCTTTTTTTTTTTTCTGACAATGCTAGTTATTGATCACACTTTATTTTGAATTTTTCTATTGTGCACAATTGCTTGTCCACCTCCAATGTCAGTTTGCCTGTTTCTCTTGTGATTTATCAATAGCAGTTGCCAGCCAGGAGGTTATTATAGTTCAAGTGGAATTAATGTGGCAAAGGAAGTCTATGGGCTCAATGAACAGAGAGATAGGATTGAATTATTACCCAGGAGATGGTGGTTCTCACCCCCTCACAATGAATTCAGAATCAAGTTGCTCTGACAGCCAAAGGCCAGATTAGTGCTACCTCTATTTTTGCTATCAGCTCTAAACCTTTCACAAACAATACATTCATTATTACTGACTCAGGGGGAAAACAAAAAAGAGGCGTCAGCTGTTCATTGACCTGACCTCATCGTGTATAGAACAGGGTAGGAAAACTACACTTACAATGGCAGTATATTAAAAATGAAGTGTGTTGAAAGAAGTGATGAAACAAGTCAGGTGTTTAGCGATCTGTCAGCTTATAATTTTTTAGCGATATTGGAAAGGAGGGAGCAAAATCCAGGCTGGTCATTACAAGAATTTTTAAATAAACACAACATGTTGACACGGGTCAAACTCTAGTAAATTAGCATTCTAACTGGAAGCAGAATCAGGTGTAGTTTAACTCAATATAATAATGGTTACAAGTGATTTCCAAGTTTGAAATGTGATTAAAAAGTCAGGGCTGTTTTTCTGATAAGAACTAGAGAACACATATTAAATGAAGACAAGAAAACACAGAACAAAAGATCAGCAGTTTTTGGCTTTTGAAAATTGCATGGGGTCTAGGGCTCTTAATGGGTTTAAACAGGGGATTTGCTGACATGGGACGAGCTGTATTCTCACCTCTTTGTTTGGTGGGGTAATTTGCTGGAAAACCTGTATGCCCGCCTTTTCTGTGTTTCAGGCAGCAATGGGTCTTTTTGTCAGCACATTGGCAACATCTTGCAGCTGTGTCTCTAAAGGGAACAAGCTCCTCAGTACTCAGGGAAATTGGGAGGTAGGAGGTGATTACTGATGTCGTAGGCAAGGTTAGATAGATGTCTACCCAGTTCCTGCAATGAGGTCAAACACAGTACTTGGCAAAGGCAGTACTTACTGTGACTGTTTAGGCTGTGCATGTGCTGGCTGGCTTACAAAATGGAAGGAGAAAAATTTTGCCTGTGCTTCATTCTTTACCTCAGGAGATGATAAGTTCTTTCTCTGTCCAGATGCCAATTTTCATGACACCTGTAGGAACCTAAGTGCCTTCAGACTCAATCCTGTTGATCAGTTTCAATTATATTTGACAGAAGGGTATAAAAATTGTTAGAAGAGGGCAACTAGACAGAAGGACAGAGACTACAACTCAAAAAATGTGGAATCCTGAAGAATAACACAATTCCTGCTGTAAGTACATGTGCATTTTCAAGTAAAACAAAAATTAAAGAGAGGTATAAACTCATTGATTTGATGAGAAATATAATGGTGAGTCTTTTTCTTTGGAAAGTAAGGAATTGATGAGGTAGTGTGAGTAATCCTATAGCAACCAACTCACCTCTTTTTTTGCTGCCTGTGATGGCAGCACAAGTTACAAGGCACACCATGATGACATATAAAAGAGTTTTTATTTGCAAAATCCTTGCAAAAAGTACTGTATTAGAGTAAAATGGGGTTATTGTGTTAAGACTAACTAATGTATGGTATAAAAAACAGCATAGCAGCTTTTCTTGTCCTCAATTAGACAAGTGTTACTTGCAGTGACAATAAATTAATTGCTATAGAAAAGTTTAGATTACAGACTTCTGGAATTGCCCATCTCAAAAGCAGGTGAACATCATCCTTTTCCTCAACAAGAGTTGAAAAATAAGTCCAAGAAAGTGGAAAACTTTTATCTCACTGTTCTCATAGTGATTAATTCATCACAACTGCATTTCTCATACCACACCTTCCCCAGCTAGCATGCTGTGGTTTCTGTTCACTAGATTCAGAAATGTCTTGTCTTGTAATTTCCCAGTCTTCATGTATAAGCCTCTCCTCAACTCAAATATTTCCTGATTGTATTGGATGTAATCACATTCTACAGACTGTATGTGTATACAAGTGGTGTTCTCCTTTTTGCAATTAACAGATTATTTGATTCAGTTGTTGATGGAGGCAAAGATGGATGAGGTTTTGTCCCTCTGGATGGTTTTTCTCCTAATATGAATTGAAATGATTCTAGACATAAGTATGTAGTGATAATTTTATCATAGTCCTCTACATTCATATTCCTCTGACTGGGCATTGGAATGGGCTGATCACGGAGGTGGCAGTCACTGTCCCTGGAGGTTTTTAAGGAAAGATTGGATGTGGCACTCAGTGCCATGGTCTGGTTGACAGGGTTGTGTTTGGTCATAGGTTGGACTTGATGATCTCAGAGGTCTTTTCCAACCTAATTGTCTCTGTGATTGTGTGATTCTATATTTTTAAGGTGCCTTATTGGCTTTACTTAGGGTTATAATTTTTTAATATGTATTTTCGTTTTGGAATTTTTCATCTTTCTTGGACATCTGAATCGCTAAGGATGGTGTTTTCTCTATTAGAATTCAGTAGAAGATCTTAACTAAGTTTCTAATGCTTTGAAAAATATTTGTTCCTTGTTTTTATAGTTATCTGAAAACAAATGATTTATTACGTTCTGTTTACCTTTTGTTATGTTCTCCAGTTCTTGCTTGAGTTAAAGTCTCCTACAGATATGTTCATGGTTTACGATTTGTTACAGAAAGATCTATTCAGCTTAGACTAAATCGGTCTATTTTTGGGTGCAAATCCCAGAAGTTATGCATTAATTGACGGGACAAATATTGGGATAGATCCTGAAATGTCTTATGTTTTACTCATATATAAAAAGAAAAAAAGAGAGGTATGATTTACATTTTTGTTTTGACTTTCAGGAAATGCAGTTGAAAATAGCCAGTGTTGTGGTTTAGGAATTGTAGTCTCCAATTTTGTACTCCCACAATAAAAACACACACTACTCTCCCTCCCCTGTCTCTAAGTGATGCCAAAAAGGACAAAGACCACAGGTTGGGATTAGAGCAAACTACCAGAAACAGCAATGAAATAGAAAAATGAACAGTAACAACAACAATATTAACACCAAAAGGTGTAAGAAGAGGAATGATTCACACAGAAACAACACACAATAATAGATAATGGCTCCTTCCACCACAGAAGGAAACTCAAATGGAAGGAAACCCTTCTTCCTGGAAAAGAGTTCCATCTCCCTTCCACCTGGCAGTGGCATGAAGTAGCACAGAATAACCTCTGTTGATGCCTTAAATGGCTACCTAAAACCAGAGACTAGGCAGGAATAAGGGAATAAAGGAGGTATTTATTTGAAAGGCCTTCAAAGGTTACACCCTGCGGCTCCAGAGGCTCTTGCCTCAGTGGATCCCAAGATGGACTGCAGGTCACAAGTTCTTCACACCTTTATGGGTTTGGTCTATTTGCATATCAGCATAAATTCGCCAATTAAAACTTTAGCTAATGATGTAATTTCCCCAAGCTTGCCTGTGTCCCCCAAGATGATGGTTTACACTTTTGGGCCTAGGATCTGTGTGTCCTTGGAGAGCAAACTGGAGAGGCTTTGTTATGTCTATCTGAGCATAAGAGACCAGCAGCTAATAAAAATCTACAAGAAACTGATTCAGTTACACACTAGGAAGTGCAGGATTTGAAAAATATAGAAGTTAAAACCTAAGGCATTACTGTGTCCTAGCCATGCCCCCTCCTGGCTACTGCAAAAATTAACCCTTCCCTGGCCAGAACTAAGACAGCCACATTCTGTGAGAATTATCATCCCCTGTGAATGTTTTTTTCTCCCCCTAAAATAGAGAATAGAATGCTATTTGGAGCCTCCCATAAACTCATGATTTCAGACCTGAAATGTTAATAAAATCACCAAATATTACAAGAGAGATGCTAAAATGACAAAAAATGGAAACATTGTGGAAAAGTAAAATGAGTGAAATTTCCATACTCTGTCATCATGTATATGTTCATTCATTTCTGCACGGCTGTTAAATTGTGGACAGAAAAAATATTTTTCTTGTTCACATAGTCTGGTCCATACTGATGTCTGAAGAAAAGGCAGAGTTAACACCACTGCTATCATGTATTTACAAATCAATTCTTTTGGCCATTATTAACATTGTTTCAATCTTTGCAGTGTTTATAAAATGTGGCAAATTCAAAAGAAGTTCTATGCTTAGCTCCTGCAATATGAATTTTGAGAGTACCACAAGAGAATAAATCTCATCAGAATAGATTGATTTTCTTTGGAAATATCCCTACAGAACATCAGGATGGGCCATAACACTGCTTGAATTTAAGTAATTTGACATCAGTGTGGAAAGGATCTTGTTCAAGAGGTTTTAAATATAATGATCATATTGTCAACCTTTATAATGTAAATTTCATGACAATTTGAGCTTTGCAGCAAATGCTGTCTTGTCAAATCCATTTTTTGAAATATATATTAAGGAAATGCATTTTTGTGTAGAAGGAACATTAAAGGAATTAATGAAACCCTTCTTTGTTGCTTCTGATTTAAGGCACTACCCTTTGCTGCTGCTGTAGTGGTGGCTGAGGTGCCTACTGCCGGTAATGAGCTACACAACACGAGCTGGTGCATCTTGAAAAAAGTTTGAACAGTATGAAATTTGATTCAGGAAGGCAAAGCACTGACCTCATGACCTCATCCATCTTCAATGAGAGAAAGTCACAAATTCCTTTTGCTGAGTAGCATACACTAATATTTCTCTAGATCTTGAACCAGCTGCCAAAATGGAAATCCATGGCTTGTCATAGCCTCGTGAACTTCTCGTATATTCCTTTCACTCTCTTTTTTTTTCACCTGAAGCTGGAGTGAACAATTCTTCTGCCTAACTCACTTGTAAAATTCTGTGTGATAGTCATGTTCATGGATTGACTTTTCTAGTTTAGCATGCCTCTTTTGTATTTATTTTTTCTTATTATAATTTTTTACTGATTTTGGTCACTTGGCTGCTAAGCTGTTATTTGTCACATGTGAAAGTGTTTCTTTTTATGAGAGTGGAGTGGTCTGCAGTGACCTTTTTTATATATGCATTTTCCTCAGCCCATCCCTATGAATCTACATTTGCTCAAGAGTTACTGGTTGTTATCATACCATTTCTTCCATGAAAAAGATGATTTTCATGTCCCTGATAAATGGGAAAGGCATACAGTAGCCTCTGCTATGTTTTTCCCATATTTGCTTTCGGTCTGTGTTGTACACCTTTTTGGCTTTAGAGATGGACATCCATACCTCATCAGAGCAATAATTAGCTCAAGGTTCATGGCCCTCCCCCCAGTATGCAGTTTTAAGGTTTAATGTTGTTAAACCTTAAAAATTTCTTTCTTGTTCTTTAATAAAAATGTTCTCACATGTAACTGATTATTCAAATCAGTTGGCTTTAGGTAACAAGCATGCAGAGAGGTAAGAGCAAAAATATATTGACTTCTGAGAAAATCAGGCCTTTAATAATGATTCTGTGGCTGGGTATGTTCTGCCAAGGGGTTAAGTAATTCAGAATTAACAGAAGAGAAAATATGAAATGGAGGAGTAGCTTCCAAGTGCCCACAAACTGTAGCCTCTGAGCTTTGTGGGCTGTGAAACTAATACCTATTCCACTGTTATTCACAGTGGGTGGCACGTGCTATATTCAGATGTTGGTTCTTTAATTTGTGCTGTGCACTTCACATACATTCCAGTTTTATTTTACTTTAAGACTGTTATTTAAAAGTCTACAGTTCTGTATTTTTAGTTCTTATAGTACATTTAGGAGGCTAAGAAAAAATTTCATAAAAGTACAAATCTATGCCTTTTTTTTCCTATAACCCCATGTCAAACACTATTAACATAATTGATACTGATTAAATAATTAACAGAATTTAATTAAGTTAATAATTTAGTCAAATTGAATACTGATTGAGCAAAGCACAGAAAACTGACCCATAAGTGGTCCTATTTACTAAAAAAACAGTGATCTCTAAAGTTAAGTGCCTGCTGAAGAGTTTCATAGGATTGTGTACCTTAACAGTCACCTCTTCTTCCAGCCCATTTTAAATTTCTTTGTTTCAAAATAATAATGATAATGATAATACTACTACTAATACTAATAATTATAATAGTACTACCACCACCACTTTATACACTCACACCTGATATAATCACTCAAGCATAAAACCATAAAATATTTACTAAGAAAATATCAAAGTCCTGGTGAACTAGAAGTAGACAATTGGCATCACAGGCCACGCACAACTTTTTTGCTGCATATCGTCCACCACAAGTATTTTCTTTATTACAGCGAGAAGTCCTTTGGAACAAACTCTTATCTTCCTGAGGAAATTAAGTGCTCAATATACTGATATAAAATCAATAACTCAAGTGTGTTAAGAGAAATTTGAATGAAGTACTGAACTTCTTGTAAATATCAGTGTGATACATAACACTTCCTATTTAGCTAAATTATTTTAGCCTCTGTGGAAGCTTGTTGATTTTTAAACCAACTGCAGTGTTTTAAATATTCTGCAAGAAATCTATTGTTCTAAATGTTAGCTCTCTTGTAACTGGACTTAAAGCCAAGTCTAATTTTCGTGTTAGAGTGATTAAAATATGACCTTAGCAATTCAAAGCATGGACTGCATGGCATGAGTATAGAACAAGAGTAGTCCATGTCTTCTGGTGCTGACAAAAAGGTAAACAGTGGTGAAACATCACAGTCTGGCAATTCATGCCAGCTGATCCATGAGGTACTAGCAAATACCTGTTAATCACTGACTCGTTCTCTGTTCAAGTTGTGGTATTTATTTAGATACGAAGAAAATGAACTGAATGATAAAATGCGAAATTATATATAAACTTTGAGATTATTGTTTTCCTAAATTTCAAATGGTGAAGCAACATATGCCACAATAAAATGCGACATCATGCCTATGATGGAATGAGGAATGGAATTTACTAAGATAGGAGAATAATATTTTGCAGTAATTTGATAAGTTTTCCTAAGGAAAGTCAGTGTTAATCTCCAAACACTGAAAATACAGTGTACTTTTTAGTATTTTTGAACACCCCCAGTTTGTCCTGGCTGCTTAACTGGATTAATTTTCTTCCAGTATTAGATGCACAGTTACCAATCTCTACCATTTTAACACAAGAAACTCATTGCCAATGGCAGCAGAATGAGAGCTATGGTATTTCAGAGAATACATTTTACATCTTGGTTTGTAAATCTAAGAAGAGAAGATTGAATGAGTGAACAAAGCCTTCAGAAATCCCTAACGAAGGGAATGACATGCAGTATTTACTGACTTAAGAATAAGCATGGAGGGTTTTGCCCAAAATGGAGAAGGAGAAGCAATTATTAAGCCAAAATATTTTTTCTGTTGGTTCACACATTTCAGAATGCACTGCCAAGATCTTCCTAGCTAATTTAATGTACTGCTCACAACGTAGACAAATGATTTTTTCATTAGTAATGAGGAATGATATATTAAGAAAGTTACCCCCAACATTTTTATGAATGTTTGCCAAGTGTTATCATGTTTATTACAAAATGAGTAACAGAAAGACCTCAATGAACCTCAATGAACTTTGAAGTTTCAATGAACTATTCCTGAAATTGGGAAATGTGTGAGATCTTCACAAACTGTTGTTAAGCGCTATCTGTCTAAAAGCATTTGTTCCTTAACAGATGTGAATAATTTACGCCATATTTAATGGTTTAATATCTTGTCTCAAAACAAATCACAATTAAATGATTAAGGGTTGAGTTCAAAATACAATGATATGCAGTAGTCTTGAACTATTTATGCAGACTTTCCTGCAAGAGAAAAATATCCTAATTCCAAGTTGGGGCGCTATGATTCCTCTCTTTTGCAAAAACAAAGAGTCTTTATCTGTATACTCAAAATGCCATAATGTCTACAGCAGTATGTGTGCAAAGGGCAAATAATAATTGTGGCAACCTTGTCAACACTAGAGATACTTGAGTATCATCGAGAAGAGGAATTGTTTGAGAAAACAGCTAATCTGACTAAAGTTAGCCTCATCCTGAATCTGAATATGCTCTGTACAGGTGAATCATGGAATCTTAGAATCAGTAAGGCTTGGGTTGGAAGGGATCTTAAAGACCAATCTCCCTGTCACAGTGTTTTGGAGTGACTTTTGTCTTGGAGTTTATCCTTTGATGATTTATCCTATGT
This sequence comes from Vireo altiloquus, assembly GCA_013396875.1. Classification (NCBI taxonomy): domain Eukaryota; kingdom Metazoa; phylum Chordata; class Aves; order Passeriformes; family Vireonidae; genus Vireo; species Vireo altiloquus. The sequence goes on from VZRF01014662.1 coordinate 51,668, forward strand.
CATCTGCCCATGCCCAGAAAAATGAATTTTATGCCTTTCTATGTCTTTAAATGGAGCCTGAGAGGGAAGAGGAGAAAAAACACCCAGGCAGTTCTATGTTTTTGTACTTTTGTACTTGAAGGTTACAGAGAGAGAAGGGGAGGAGGAGGCACTTTTTTTTTCGGTTGGTCCCTGCTGGCTCTCAGTTCTGTTCCTTTGGAGAGACGAGAGACGGAGTTTTTCTTCTTTTTTCCCTCTCTGGGACTTTGGTTTCTTCTTTTTTTCCTCTTCTGGACTTGGAGCATCAGAACATCAGAGCTTCACTGGGAGGTGTTTCACCAGCCTGCAGGGGGATTCCCCTGGACGGACGCCTTTCCAACTCTGGGAGGAGTGAGGCCACACTCAGGAGGACTTTGTTTCAGGCTTTTTTCTTCTCTCACAGATAATGATTTATTTGTTTAGCATTATTGTCCCTTTCCTGTGTGTTTCGTTGTTTTGTTAAATNCTCCCTCTTTCTTATAGGCTCCTTTCAGAGAATAGGAGGGCCACAATTAGATCACCCCAAAGCCTTCTTTTATCCAGTCCCAGTTCTCTCAGCCTCTCCTCACAGAAGAGGTTCTCCATCCCTCTAATTATTTTTGTGGCCTCCTCTGGACTCCCTCCAACAGGTCCATGTCCCTCCTCTGCTGAGGACCCCCGAGCTGGATGCAGAGTTCCAGGTGGGGTCTCACCAGAGCAGAGCAGAGGGACAGAATCCCCTCCCTGGCCCTGCTGCCCACACTGCTTTGGATGCAGCCCAGGACACGTTTGGCTCTCTGGGCTGAGAGTGCGCATTGCTGGGTTCTCATTCACCAGCAACCCCAAGTCCTTCTCCCCAGGGCTTCTCTGGATCTCTGTCCATCCCCCAGCCTGTGTTGATACCAGAGGTTGCTCTGACCCAGGTGCAGAACACTGGTCTTGTTAAATTTCATGAGATCCCCATGGCTCACTTCTCAAGCTTGGACGCTTCTCCTCTCTGGATGGCATCCAGAGATCAAGCACTTCTCTCTGGATGGCATCTTGTGTTCCAGGTGTGTCAACTGCATCACTCAAGTTGGTATCATTAGCAAATTTGCACTTGTTCCATTTGTCACAGTCATTGATCAAGATACTAAATAACACTGGTCACAGTTTGGACCCCTTAGGGACAACATTTGTCACTGATGTCCATCAGGATTCTGAGACATTGACCAGTACACTCAGGATACGACTATCCAACCTATTCCTTATTCACCTAACAGTCCACCCATCAAATCCTCTCTTATTTAGAGAGCAAAATGTTGTGGGAGGATGTCTTCTAATTCACAAGAGAATTAGAGAGAATTCCAGAGAAAGAAAAGCACACCATCAGATCCTTGTTATCTAACCTGAATATGTGCTGCAAGGAGGTGACACGCAGTGCAGAAGGTGACTAGCTTGTGGCAAAGGGCCTTGAACAGACTCTGCCACGCCATGCTGCATGTAACTCAATGGTCAGTTCTGATTGTAGAGGACTCCACAGTCCTTTCTTTCAACAGAACTGAGCAACAGAACAGCAGTATTGGCCTCTGCTTCAGTAGTGACCAACAGCAAATAGACACAATGGAAGGAGAAGAGCAAAGGCCATCCCTCCTGTCAGGGTTTCAGGGACAAGGGGAGTAGACATCAATTCTACTCTTTCCGTGATGGTTCTCACCATGAGGATCACGCAGCTACAGGGCAGGTGACACCAGCAGCTGAATCCTCATCAACTTTACCACTAACAGCACAAGAAAATATCCATGGACAACAATTTTAAGACAAAGGCTGATAGGATGTGAAATACCTTTTTATACAGCTTACAAGATAGATTAACAAGATCCCCTCAGGGCAGGGGAGTAAGAAATAGGATGCAGATGTAGACAAAACTTGTGTTGTAGAAATGAGTGGGATAGCCGCAGACTAACAGCAGGTTCATGGTCATATGAAACTCAGTTTTGTAATCTTTGTAAAGTTTTGTAATCTTTGTAAAGTTTTGCCTTGGTCCCCACTAATTTGAAATCTAGGGATGTAACTTAACTCATGTGCATACCTTCCTGAGAATGAATAATCAATATTTATTTGAATTTTGGTAGTTGGGATAGAAATTTCTAAATTATAACAGCCACACCCTATTACGCAGTGATAGTTCTACCCAGAAAATCCATGGTGTTTTGTCTGAGGTGTTAGCAGAGCAATTTTAGTTAATTCTAACATCGTCTATAAAAAGAAGCTGGAACTTTAAAGCCCAAAAGATATCCTGACCAAAAGATATCAGTACACTGTAGAAATGCATCAGCTGAATGAGACTGAAAACCTAATGCTTTATAAATTGCATCCAAAATTCAAGTTTTACACCATTTCTATCAAAACCAGTTTTTCTATTTTACAGTTGCATTGTAAAATAAGCCATTTTCTTAGCTTTTAGATCATTTTATAGAAGAGCAAAAGTATACCTCATGAAATCTCCACACACATTATACTCTACCCATGAAATCTTCATATGATAAAACCAACAAATAATCTGCATTCAGAAATAGTTCTCCACCATCCATTTTCTCAGTGATTTGTCTAGGACTTAGAACTTTTGAATATCAAAACAACTACTGAGTGCCAACACTAAGGTTTTGAAGTCTTTTTATCTGGTATCCAGTTTTTAAAGCCTTGGTCAGAGCCTTTAAACTGGTATACCATTAAAGATTAATTATATTTAGCCATTTTTTAAACTTCATTGCAAGATTTCGAACTGTGGAGTTCCTAAAATAAGGAAGCAAAGATTTTTGATGAGAAAGAGAAGCTTAAAAGCCATTGCATGGGTGAAAGAATACAAATGAAAAGGCATCAGTCAATGTTACAACTGCATGCAGGATAGCCTTAGCTGAAATCACGAAGTTTAGACTGCTTAAAATAATTTGAAAATATCAAACACAGTTTCTTCAATCTTCATTTCATGGATAAGTGGCCTACTGAAATCAAGTTGTAGCTTCACAGATACATTGATCAAGCTAAGCTGATGCTGCCTCTGAAATCCTATCTTCCTCCTCACCTCAGCTTCTTACTCACACCTTGAATGTGAGCAGATATTTGTCAAAACAAATCCCTGCTTTTCAACCAGTGATCTGACTTGCTACCTAGGAAGACAGGGAGCCAAGAAAAGAGAGTGTTTTGGTCCACTTTCAGCAGAAGTGACAACTTGTCTTATTTATATAAATAAAGGCCTTAGCAAATTTTGGGATAGCTGCAGCTCACTCTGAGCTGATGCAGAGCTAGAGTGTTTCATTAGGGATTTGACTCTTTGTCTGCATCAGTGAAAGAATTCTGGACCCAAATGCTTATCCACTTCTCTCAGTGATATTAACTGCTCTCGGGCCAGATGCTCCACAGTTTTTGGCAGTCACAGCTAGAAAATATACAGTTTCAAACTTTTGGCAAAAGTCGGTTTTCAAACTTCAGAGACCTAAACTCCGTATTTTTGTTTCATATTAAAAAAGAGAACATTCATGATTTTAAATGAGAATGTGAATTATTATTTTTCAACCACATTTAACTAAAAAAAAAAATAGCTGCAGGAGGCTCTAAAAGGTACTTACTTTCAGGCAGAGGTAAAAACTGCAAAAAACTGCTGGTCCCAAAAATGGATAGTGCAGGAAGTCATGAATCTGCAAAGACAAGTATACAAACAATTTTGCAATGTTATGTGTAGCAGGTGCTACCCATAACATTTCTACAGTAATATAAAACCATTGTACATGAAGGAAAAAAGCATGTCATCGGGGTTTTTGGAAAAGATTTATGTTGACAATATTTGTAAAGAAAATTTCTGTATTATTCAGATTTGTAGTGCTGTTGAATACTCATTCAAGAGCAACTACTGTCAGTTCTCTGTTTTAACATCTGTCAACTTGATAGTTGTATGGAAGGGGTTTTTTTACTATCTTTCCTCTCCACCCTTTGCACTTTTCTTATTTTGTATATGGTGGCTTTCAAACATTTATTTTCCTTTTTTTTTTCTTTTTAATCTCCCAATACAAAAAAAAGATAATTTAATAAGTTAACAAAACTGGATGTTTTTTCTGTCCAAGAAATTTGGGGAAGCATAAAGTGATTCTTTTTCTACAAATCTATCTTTATATGAGAAGCAGTGAATTGGTTGTGCTGAAGAATTGCTGTAGGAGAATTCTTTCCCCTACAGAAATATTCTTGGGCCAGTGCAGGGGTGGGAATATGCCTCTTCTCCCAGGAAATAACTTCCAGTGGGTGCCAGGGGAGGATTAGTCCCTGTTCTGTAAGTAAATATTGAGCAGATGTTAGCAAGGCACAATTAGAAACCCGGGAAGGACTTTGTGTAGAAGAAGGTCAGATGTTTGGTTCTTTGGGGAGAAAAAAACGGGTTGCTGACGAAACATACGGGGTGAACTACTCAAAATGTAAATCTGAAAGAGGCAGGACTCTGTTACCTCCTGCTACCTGTTAGTAGAAGGTGGCTTAGTGCTTTCTCTGGATGTGTCTGAATGGCCCCTAAATGCAAGCTGATGAGGAGACTTCTGTAGAGAGGCTGCTCCGCAGAAATGGACAAAGTTGTTCGAGATGCTTCCTTAAAAAAAGATGTTGGTGCTGGCATCTTTATAATGGTAAACCAAAATTAATCTCTCCTCCCCTTTGTGTGTACTGTTCAAATTTTCCTCTGGACTGGCTAAGGCTGAACTCTTCTCTGGCTTCAGGCCTTCTGTTCTCTTGCAAATACTACAGCTGCTACAACCTCTGTTGGAGAATTGGTTGGAGCACATGACATCACAAGACCTGAAGTGGATATTGATAGATAAGGAAGACACCTACTATTTCTTTCAGTACCTTAAATAATTGAGAAGAAATTATTTGAATTACATAAAACATATTTGAGAATCCAAGCTTTTATATTTTCTACGAATTGGTACAATAACTTATTAAATAGCTGCATCAAGCAAGTGCATCATCAGTGATTTTCTTAAAAAACTTTTTTTAAAGAGACAAATCCAGATGATAACAAAAATTATTATACTCTCTGCTTTAAATGTCACCCCATCTCTCTGCAGCAAAACCGAAGATGAAGTCTTGTTCTGCTTCTGAGTCTGGTCTAGATTCTGCACTTGAGTTTCGGTGGCTATCAGTGCACTGTAGGAGGCTGCTTCATGCTGATTCAGACGGCTCAAGCTGAATTTCTGGTCCCCAAGTGCTGACAGTGGCTCAGACTTCGCCTGGAACAGGATGCATATTACAAAGGCATCAAGCTCATCTATGATTTGCTACCTACCAGACATCCAGCAATCAATGGCTTTGTCAAAATCTTTGCGTGGTCACTGCACTCTGAGTATGGGCGTCATTTGGGGAATGGTGAAAATGAAAGACATGTATGGAGAATGTATGGAGAATGTACTACATTAATTTTTTCCCCCTCTCTGTAACAAATTTTCCAGTAGAGAAATTTCCTTATAATAAGAAGAACGCTGAACATATGGAACATATGGTAAATCTACAGGATACTATTTAGGATTTTATTTCTAATTAAATTTTAGCAGTGTTTGAGCCTAAATCTCATTATTAGTTAACAGGATTTGTCAATTAAACTTATGTACCTTGGAAACATTTTCTCCATTAATGTATAGTCTTTGTACATTGCTAATTTATTCACGTATCTTGAATTTTTTTAGGGGTTGTGCCTAATCAACCATATTTTTAACTGACATGTGAATTCATGCATTAAATTTATTCGGTTAAGGGTTGCTTTAATGTGCTGGACCATCCTAACACTGACCTGAGTTTTCATTCATTTTTGGTTCTGTCTCCTCATTAAACATTCTTTAAGAGGATTTCACTTTAGTTAGAGTATTTAAATTACTGTGCAATAAATCTATTCTTTTAATGAGTTTATTCCTGTTTTAAGGTATTAATTAAAGCAGATTGTGGAAGAAGTAGATACAGTAAATGGATGAAGTAGTGTCCAGGCAAAAGGTTAAGGATTTGCTGTCATTATACAGAATGAAAATCTTTCTGGAGACACCTCATTAATGGAAAAACCTTTCTCTCTTACATGCACCAACAAGAAGTTCATTACTCAGTGAACTTCTGCTTATAAGGGATTATTAGTTCTTTTTTTCTTTTAGAGAGACTTTATCCTCTAGTAACTTACACATCCATGCCTGTGGTAGGAGCTTGGCTTAGCTGTGTGAAATAGTAATGAATTCAGACACTTTAGCCCATGAATTTCCTTACCGGACAGAGCGGGAGGGTGGAAAAGTAAAGGACAACATCAGGGCAAAAACATTCAAAGCAAAAAAAAAATCTTGCAAATTTAATTCACAGACTGGGAACGGAAATGTCATTGCCTCGCTCAGAGGGTTAATCACTTTCTAATTTAAACTGGCAAATTTTTTAATGACACTGTGAAATTAGCAGCATTTTATTGTGTTAATTATCTGCAGGACACTACATCATTACTTCTAATAAATGTAAATGTGATTGCCTCTCCTAGGACAATATAGTGACAAGGTGAATTTTTATTGGCTATTTACTCGATTTCAGACAAATTGTTCCCCCCCCACCCTACTGCCATGTAACGCATATTCAATATGGTTTAGTGCACTGCCTTGTCTTCTGTGCATTTTAGTCAATAAAGTATATAATATGGGTATTTTAAAGGTCATTACAGCTCCTTGCTCCCTCAAGATAATTTTCACTTAAGGCAAGGCTTATGCTAAAAGTCACATCAACTGTATTAGAACTAGGATGTAGGATTGTAGAGTCTAAGTGTATCAATAGTTAGATAATCAACTTTTTTTGACGGTCTCGAAAGGCCTAATGGCACGTGCCTTTGTCAAAACAGACAGGACAGTGCTTTTCCAGTAGGTTTGTTACTCAGCATGCTTAATCCTGCAACATCAGGCAAGGCAACAAATTACCTAAGAGGCATTTACAAAGCTTTACAGAGAAGCAAAAAAGTAGAGTGCTCTCCTTTGGCAAAAAACTCTTTTTAACCAAAGATATATGAAACTATCAAACAGAAAATACAGGTTTCACGCCCATGATGTGCAAAATTCAAAAATCACCATTGTGAAACTACAGTCAGAGTTCGTTCCTGGATATACTTTTTTCACCTAATCTATCTATCTATCTATCTATCTAGCTTGCTAGCTTGCTAGCTAGCTAGCTAGCTAGCTAACTGGCTACATATCTAGCTACATATCTATGCACCTGTCTGTTTCAGTAGATAGATGATCTGGTGGGTTTTTTCAATGTCTGTTTGCCATTACACCAAACATCTCTTTATGTAAGGACAGGGTATTTCCAAGGAAAAGCCAACATTTCCATGGGAAGATTTCAAGATTTTTGAAATTGTTTCTGAACTTTTGAATATTTATCTGATCATTCTGGCTACTATTATTTCCAATTTCTGTGGAGAATAGCTGAGAAAAAGAAATAAAAGCAGAAACAAAAAATCTTTTGAACACAGACTGAGAGAGTGCATTGGTGACATTGACCCTCAAAGAGTCTCTTGGCATTTTTCTGAACCACAATCACCCCCCTCCAAATTGTGATCTTTAGTGACGTCACTGAAAAATGATTCCATAATGTAGCTTGCACACTTGCTACACTGTGAGTAAAGACACTTGTAAACACACATCCTAACCAGCCTAAGACTCGAATCTGCTATCTACTGATGATTCTCATGATGGCTTTATTGATTGCCTGTGATAATAGTGGCTGGTCATGAATCTTTTGTGATCTGTCTCTTTTTAGCTGTCGTTACTTAGGCAAGCATTTCCCAAGTTGCCATGCTGTTTAGGAGGCATGCATCCAAGCTGGCTTCTGGTTCACCATAACCACTTCCTCAGAAATAACCTCCTTAAGCCTTTTCCCCTTGAAAGCATCTGTAAGCAGTTGAAGGTCATGATTGTTCACTCACTCCCAGATCAATATACCATTAAATTGTGACAGAAAGCACTACCAGACTATTAAGTCTCCAGTCATACCCTCAATAATCCTGATAAAATGATGAACTATTTTAACCTCACAATGGCTGCTAACAGTAGATTGAAAACACTTAACAGTAAGACTGTATTGAGATAAAACTTGTGGAAAGCCTACTTTTCAGATATTATTGCAATTCACCTTGTTTGCTTTGCACCCTTATCTGTATTAAATTAAAGCCACACACCACCACTTGAAATCAGGTTGTGCACAATTCAGCAGAGGCACAGGTCTCCCAGTCTTGACAGGGATTCCTGTTAGTCTGAAGCCTCCTGTAACTAACTACCCTCTCCTAAATAAAGAGGCAGTGATGTGTCTCTTTAACAGCCGAAGTTATCTTGGAGCAAATTGAGATTTTGGGTGAACAAGACACGACTAAGTAGAAAAACGCCATAACTTTATTCACATGACAAAACCTATTGTGACTGACACAAAAGGAAATGTGAATTAGTTGCATTCATTATCTCTCCCTTTCACCCCATACCAAAATGCAGCATATTGGACAAGATACTGCAGCATTCTGGACAGCCCCCTGTAAATGCAGTTTTATTAAGTCCCTAAAAGAGAAAATGAGCACCTGAAAACTTCTGATATTCTGGCAGTTGACTAGTAGCCCACTCCCTATCTGTTTTAGCCATCAGCTGTCCCTAGCCAGATCTCCCTTGATATGTTAATGGCCTAAATGTATGAAAAGATAGGAAACAACAAAGCTTCAGGTCAATTAAGGCTGCCACTGATCTATTAGTGTATCATATGTATGAAGGAGCCTAAAATCTCTTGGCTGTATCCTAGATACTGTCCTAGATACTTTAATTAGGAAAAAAGACCATTTTAATGGTACTAATAACCTGATCTAATTTAACTTCAGGGGTTTTTTAGACGATAGGAAGAGGCAGGATTTAATTTCATTTGCACTTCCTTGACATTTCTAGTATTTCAGGTCATGAGTCTTTCATAACACTACAATGCTGAGATTTTCTGGAGCATTCAAGCCCTCCTATTAGGTAAGGTACAGTTCCCGAGGAAGAGGTGAGAATAAAGAAATCTAAAACAGCTTTTTGCAATTCAATAACCAGCAACAGAACACCGACTTGAGAGATGGGATGTAATTTGTAACCCCTGGGAAGATAGGTTGCAGCGGGGGTACAAAGTTACCACCTCGGAGGTGGTTTCTTCTTCTCCAGCGAGCTGAGGCAGTGGCTTAAAAGAGAGGTGGGCGACTATCACTTCTTCCAAAATAAAAAGTGTAATAACATGAAAATAACAAACAAAAAGCACCTGGGGTGAGCACTGGTACCAGCACTCACCCCAGGCTGTAGAAGCGAAAGAGCACATTTGGTCACAATGGTATTTATCATGTGAGGTGGGTGGCATTACCTGGGCTATTGTCCAGTGAGGAAACAGATCAGGAAAACCTACATGTCAGGTGTACAATGGGTCAGAGGCTAGGGTCCTGTGGGCAGGCTAAGCCACCCACGACCTGGGGAACATGGGAAGCTCTGGTCGTGTGCTTATATTTGGAGCCTTAGATGTAATAGAGACCTCTGCTTTTAGGGGGCACACAGTAACAAATGGGATAAATGCACTGCAACAGCGGGATAAATGCGCTTTCTGCTGACATGGAAGGCAGTGTCACAAAAGGCACCAGAGCTATCCACAAGCAGAGGGTCTGCACCCTCTGTGGGCATACCTTGGTGAAGAGATTGGTACAGTTTTTTAATCTGAACCCTGATGAACATTTCAGCTCAAGGCTTTTCCCCTCTTTTTTTTAAATAAGTGGCTTATTTAGCACTCAAGTTGGCAAATGAACCCAGAATGAAGAAACACACATGACAAAAAGTTAAAATATTTATGATAATTGTTACGCATTGTCATATGGTTGATATGCCTAATGCAATTGCTGGGCTTTGAATTCCCTGTACAAACCATGCATTTAAAACTATTTACATGAATAAAAGAACTAGTCCCAAGGATGCCTTGTTTCTGCCTGTATAGTAGCCTGTATACTACTTTCTGGTATTCTAAATTAATTTCTATTTTGCAAAGTCCTCTTGAAATCTCTCAGCAGGATGTCAAGTCAAGTACCTGGCACTGGATTGTTTCTACAAGGAAAGTTTTGTCTACAGTATTACTAACCAAATCACATAGTACTTGGCAGCATTAGCTAATACTTCTCCAATACATGCATAAAGCATTAAAGAAAAAAGTTTTAAAAGACTTACAACTTGCTTACCTGTCCTTTCTTTCAATCAGCACAAGCAGCCCATTGTGAAAGAGAATTTAAAAGAGTAAATTTATGTCACTCTTTATTTATATGAACAAGAATATTTTAAAACTTACCTAAAAAGAGAAAAATATTTATGTCTGAGAACTGACAGACCAATTTAGCCAGACCATTTTTCTTTTTCATAGTGAAAATAAATAAACTCTAAACTCCGTCCTTACAGCATTTTTCTGTAGGTTTCAAGTAATGGAAAATATGGTTTAAAATCTTCAGTGGAATCTTAATATAAGTGGTATCATTGGCTAATATGGGAAAAAATTACTGTTTTACATTCCTCAAAATTTAAGGTTTATTTTACAAGAAGCCTTATTTCACTAATACTTGTTAGTCAGGAAATGAAAATATCTGTATCAGAGGTACTACTTTGCCTCATGCATTCCAACCATAGCACAATAGGGTTAGTACATATAAAACCATTGTGTCAGCACTCTTTTCTGCAGTCATGGGTCCTCCCTCTCCTTATATCCATACTTTATTGTAGATTTCTATGTTTGAGTCTTAGTCTCAAATAGATGCCACTTTCCATTAGGGTCTGAATTAATAATAGGAAAAAAATAAATGGACAAGGGTGACATATTTCATTAACGAACAGAGTCCTCTTTTGCTCAGAACACATTTTTTCCACTATCATTCAAAAAATACGGTGTTATGATACCCATATACTTTTGGTACAAGGACCCCACCTGGAGTACTGTCTTGCTCCAGAGCTCTAAGCACAAGAAAGACAGGGAACAGTTGGAGGTGGTCCAGAGGAGGGCCACAGAAAAGATCAAAATGATAGAACAACTAAGAGAGTTGGAGTTGTTCAGACTGAAGAACAGAAAGCTCTGTAAAGACAATATTGCAGCCTTTCCATACTTAAAGGGCTTATAAGAGAGATGGGGACATCCATCCTTTCAGCAAGACCTGTAGCAAGCAGGACAAAAGTAATGAGTTAAAACTAAAAGACTCAGACTAGACATAAGGAAGTATTTTTTTACAAGAGAATGATGGAACAGTGGAACGCGTTGTCCAGAGAGACAGTGGATGTCCCATCCTTGGAAAATTTCATGATCAGGTTGGCTGGGACTCTGAGCAAGCTTGACCTAGCTGAAGATGTCCCTGCTGTTCACAAGGGAATTTAACCAGATGAGCTTTAAAGGTCCCTTCTAACCCAAACAATTCTATGGTTCTATATAGAGCCTGCTGCAGTGGAATTAAAAACTGATTTGAAAACATAATTTGTTAGCTCATTGTATCAAATAACTCTGTGTTTAGCTATGAAAACTAACCTTCGTTTCCCCAAAAATAAAAGACAGGATGTTTGAATTGTTTTTACTGGTTAGACCAAGAATTGGATTTAAGTTCTAGCATAAAAAGGCTGCTAGATCTGTATTATTTTCATGTATCTCTGGACTATGGTAAGGTCAACCATCTCACAAATGCAGAGCTCTGTCCTGTCCAGCTGTAATCCCTTTGCAAAAAGACTACCACATCTTTTTTTTTTAATTTGTCTAGATTTCTAGGTTACGGTCAGGATGGAAGACCATTTGCTGCTGGTTTCCTTTTCTGGGCAGAAAATCATAGGTCACCATCTTTGTTCCTGCTGTTCTTCAAAGAAATAGTAAGGGACAGGTGAAGATGCCTACTATGCAAATGTTCTCTTCTATGTCCTTCACCTGTCATTCTAGAAAGGATGATGTAAAACTAGCATCTTTCTCCCCCTCCAAAGAAAATGGAGCCATTGGCAGCAGTAAGAACTAAAGGAATATGAAAAAAGAAGCACAGAAAACGACTATTTTTTGTCAAAAAGAGGGAATAGAATGACAGCCAGCTAAGAAGATGATAGTACATCACTAATGTATAACTGAATGGAAATGGGTAGAAGGTGGTTTTAGGACTATTTGTTTTAAACATAGTCTTATTCAATGATATTGCTTTTCAGCTGAATGAATTCTCATTGAACACCTTATTAACAGTAGGCAAACCTCAGTCTTTGCAATTTTGCACTACTTCTGAAAACATTTGATGTATAAGTGTCATTGAAAGCAGAGTCAGAGAAAACAATACACTTTTTTTTTGGTGTGTGCTTTGTTTCAAAAATAAAAGGCAGGTTGATTCTGTGTATTAGGATAGAAGCTTCCGTATGGTACCCTTCCAAAACTCAAAGTTCTATTAGTGTCTATTGAAGTTGCATAGCATATGTGGGCCTACATTTGTGTCCATAGAAAAAAACCTTAAAAATGCAAGTATATACTGCATTTAATTTTATCCAAACTTTCCCAAGTTTCATTTTTCATTACGTCAATTATCTCTTGAGTTTTTATGTCAGTTTTTTGCATAAGAAGTGGTGCATGGAAGAAAAAATGCTACTGTCATCAGTTTAATATGAACCTATGACTGCTTTTTATGACTGCTTTTCATCTTGAGGCTAAAACAAAAAAAATCTTTTTTTCAACCTCTTTTTTGAGACAAAAATAATTAACATTTTGTCTAGCATTGTTCTGCATCCATAACTATATCCTGCTGAAAGTGTATCATTTCACAGTCTCATCTGCATTGCTAAACAATATTTGAAACAGAGCATTGTTCCCTTGATATACAATAACACTATCACCCCCTCTCCAAACTGTGAGTAGCTTCTTGTTTCTGAAAGATCAAAATAATTATTGCACTTACCTAAAAATCTGCTGACTCAATACTTGATTTGAATGCTGATTGGATCTCTAACGAGCTAAAAGAGCACTTTGAAAATTGGATATCTCTGAGGAAAGTAATTAACAAAAGAGTACGTAGCTGTACATACATTAGCTAAGTGCAGAACCCTAACTGGATCGATGCTGCAACTGGGGATATCTGCAGTGTGATAATATCACCATACCACTCTGTTTATTAGAAGTGAAAAGCCTGAGAAGAAAAGTTGGTAGATATCTTTGACAAGTCACTTGTGGTCTAACTCCTAGCGGACTTTTTTCCTAGTCTGTCAAAAAACTAATGTTACATGGCAAAAATTGACATGATTAGAAATCTCTTCATAGCAGAGTGCCGGGTTGGAATTATAGCAATACAGTAGAAGTAAGGTCCAAAATTTAATTTCCAGACTGTGAAGGAAGGTTAGTCTGATGTCTGCACTACCTGGTGTTATGTGTGGGTGAGTTCACTTGAGAAATGATCCAGATAATCACCCCTTCCCTCATGCCAAACAAAGAGCACCCTTGTCATTAAAAGAGCAATCAGTTCCTAACATGCTTACTGGGGAAAAAGAGAAGTGCTGCTGAGTATGGAACCCAATAATTTAATAATGAATGCAGTAGCCCACACCTTGTCTACTCTCTTTCAGCTTATGCACTTTATGTAGGAACTGTGATACTTCTCTAAAAGGCAGCCATGTGGGGGCTTGAATGCAGTCCCAATGCTACAGTCCATTAGGTTCCCTTTTTGCTCTAGTCAAATTTGTTGCACTTCTCTGCATTTTTCATTTTTTTCTGCTACTTCCTATTGGAAGAAAGGAAACCAGACAGAACACTGTCTCATCACTTAGTATAATCATATCATAATATTTTGCCTTTTTTTCTTTATCCCCTTCTCAATGAAGCCAAAAAAGTTTGTTGACACTTTTACAATGTTTTTCTAATTGTCTACATTCAGATTAAGACTGCTTGAAAATTCTGGCTCAGAATTTTTTCTTGTGAATTTCTGTACCTGGTATTGTATTGACTAAACACGTATGTCTATTCTAAAAAGAAGAAAACTTAAAGTATCGCCTTCAAGTTAGGCAGATGCATTAAGCAAATGTTTTGGGAATGACTGTTAATCATCTGAAAGAGAAAATATGCGTGCATGAATGAAAATGCTAATTATTTGTTGTTCACTGTTTTACTGTTTACTCTATTGAGGCAGTACAAAAAATATTATAATCTTTAAACAACCAGAAATATCACAACCAAGAATTAGTCATATTAGAGTGTTCCCTTGAATCACTTAACAAACTGGAAATTATTCATGTGAGCTATGTAGAAATATAAATATTTATTACAGCAGGCAAAACAAGGATCTGATTGCACGTTATTCATTAACTGGGTCTTTTCTAAAATAAAAAAATTATTCTCAAATAGATTGACGAGTTCTACTGTTACCTTTCTAGTTATTTGCTTCTTTTTTCCCTCATTTGAAATTTTAGTCTCAAATTTAAGCCTTAGAAGGATAACAGATTAAAATTTACAATGAGATGTTCTAAAAATATGTACTAATTCCCTAAACCTCTCTTTCTTACTTCAGTATAATCATCAGTGATCATAACTTCAAGTAATCAGGTTTTACAAGAGTCACATGAACATTACAAAAAACTTGGGCTGTTTCACTTCATGACCTCAACACTGAAAGACATCTGGCAGATTCTAGTGAGATAAGGGTTCATGTAAAAGACAGGTACTAGAGAAAATAGATGTTCTACATATTCCACTCCTGAAAATATTCCAATGTATGTTTCTCTGAAATGGCAGAGGAAGGTGGATATTCAGACCACATCAGATGGAGGAGGGTGTGTGAGCATCAGATTATGAGAACACTTCTTACTTTTCTGTTTTAATCATAGGAAAACCCAATGTCAGATACGAACTAAAACTGCAAACTAGCAGTGAAGTAAACCTAAATCTACAACTTGAATGTAAAATTGCAAAAAATCAGCACATGTTGGAAGGCTCTCGGCACAGCCAAATAAGTTAAATATCAACCTGAAATATACGAGAATGTGTTAAGTTCTGCCCAGAGAGAAATAGAAGACATATTAAGTGAAAAAGCAAAAGAGAAGAAGAGTTTAAAAATTGTGTAAGGGATGTCAGGTTAAGAAAAAGTCTAAGTTATCTATATTTGGATTTGAGAATCATGGAAAAGAAAATAACTGTCGCTAGGATAACTTATTCAAAGAATGAAGGAAAATATTTGAACTATATTAGGTAAAGGTTCATAGGGACAGAAACAGAGAAATGTCAAGTAACTACAACCTTCTATTTATACAGCAACCTGCATTGCAATTGCAGCTAAAGTATTCTTGATTTCCTTTTCCAAATCAGTGTGTCTGTGTACGTGCACATGGACGTGTGACTGCACAAATCGCTTAAATGCAGAAAGCAGTGGAGCAGAACAGAGCAGCTGTTTAGAACTGCACAGCAACAAGACATGGCACTTTAGGACAGGAAGTAAAGGAGAATATGGTATCCAACTGAAGCTGCAGAAGGGATTCTGTGTCAACAGAATGCAATTACTAAAACTGGAATATTTCCAGAACAATAGAACTAGCATAAGGGAATAATCATTATTGCCTGAAATTGAATATAGTAAAGGAATTAGTTAGGCAGAGATAACTTGTTCAGAAAAGGGAACAAGATGAGATGGCAGAAGAAATTGGAAAGGGTTGTTAATGGTATAGTCTCCTAACAATGAGTGATTGCAGTTATAAACTAGGTCATACCCAGTGATGGATTTGAATCAAGCAGTTTTACAGATGTTAAAATGATTTGATCTTTTATATTCTAAAGAAAGGTAAGAATTAAGACCAAACCTTTCTCTACTTGTTCATTCAATGAACGATGGGTGCATGAGAGAGAAAAACAGCATCTGGCTAGTAAAATAGATGTGAATCTTGCCATAGCTATGAGTAATTCATGGATATGTGACAGTAGACTCAGAGGCAGGATCTCTGCAAAACAACCACAAGCTGTTAAAGTTTGTCATTAGATTTGGAGAATATCCCTGCTCACCTTCCGAATTTCTCTGTGTACATTTCAAAGAAAAAATACACAGAGCAAAAACCAAAAGGTTGAAGATTTGAAAGTTTTAAATAAGACTTGTTGCTTTTCTTTGCAACAAAGCTGACAATTATAAAAACTAGAATAAAACTCCAAATGTACAGCTGCCTCATGTATCTCACAATTTCATTTCAATAGCTTTATCAATGAGTGAAGCAGAGGCCAAATTTTTCAGCTGCTGTGACTCTCTGTAACATCTGTGTTAATCCAGTTGAGGGCCCAGGAAGAACATTTAGCTATGTGTTTTATTCCACCTGTTCAGACAGCACTGTAAATGCACCTTTCAATGGAGTGTGTGATTAGAAAGGATTGATAATACATACACAGTGTTACTCTACAATACCAGAGAATAAGCGTAATAACATTTGCTAAAGTTGATGGGCTGTGATCTTTCTGAGCCATAAGTCACCCTTTCCTAGGATATTTTTTGTTATTTTCCTCTGTTTTAATTCTTTGAAACCTTAAGTAACTTTTATGTAAGTAATCAAAAAAAAAGGAAAGAGAAAAAAGGGAATGAGAAAGGCAACACAGAGGGCTCTATATGAGACATTTGACTTAATTAAACATAAATCAGCTTGAGCTCTCACAATGTGGTCACGCTTAACATAAATTAAACATAAATCAGCTTGAGCTCACACAATGTGGTCATGCTTAGCATATCTGAAAGAACTGTTTGAGTAAGTATCTGAAAGGCTTCTCAGAGAAAAAGCTATGGACATATTTTATCTGGATTTTAACAAAAGCTTTTCATACAATTCTATATATGAATCTAATTCACCAGCTAATCACTACATTTATTATGAGGTGAGTTACTTGATTGTATTAAACTCTGGTGCATGAGTTGATTTGGTGTAGGGTAGAAAGACTGGTGGAATTAAGTTAGAGAAGCAGGTCTACTTGGTGACAGCTGTCCCTTGCTGTTCTTGCTTCTTGTATGGAGATTTAAGAAAAGAAAAAGATCAACTATGGATGAAATTTCACTTTTCTGCCGTCGTGTCAATATTCTTTCATGAAGGCATTAGAACATTTTCCTGTGGACAAAATTAATGAATGGGTCTTGATTTTTGAGAAGCCTTTTTTTTTGTTTTCAGTAGTAAAACCTACTTGTATTGAAACAGCTGGCACCTACTTATGGAATAATGCTTTTAGGGGGAAATAAACAGGGAAAAAAGATACTAGAAAGACTTTTAAAGAGTGCTTTATTTTTATTGTTCTGATCACCCTATTTTTTGTGTTGCAGTTTTTCACTTTTCTCAGTGGATCTCTCATGTGTACATTTAGTGGTCATAGCTATGATGGGTATAGCAGAAAAATGTTAATGAGATTAAGCATACTTCCAAAACTCTTCTAAGACTCTTGGACCATTTATGGATTCGTTAAGCCAGTGGAGATACAAGGTAGGATGTTGTGGTTTTGGTATGTGCTCCTTTCAATCTTAGAGATGTGAAAGAATTTACAGAGATTCTGATTCCATTATTTCTGCTCTTCTGCCATGATTTCAAAAACTCCGAAGACCAACACATTTCCATAGATTCATAATTTCCTCATGTCAATAGGCTGTACCTCTCTTGATGATATTTGGAGAAATATGGAAATGGCAAACCTCTCTGTAATCTCCATGAATTTCCGTGGATTGTTCAATGATTCACTAAACTGTTTTCTCTCCTCCTTCTGCTAGATTTCCTTGCTTTTTGGCAGACCAGGTAATGTTTTCCTACAGCATGGCTCTTAGGAAGGCTGAACTGCTCATGGAGCTCTTCTTTCAGACCAGACATGGGACAATTTCAACTTTCTACCCGTATAATTCACAACAGTCACTGGTGAAAACCATAACCATTTGAATAGGATAAAGGTATATTTCTTCATGTGTTAAACATAAATTCCATGGTTCTTTGGGTTCAGATTCTACACAGTTTACATATCAAAAGTATATCTCAGCCACAAATCTGTGCTTACAATCAATTTCCTGCAATATACAGTAATTAATTATGTCATGTTATGTCTGTTCCTGAGATAATAATAGAAGATTTCAAAAGTGGTAAATTGTCTAAATTTACAGTGTTTCTTTTCGTATTAAGGAATGACACATGGAAATGAAACAGAGTGAAGTGTGCTACAGACTCATTGTGTATTCACACATAAGGTGCTTAAGGACATATATTCTCAGGTTTTCACTGTATGTTTGAAGACAGGAATCAGATGGGAGCTAAAGTAAAATCAGTTTGGCTTCCATTTCTGACAGCCAATTCCTCCTTTAATACATTTGTCTTTAATAACATGGCAGGGATTCTTTTCAGTTTCAGGGTATGGCTACCACTGAGAATTTTGTTCCTCAAAAGACTTCCATATGCTTGAACCCTTTTGACACCAAAGCAATCATTTACTACTGTTCAGGTGTCTTCATATTGGTAGGTCAAGAAAAACCCCCACAGAACATGCAAAATCTGGGAAAAAACTGTGGATTACATCAAAGTCTGCAACCTGCTGAAGATGGCCACCAAGATTAAAGGGATCAGGCACTATCTGGAGACACTGTCCTGCACAACCTCCTGTAATGGTCCTTCTTAAGCTATGGGATTTATTCTGGTCCTATGCATTGTGAACATAATCCCTGCAGGAGAAATAGTTTCTGATAGCAAGATTTGGCAGAAATATAACCTCTCATTCACCTGAAAAATTATTAAGCAAGTCCTCATCTTATTTATTGCTGTCACCCACACTTCTCCTTCTTCCTGTTTTTCAACTGGCAAATAGACCTTTCTACAGAACATGAGCATTGCAATTCTTTTTAGTGGAGGCACAAATGTTTTATTCAGTTCTTATATCTTTGCCCAGAGCACAAAGCAAGTCCTTAATAATTTAGTCTTACGGATGACTCAGAATCATCATATCCTGGGCTTAGTCTTAAACCATAGCTATTCATGGACTGAACTTAGTATTATAGCTTTTAAATTCATGACTTTGGGAGGAGACAGTACTTATAAAAGCACATCGTATATATTTTTTGTGCTAAATGTCAAACTATTAGGGTTTATATTTCCTAACTTTTCTGAAGATTAGGGGAAATACAACTTAGCTGTACTTCACAGAGCTTGGGAAAAAGCTTGAGAATAGTTTTTGTGATTTCAGCCTTTCTGTGGCTGTCTTCATAAAGCTGCAAGAAAATTACTTCAAAGTAATTTTTAACAGTCATTCTTGGATACATAGGAATTACAGTTATGCATTTTATGCAACCATCCTATAGCACTTTGGTGTATGTCACTGCTACGGGGTCTAGGAGTCAGTTTCATAGTTTCATCAGAAAGGAACACTCTTCAACAACTGCTTTGCCAGAAAGATTTTTTAACAGATAATTCGCTGTTTTCTAGCATAAATCTCTAACCATAATCCAGTCTGGAGTCACCTGGGGAATGCTTAAGAATCACAGGGCTCAAAATATGCAACTTTTTCACTTGAATGACACATCTCTCAATTGACTGATATACCTATTTCACCTGACCTCGGGTAGTGATCTGTTTATGTTGAGAAGCCTGAAGAATCTTCTTTTTTTCTTACCACATGTCCATGCAGACATTACTCTCATCATATGTCCTCTGAAAGATTATTAGAAATATCCTGAAGTATCCTGAAATATCCTTAATCTCATTGGATTTATAAAAATTAACAATTTTAATTATTAGTAATGCAGCACTTTGCAAGTGTTAACAAGTGAATGAGTTCTACAGGTCAATAATATGTCAGATCTAAAAGTGGGAAAAATCCTATTAAAGAATAAGTAGTCAGTTTGGTGGAAAATTCCTGGAGGTGTTTTCTCTGATTTGTTCTTTATCTTGACATGCCTTGTAGATGAACTGTGGCAAGATTACAATCATCATTCGCCAGAGCCTGAATATTTGGTGAAGAGCAAACATTAATTCATGTATTCACATCTGGCAGAAATCAATCCTGTTTAATCTTTCTATTGCATACTTACAAATCTTAGGATAACCTATGTGTTTTAATATCACTGCAAGCTCAGAAAATCAAAACCAAATGAATTAAGAAAAGCTGTTTAAAAATTAAACTCCTCTTTAGCTTGTCACCTTGCAAACTAAGGTGAATGTTTATAAGCATGGCTGTGGGAAGTCTAATGTAAATGTAGCTGAAGTAGAGGAGAAATACAAAGAGAGAAATTATTTTATTCAAGCCATCTTTCTCTATTAGTGTAGGTATGAAATGACCATGTAGGAAGAGAAGCAATTAATGTAAGCCTCTTAGTAGGTAGGACAATGTTCATAAAGTGTCTGATGGAAGACTGGGAGAGTAGAGACAGGCACTGATTTTAGCTGTGCATATGACTGACATGACTCAAACATTCGGGGTTAGAGCAAGCCTGGATTTTTTTTTTCCCTTGACTTTTGATGATTGAATTATGTTTTTTCAGTATACTTCTGCTTGCAGTCTGGCACAAAGGGTGGTCAGAATATGATGATGTCTTTGATTACCAGAAGCTTGACTTTCTAAAATTTTATGTAACTAAATGATGAAAGGGATGATTTTGTTTTGAAATCAAGAAACTATTTATTAGCTAAGTCTTCCAAAGGATTTTGGTTTATAGCACAGGTTTAGATAGTGCTTCAGTGGACACCAAAACTAATAAGAGCTTTTATTTAGAAAGAAGAAAACTAACAAACCAATAAGCCTATCTTCCCCATCAGGTCAGGCTGAGAGGCAAAGAAAGATTGAATGCTCAGAACTCGAATCATCCAATCTCCTCCTTCTCTTCTCCTTCTCCTTCTCCTTCTCCTTCTCCTTCTCCTTCTCCTTCTCCTTCTCCTTCTCCTTCTCCTTCTTTCTCCTTCTCCTTCTCCTTCTCCTTCTTCTATGAGAAAGTCAAAGAAATGTCACAGGATGTAGCCTGCACCCAACAGTGAATCTAAAGAACAAAACTAATAAATACTCACTATTTAAGCCAGCCAAGTTCCGCAGGTCCAAGATGTGATGCCTGTGGTACAGGGTACATAATTCAAACTGAACAGTAAGTTAAGCAATATACAGATATTAAAGTGATGTAATAGACAACCCTGCAATATGCACATAATGCTTTGGTAAGAGCATGGATTGCCACTAAATAAAATTGCTTGTGAATTGTCTGTAGGTGGTGTGGTCCAGGGTTAATCTTTTCTGACACCAGAAAAGTTCAGTGTTAGGATCCTTGTAGAGTTGTCAGCACAACATGTTAATCAGGGATGTGAAGTGCTGCTTTATGCTGTTCATATTTATTCAAGCATGGAGGTGTACCGTATGGTAACCAAAAATTACTCAAACAAATACATCGTGTCCCTCAGAGATATTTTTTCTTAAAAGTTGTCCCAATATAAACACCTTTCCTTATTTCCAGTTCTTTTGTCAAATCTTTCCTTATTGATCTCAAAAAACACCATAAATTTAGTTCCATTTTATTATCTCAGTTTCACAGTAATGAAGCACAGCTACATGCAACCCTAATAGTATTTATAACTTCTTGCAGCAGTAGATGTGTCATTTTTTTATTTCTTTATGAAAGACAAATTTAAGCTAGTAACATACTGTATGAGGGTCTATAACATTTTTCTTACTGTTGCTGTTGTGTCCTTAGGCTGTGCTTACCAAGCCTTGGCCATTTTTCTGTGTGTTGCTCAAGAGTAGAGTAGCAGAGGTCTGATCTCCTAAAGATCTGGGTCTTTTCCAACCTAAACAATTCTCTGATTCTATGTTGATAAAACAAAACTGAGTGTAGCTGGTGGGTACACTGGTCTTCCTCAAGTCAAGAAGCTTGACAGTATTTTTCCTTTCCTGTGTACAGAAACATAAATATCTTTTGAGAACACAATATTAAATGAGAATAAGCTATATGTATCTCTCTTAAAATGCAATAAATCAAAATACATCTTAAGGTGATGTCAGAAGCAGGTTGATTGACAAAGAGTCTGCTATTCTTCCTGTGGCCTTTCCAGGAGAAAGAGTCAAACCAATAGCTTAAATGAATATTTTTTAAATTAGTATGTCTCTATTTATTAACATTTGCAGTTTCTTATAGTAATCTTTCAGAAGACAGTTTTTATTTTGAAGGAAAAGTGAAATATGCTTAACAGATTCGAACTAATATTAGCATATTTCTTGGTTATCCCTGGAAAGCTGATATCAGATATTGACTTAGATTAAATAAAAGTGGGCTTGGTGGCAAAGTTTAGACAATTATCTTATGACCCTATTTCAGATTAAGGCAGCAAAATTCAGCACGCTACAAGATTTCATCTGTACATCCTAATTATTCAGGACACTGCTTATTTTCTGTGAATTTTGTGTCTCCTTTAGACGTTGGAAGTATAATTCAGCTGCCTAATCAATGGCAGGTAATATATATATATATATATATATGTAAGACATACATATGTATTATATCCTCATCTAGGATTCAATCGTTGTTCACCATAGCAAATGATTACATGATGTGTGGCTAAGAAGAAAAGGTTAAAGCTGGAATACTTTATTTTTTGTTCTGGCAAATCTCACTTTCTGCAGATGAAATAGCAAAGGAAATGATACAAAGAGCTGACTGCTTCTTCTGCCTTTAGTTCAGTTGGAGGAGTGGTCAGAGTTGTACTCTTTTGTGAATTTTACATCTTCTTTCAAAGATGTAAAAACTGACTGAAACTCCCAAAGACACACTTTTTCTTAACTCACTGTTTTGCTTGACAGACGGACTTAGTTGTTTCTCATTTTTCCAGAGTGAAGGGCTGCTGACATTCATCATTCTGTTTGTATTTTTTTTCTTCCCCCTTTCTTTTTTTTTTTTTTTGGAGGATAAACAAATAACCAGGCACTGATATAAAAAAAAAATTAAAAGGGCATTGCAATTTGCTACTATGTGCCTTCCTTCTCATTTTCTAGCAATCCAATATGTTGACTTGTTTTCACATTTTCCTGAATATGCATTATAACCAAAATCTTATACTCTTTCATACACCAAGGAATTCAGCTTCACATGCAGTAAAGGAAAAAATCTCACTGCCAGTAGGGATATGTATGTGTATACTTGTGTATATATGTACATGTGTGCAGTTAAGTCTTTTCAGAATTGTTTGGAAGTTGACAGTTCCTATTATATATCAACTTACACTTACCCACCTTTTTCTTACTTTTACCCAAATGACTGTATGGGTAATTCGAAATGCATCTGCATAAAATCAGAGTGATCCCTGAATGTGAAGGAGCATCAGGGAGCATACAAATTCATAAATACAGCTAGTCTTTATCTGGAAAAAAAAAAAAAATCAGTGTTCTCCCTCAACTATTTTTTAAATCTGTTTTTGCTCTAGCCAATAAAATTTTCAGTTATCCAGGCATTAAATATCTGAACACTTAGATTTTATTAAGCATGAAACAAACCTGAGATTAATTGAATTCTGACAAACCTTAGGAAATTACAGCTGTTGCTTATAAAAGGAACAGTTCAAATAAACAAATATTTCTTTGTAGATGGTTTCCAAACTTAAAATCACTTCTGTCTCTTTCTGTCTCGCTCTTTCTCTTTCTTCCTTTACTCCTGCTTTCACTCCTCCCCTCCTCCTTCCTCATTCCTTCTTTCCTTTCTTCATCCCTGTTTTCCTTTTTCTTTTCTTTTTTTTCTTTTCTTTCTTTTCTTTATTCTTGGAATGTATTTTATCATCTGTCAGTTTTGCCCTATGATATGTCCTCTTAAATTGGATCTGTAAGCCCTTCATAAAGTTTAATAAATCTTCAGCATTTCACCCTAAGGAAATTATATTAAAAACCTTCAAATGTGAAGTTGGGCCTGCAGACGCACAGCACTGGGAATTATATCACCATAATCAGCTTGTAATGAAAGCCTCTGTCGCTGTTCTCTCCCAATCATAATCTGCCTGTCTTTATGAAAAAAGGGGGGTTTGTCTGGGTTCATCTGCAAGCTTTAATTGGAAGATGTCTTCATTTCATTCCAGCCAACTGGGATAATAACTCAGCCCCATGTTTAAACACAGGCCCTTGCTGCTGATATTTTTTCATTTAGTAAAGCATGTCTCTTTAAATGATTTAGCAAATCACCATGAATGCCAAGGCGGGATGATTGGCAGCTCATTGCTGGTGCACCATTTGCATGACATTTGTTCTTCAGCCCGGAAAGCTGCAGCAGGTAAACAAGCAGGCCCTGTAGCGACTCCCTGTGAGTCCTTCCCTGTTTATTTTCTCATAATCAAATGACATTTATGGAGAGGCAAATGCAGCTGCACATATATGGAGAAAAAATGCAATCAGGCCAAACATGATGACTTCATTCAGGTGATATTTTGATTAAAGAAAGGACAGCTTTATGGCATAGAGTTTCTTGCAGGTGAAGTCAGTCAATTTCCATTTTACAATCTTGATTTTTAATATAAATACTAGGTTCAAATAATTCATTGCATCCAATGGCATGGTCAGTGTTACAACGCAATATGTAAATGTGCAAATTTTTTAACATTCCCACTTTTAAGAATTCTTTAATTTCCTAAAGTTCCGTTCTGCTCTCTTCTGGGTCATATTTTTTGTAAGGATCAGATCTCCCTTTCCATATATAAAGCTGTTCTGTTGTGTCACTGGAGATTTTTCCTAAAAGAGATTTCAGAGAGGAATGTTTTTCTGAAGTTAAACGTTTTAAACTTATTTCCTAGCATATCATGGTGTCAAGAAACTTGGAAGAAAACAAATTGAAAGGTTTAAAAATGTATATAATATATAATGTATATTGCATCATATGGTAGTTGTACAGCAACTGATAGTATTATTATTCTTCTAATACACAAGTTTCACTTCCATTTCAAAGGCTGCTTGAGAACAGAAATAAAAAATGGCAATTACTGAGCAAGGAAGGGGTGTGTACTCTGAGGGGTTTGCAGTCACCTTGAGTGGCTACACTCTATTTTTCACTTATTCTTCAGGAAGTATATTCTCATCTATTTGCTGAAGGAGACAGCCTTTTTTCATGTCGTCTAAAGAAGATTTTCCATAAGAGAAACCATGAAATTTGAGAGTCTTCAGTAACTGTGTAAAACGGGAAAGCAGAATTGTATAGTCCCCACACAGCTCAATCCGGGAAAGTTCATCAGAGGGCAGGATTTTTCCTACCAGTCATACCAGTCTTTTTTTAAACAATACTCAAATAACAGAAGGCAGGTAGGTGTACATGGAGGGAAGAGCTAATGGTCTGTATTTAATAGGGTGCTAAGTGTTAGAAAAATCTGCTGACAAGGGTCCCACAAACAGGGGTTCTACAAAGATGGGACTCCGCATGCTGTGAAAATGTGGCCAAAGAGTAAGAGAAAAAATTGCTTTGGCACAGAGGAAAACAAGTAGGTTCCATGGAGTTGTCTTAATCATATCTTTTCCCAGTAGAAATTGTACTCGTATATTTTCATGCTGGGTCTTTGTCCAGATTTTTGGAAAGACACACACTTCCAGCTCTGAAACAACACAGATACATTGTTATTTCAATATGCAGGGCTTTGTCTCCCTGAAGAGACGGTTTTTTATTGCATCCGTCTTTAAGTAGGCACTGAGTAATCTGTAGACAGCATTCAAAATCAGACTTACTAATTGGACTGATAGGATTTCTTATTACTGCAAGAGTGTGCTTGGGGTCCTCACACAGAGCAGGGGACAACTGCTTGAGCACTTGCTGTATTTTTGAGCGTCTCAGGCTTATACAGAACAACTGAGTTCGGTGTGAGAAAACACAATATACAGAGTGCAGCCTGAACTCGAAAGGAATCACTAATGTGGCTCAAGAAATTGCTGGACCGGGTAACTGGCGGAAAGCTGAAATAACAATTGTGCAGAGGTAATTGGCCCTGCAATTGGAGCTGAGCTGAGAGAGAGGAACAGGAAATATTGCCTTTCAACTTGGTAGCTGGGAAACTGTGAAGGAAAGAGTGAAGGGACACACAGAGAAGCAGATGTGACAATAAAACTGATGGATCAGGGAGTCATTTGGAGAGTCTGGCTCTGTCCTACCCAGTGCTGAGAAGGTAGTTCAGTCTCAGAGTTTGGGAGGAATAAGAGTGATGAGACTCACTGCTTGAAGGAGATGTGGCTTGGGAGACCAAATGTCATGCATCTCTGGTTATTGCCAAAGGGAGACTGCAAAATCAGAGAGCAGGGAAGGTAAGAAAAATTAATTTAGAATTGCCAATACTTGCTAGCTATAGTTATTTGAAGTCAGTGGAGGTAGCCTAATGAGTGGGATTCTCAGGGAGCTGGGAAAACAAGGACCTTCTTGCCTGATTTTATGCATTTATGCATTGAGGTAAGTTGCCATGTTTCCAAACATATTCAATAATGAGCTCTTTTGAAAATCTCAATATAGAAGTTCCAGCATCATTAGATTAAAGAAAACAAAAGCACGTTTATTTATGAATGTTTTAAAAAACATAACTCATAATATCTACTCTTCCTCTTTTTGTCATTCTGATTTTGAATTTTAGGCAGAAAAAAACCCTATTATCAAATTAAGAAAACCCCATGTATCAAATTAAGGTAGAGGCTGTCTAATTTACTTCTAGTTGCTTTACTAGAAACCTGATGCTGCACATGATTTTAATTGCTAATACTTTCGTCCTTTTTAATTCATTACTCTAAGCAGAATTATGTGAATAGTTGTGAAAGGAAATTCATCTAAAATAAGGATAAGAGCCTACAAATTACTACTGCTTAAGGATATTTTCAAGCTGCAGAAATCTGAAGGCACTTTGCAAAATTAGTAAATTAAAAGATAAAAATTTCATCCCCACTGTATCTTTATACAACTTCACCCCACACAGATGTTATTAAAAAATAATTTCTGGATAAATCTCTTCATACAGGAAATCTGTCCAGCAGCTTCCAATGTGACCCATTATGATATAAGTACGGGGGTCAGAAGGATACTGCAGAAACTGTTCAAGTTACCCTTTTTCTATTAGTCTTGATTGTGATGCGCAGAAAAATCTTACAGGCAGCTGAACAAGCATCAGCTTGGTATTTGACAAGACTGACAAGATGGTCTCCGTGGACCTGTTTTACTCACTATGTGAATTCACTTTGCCTTCTCAGGTTGAACTCTAGAGCATCAAAAGATCGTTATTATTGTGGCTTGGTAGGTGAATGAATGCTTTATTCTCACAGATATTTGGAGAATGGGCAGCTGCTTGTAACTGTTAATCCATTCACAAGTGCACAGGGTCTGCTATTTGCTATTTATTATTATTAAAACTACATCACTTGGCCAGGGAAGAGAAAAATACTTTTAACATTAGGCATATCCCCAGTGGCACTAATGTACGTATTAAACAGCATGCAAGCACCCCATAATTTCAGGTTTTTTTGTTCAGACCACACAGAAAACAGACACTCAGGAATCACTCGCTTGCTAAAAAGCTGGGAGCTACATGTATACTGCACAGTAACTGCTGGAAAAGAACTATAGGAGGAATGCACACCTTGAGCCACTGCCAAGTGTCTATCATGTTGTGGAGGGTTGTCCATGTACAGTTTTGGATTAAATTCAAAGACCTTCCAAATATGAGAGCCAAATGGATTAGCAAATGTTTTCAGTTCTGCTTAGGTGAACACAGTGATGTCCAGACTTGGTCAAAACTTCTCCAGAGCTTGAGGCATGAAGAAGGGGAGGACAAAAAGAAGGCTAGAGGAAAGGAATAAAAGTACAGTTAAAAGGAAAGGGGAGAGAAAAGAGAAAAGTAGGAAGGAGACAGGAGAAAGTGGGAGAGAAAGCAGGAAGAAAGAGAAAGGGAAAATGGAAAGAAAATGGGAAAAGGAAAGGAAAGGGGAAAGGAAAATGGAAAGGCCAAATAATAGATGCATCCTCAAAGACCACTATTTCCCCTTGTCTCTAATGAGAACGGGATTGTCCTCAGCACAAACCCACACTTCTTTATTCTTTGTGAACTCTTAATACAGAAATCTTAAAAAACAACACTGCAAAATGAATTTTAAAGAAGGTTGTTTAAAGACACTGATTCATAAAGAAGTAACTTTAAAAAATTTTGTATTTCATTTAAGAATCTTATTAATCAAGGTTACTGATTTTTTGCAACTGGAATTCTTTTCATTCAGGATCATTCTTCCCCCAAACTCTGTGTCTCTATATTTGATTAAACAGTGCCATCAGGATTTAGTGTAAGCTGATTTGTATGAATTTTCAATGAGTATAGAAACAAGTGGGCAAGCTCTCACAATATAAGCAACTGAAGCAATACAATTATATCTGTATTGCTAGACTTTATTGCAAAAGTTATTCAAATGGGATTTAATGATCAGAAATTTCTATTTTAACCATACAAAATCACAGCAATTCATTTTCTCCTGATTTTTTTTAAGATAATTTCATTCTCAGCATGAAATTTTGCATTCTACAAGGTATCTTGGCTTCTAAACATTTTCATATTTAAAAAACCAAAGTGATTCACTGCTCACAATTTTTGAAAGCAGTGGATGACCACATGCAAAAATGAAAGGGGTGGTAATCAAAAATTTGGAAAAGTCATGATTTCTTTTGGAAAGATATTTGAAAGTAAAGGAGTTTGATAATACTATCACATAGAAAAATAACCCAGAGTCCAGTTCCAGCTGGAATTCTTTGACTCTTTTATTTGGCTAAAAATCATATTGAAAAAAAGTATTCATAGTCTGCCAACAACTCATATTCTTTTGATACTAGATGCATTTCAGACATTTCACAGAGTACAAGGGCATGTATCCCTTTTAGAATAATTTGAACACAAGACAGAGCACCGAGGAGATTGGCAGTGACACTGTCTAGTCTGATTTGTTCATTGCAAATAAAGCTGCTCAGCGATGAAATATTTTTTTAATTGAAAAAAATTATCAGACAAAAGAGTCATCATTTTTTATGCATTTTTAACCAAACTGTCTGAAACATAAAAAATAGACTTTGGCAGGATAATACTTCAAAAGCATATCACAGCATGTCTAGTAATGGCATTATCTAAAACATGAAAAATTCTGGTACCACTCCCCACATCCTGGATAGGTACTTCAAGACATTTCTTCTGAGGCATGTTTCTCTCAGTTTCTTATAATGGAACCATTCTATTTGCCTAACAAAATGAAGATTGAAAGAAGAAGGCACTTTTTTCTTCTGCCGTTAGTCCAACAGCAGGTTTTATGTTCAATCACCCTGTTGTCGGGTCCCATCCTGTCCATGCTGGTTTTGATTCTGTGGTCATTAATTTACATAAATCAGAATAGTTTTAATGGAGAAGACTGAGAATTCTCTTTTCCCTTTTATGCCTTATCCATAGCATCAAGACATTCATGTCCAGATCAAGCAGCTGCATTTGGGTAGCGGATGCTGAAGACCTTTGATGGTCAGTGGCAAAGCAGAGCCTGGGATCCAAGCCTCGGCAGTGAGCTGTCTGTTCTCACTTTCTCTTCTGCCCTGAAGAGTGCGGATTTCATTAACTAAATGAGCAACAAATTGTTTGACACCTCTCCATTGCAGCAGTTTAAAATATGTCAGTGATCCTTCTCCTCTGTGATAAGTGTTTGACCCTCTCTTGTTACAAAGAGAGTGTGTGAAATGCAGTACATAACCTTTGATCAGTCATTTATTTTCTTTTTCACTACATCCTGAGCCACATTTGGCCCATACTTTCTATTTTATTAATTCAGTGTCAATATATAGAAAACAATACATACTTGACTATAAGGTCACTTGCTTTTAATGTTCCTGTTTGAAACCATTATGTAGATGTTATATTCTATATATGTAAAGGAGCAAAATCAAATAGAGAAGCCTGGGTTTTGTTACCTCCTGACTAACAAAACTCTGTCAGAATCACATTAAACTCTCTCAGTCTCCCTTTGAATCATTGTAGCAAAGTTCAGAAAGGGAAGATAAAAGAGAAACAGGGAAACACTCTTTATTGCCAGAACAGTAATGGATAAGAAAGTTAATTCAAAATATGTGCAATAAAGAAAAAAAATCTGTAATGAACCTGTAGAGACCTTTGAATTCTTGAGTAAAAAGTGGGGTGTGAAGACAGAAAGTGCCAAATTAAAAAGCTTCGAGATGCTAGAGGGCAACCTGTCGAAAATGAGCTGGGTTGCATGATATATGTAACACTAGGCAATTATCTATTAAATATAATAATTGTTCATGACAACTCTCAGACAAATAGAAGATAAGAGGTTTGTTCCACACAGAATTAAATCAATGGCAAAGCATCAAACAACCTTGAAGGAAACAGCAGTCTTTTCTTTGTGTCTACCTGAAAGATGTTTACCATGTTCCAACCGTGTCAAAAGCTCATATTCTTGTTCAGTATTGGAGTCCACCTCAGGTCCACCAAAAGAGCTGAGACACATGGGAGGACTGTGTAGGCAGAATTCATCAACGTGATCAAGGCAACTATATTTAAGGTTTCAGCAGACAAAACTTATTCCTTTCTTTAAAGTACAGGCTGCTGAAAATGATAATACAGCAATAACAAATTGAGAAAACAGTGGTTGTGAGCCCACCAGTAACTATTCAATAGGATTTTGTGTAAATTATTATTCTAATTCTAAATTGTTTAGTAGTTTGGGAAACAAACTTTTAACTCTTCTGTTCATTCCATAGAAGGGTCAGGTCTATATATTGGAGGGTTTTAATTATAAAACAGAACTCATTCAAATAGGGTTCTCTTCAGCTTGTGAATGAATTGAAGGTTAGGATCAAATAGTAAATATTGCCTAAAAGTACAACAAAAGAAATAAGTGCACCATCATAGGCAAGCATGTTCAAGCTGGTTGACATCTCTGGGCTTCTGAACTCCTTGTAGCCAGACACTCAGGCAAATCACAAGTTTGGTAGCTCTAACTACACCCTTATTCCAGGTGTTGTTTCAACACCTTTTCAGTGTATGCCATGACACTTGGAGCCTGTGGTCAGAGTTCTGCACCCATGCAGGGTCTTTGGCATTCTCACCTCCCCCAGAACACAGTAGCCTGCTTGGGCCCCCAGAGAGCCCTGTCGCCCCTCAGCCATCCAGCTGAATGCCCTGCACTAGGTGTTGACAGCCCATTTCGTGGGGTCCTGCCTCTCGGCATGCTGGGCACAGCTTACGGACCCAGCAGCACAAATATGGGCAGGAGTACGTCTGGAGAGCATGGGTAAGACAGGTAGAGGATGCTGGAATAAGAGGTAGGGAGGAGGATAAAAGATAGGAGGATGAAATTCAGAGAGGAATATGGGTGTGGCAGGTGTACCAACCCATCACAGTTACGTACTGCTATCTGGTAAATTCTTTGCTTTAAATACTTGTGCATTTGCAATTTCAGTAATAATACATTGTTCCATGGAGATTGTTTATTCTTGGGAGTAGCCGTAGCATGAAGTAGATGGTCAGCAGTGGCAGCTTATCTCCAAAAATAAGCAGTAATGACTGATGAAGATGACCACTGGTCAGAAGGTGTGAACAGCTCCTACATCCCCATAGCTGATGGATAGTGATAGCTTGCTCCAAGTAGTAATTAATCACTGCCTTGAGCTAGGCAACACTGATTCCACCAATAGAAATTTACCTGTGAGAATCAAATACTTCTCCCTGGAATTTCCTGTAACTCAATATTTTCTGCATACATGCTCCTTCCTGAGCACCCACCAAATGCCTTGGTAACATGCTGATGCCATTGACTTTCCCGGGCTTTCTGGCTGTCTGGCAGAGCCATTTAAGCTAACCTGTGCTGCTCTGCTGTAAAATGGACTGGAAGCACTCACGCAGTTCGTTACTAGGTAACAGCTGTGAGGATGCAAGGATCAGCTTCCCAAATTGTTTTCATATGCAAGTCTTCTGGGTAAAAGGTTTGGGCCATTCCCAAGAAAGCTGATTTAAGTCTTGAGGTCTGAGTGTTGTGCTGATTTACTTCATTGGTGACTGTAATTACCATGTGCTCAAGTTCCTGGTTATCATTTTTGTTTCAAGAGCATTTGCTGTGTGGATGGTTTGAGTAGTAAGCCTTAAATTTCAGCTCATTGACATATTGTTGCCATACAAAAATGCCTGTGCATTTGTCCTGAAATTCCCCCTGCTCAGACCAATAATGCCATTTAGTTTCAATATTTTAATTCAACACTTACAACAGCCCTTCCCAACAGCATTTCCGAGACAAAGTCTCTTGCACATACATAAATCTAAGCCACACACCAGATCTCTTTCCTGGCAATATTTTTATCCTTATTGTCTTAATGACACAGACCACAGGTCCATACAGATTTATGCATTCCAGCTTTCTATCATGTTAATTTATTTTAATGGAAAGAAGATGTAAATTCTGTTAAATAAAAACTTTGTTCTGTAAGTTTACACTTTTCACTCTAATACTCAACTATGCCTAAAGGAGGGAAATGTTTCATTTATTTTATAGGAAAATGACATTAAGCAACAGAACTTATCCTGCAGGACTGGAAGAATTTTAAAGTGCAGAGACTGCAATGACTCTATGGTGTTTCTACAACTAAAATATGAGTGACTGCTTTCAGCCAAACTTTGATATTTTTTTCTGTTGATAAGAATATAAACCAAAGAGAAACAATTAAAAAATTATTGAATAGACAACTCTCATGCTATTGATTCCAATCATTATCAGATTATATATATCTGGAAGACTAATGAATCAATTAATTTATTAATCCAAGATGAAATGAAATTAATCAGAATTTTCTAGCTATGCCTTTGTCCCTTTTGAGAGAAAAAAAAAGAGGCAAGGTATGTCAGGCTATGAGAAATTCTAAGTTACTCAATCTCCATGCGGTTTTTGTTATTTTCTCTGTTCTTGTCATAGTGTTGACCAGGTGTCGTTTCCAGTACGATCAGTTTCTTTCAATGCTGAAAGGAATTTACACTGATTTTCAACATACCTAGTAACTATGGACAAAGTGGGAAATGAAATCTCTCCCTCCCTCTTTGTCTGCCCATGTGACATTTCACGGCTTTTGATTATGGCCCAGAGAATAGGTGAAGCCTTGCTTGTTCCTTCTGGAGCAATTACAAGGTGGTTGGATTATCCTGGGTGTGAAAGGTTCAGGGTACAAAGAGAAACCTACTCCTCATTTCTCTGGCATGAGGTGGTGTCATAGAACCATATAATCACAGAATGATTTGGGTTGGAAGAGAACTTAAGGATCCTCTGTTTCCAACTCCCTGCTATGGGGACACTTCTCACTGAAACAGGTTGCTTAGAGTCTCATCCAGTCTGGCCTTGAACCAGGGATGGGACATCCACAGGTGTTCCAGTATGTCCTGATGATCACAGGAAAATATTTCGTCCCAATTTCAAACCTAAACCTGCTCCCTTTCAGTCAGAAGCCATTCACTCTTGTCCTGTCACTACACGCTCTTGTAAATAGTCTCCTTCCATTTTTCTTTAGGCTCCCTTCAGGTACTGGAAGGCTGCAATCAGGTCACTGCAAAGCTGCCTCTTCTCCAAGGTGAACAGCACCATTCCTCTCAGTGTTTTCTTACAGGAGACGTGCTTCATTCCTCTAATCAAATCAGTGGACCTCTTGTGGACTTCCTCCAGCAAGTCCATGTCCTTCCTATGCTGAGGACCCCAGAGCTGGATGCAGCACTGCAGGTAGGGTCTCACCAGAGCAGAGCTGTGGGACAGAATCCCCTCTCCCTCCCTGCTGGCTCTGCTGCTTTGAATGCAGCCCAGGACACAACCGGATTTCTGCTGGGTCTTGTCCAGCCTCTTCTCCATCAGTATCCCCAAGCCCTTCTTGGCAGGGCTGCTCTCAATTCATTCTCTTCCCAGCCTGTATTTGTTTGTGAGATCGCCTTGACAGAGGTACAGCACCTTTCACTTGGACTTGTTGAACTTCATCACATTCAGGAGTGTCAGCTGCACCACTCAGCTTGGTGATATCTGCGAACTTGCTCAGGGTGCATGCAATCCCTCTGCTTATGTCATTGAGGAAGACACGGAATAATACTGGTCCAAATATGGACAGCCAAGGCCCCACAGTTGTCACTGATTTCCATTCAGACACTGAGCTCTTGACCACTACTATCAGGACATGACCATTCCTTATTTGCTGAATAGTCCATCAACCAAAACTGTTTATTTCCAATTTAGAGGGAAGGAGGTTGTGGGGGATCATGTCAAACTCCTTACAGAAATCCAGATAAATGACATCTGCAGCCCTTTCCTTGTCCACTGATGGAGTCACTCCATCATAGAAGGTCACATCACATAGAAGGTCAGGTGGGACTTGCCCTTGGTGAAGTCATGCTGGGTGTCCTGAGTCCTCCATGTGCCCAAGCAGTTTCTAGAATGATCAGGTCCAGGATCTTCCCAGGCAAAAAGAGAAGGCTGAAAAGTCAGTAGTTCCCATGGTCTTCCTTTCTACACTTTTTAAGCTGTTTCCCTTTTCCTAGTCCCTTGGAACCTGACTGCCATGATTTTTCAAATGTCATGGAGAATGGCTTGGCAGCTGCCTCAGCCAATTCCCTCAGGACTTCGGGATGCATCTCATTGGAACACTTACACTTATGTAGGTTCAGGTTCCTCAGATGGTCATGAACATCACCTTTACTTACAGCGAGAAGAAATTTGCTCTCCCTGTCCCTGTCCTGATGACCATCCACTTAAGATGTTTGGGAACAGAGTTTTCCAGTGCAAACTGATGCAAAAACATTGTCGGGTACTTCAGCCTTTTCCTTGTCTATAGTTATCAGTTTTTCACTCACGTTCATCAGTGTGGTTATGACTTGTTTGACCTTCTTGATATAACTGATGAACCTTCAGAAGCCTTTCTTATTATTCTCTTTTTCTCTTGCCAAGATCATCTTTGTGCTTTTCCTCAACACATTCCCATACAACTGGATTGTGTCCCTATACTCTTCCAGATTATCTGCCCATCTTACACTGCCTGTACTTGCTTCTTGCCAGCACTTCCCTACTCAGTCAGGCTGGCTCTTGTCTCTTGTCTTCCTTGCCTGATTCCTTAAACCCTGGGATCACAATCTCTTGTACCCTGTGGGATGCATCCTCAAAACTCTTTTCCACTCTCTTGACCCTAGGGAGTCCAACTGATTAACTCCTTGAAAACCTGTAAGTGTGCTTTCTTCAAGTTTAGGGTCCAGACTTTACTCTTCTCCTGACTCATATCCCTCAGGACTGTGAACTCCCCCAGTGCATGGTCACTGCAGCCTGGGCTGATTCCACTCTTGACATTCTAGACTGGCTCACTTACATTAGCGACTACTAGATTCAGTAGCACATCCAACTAGGGTCACATGTCATTTTTCTCCAGAGGAGTGTGTTGGTGAATTCCTAAAGCTTCTCCTGTTCCTCATTAAGTATTTTCTAATCTGCTAGTGCTAGAATCAGTGAAAATAGCCTGGTCATATACTTGATCCACACAATCATGCCGAATCACTTTGGCTGTGGTTAGATTAGGATCAAGTGTTTTTGACAAAACACACTGCTCATTAGACATGGAAGCTTCTCCCTGAATTCCGTCGGTTGTTAATTTTTAGAGCAATCAAATATATAGAAATGACATTTGGTTGAGCACCAGGCTTTTTTCAGAAAAATAATCCACAGCTTTTGACTTCTTGTGTAGTATAATGTCACAATGAGATTTTTTCCTACTTTTTTCTGCCTTTCTGCCTGGCTTTCCTTTCTTATTCTCTCTGCATCTCACTTTACTGAGAGCAGGATGAAATGCCTGACCATTTAATGAAAATGCAAAAAATTTTGACTGAAGGGAATTTTAGAGGTGGTTGAAGTTAAGTGGCAATGCCCACTTTCCAGTGCAACTGTCTGCTTTCTTCTTTCAGAGGAACAAGGAAGTTAATGTGCTGTGGTGAACACAACATTTTGTGCTGATAAGCCCATCCTTTGGGAAAAAGGGGTGTGGGAGGAGAAAGTACCCATGTGGCTCATTAGTACACCATGAATCAGAAGAATGCCAAGAATTGTGAAGGCATTATGGCACAGAGATTGCTGCCTTCCTAAGACGACACTGCAGACCTAAATAAGACCATGCTAAGAAGCATGCCGGATGTCAAGCAAGAAAAAATGTTGTTATGTTGACATGAGTACTTATTGTACTCAATTCATTATCTACCAAGTCTAAAGAAGTAATCTGTGGCAATGGCTTGACTAAATTGGCACACTGTCGGGAGAAATGCACAAAATATGTTCTTAAATTGTTCAGCCAAATTGGATTGGTTTTACTACTATGGAGGCAAAGAGCTAGAGCAAATTAGGTCATGAGAACATTCAGGTTGCTTTGTAAGACAGCAGTGGAAGTCTATATGCTAGATTGCATCTGAGACAAAATAATGTCTAAGTTAAAATAATATCAGGCTACTGGTATGACTAACCTGAGTGTAAGATCTCTCAGTGTAAAAAAATCCCACAAAAAATACTCTTTTATCTGCTAATCACAGAAACTATTCTCTATACAGACACACTAAACAGCTTTACAATTTTCATGCAGCGTTTCTTTGCACCCATTAGGTGATATTTTGCAACCTCAGATCACGCACATCAGTCTATTTTCAAGTGCCTACTAGTATTTTGGTGTGCCTAGGCAGTCTTCTGCTCAGTCAGCTTTTCTAACTTTTTTAGCAATTAATTCTGAAGGCTTTTTAGACTGTGTGTGCTTGTTTTGGCTGAGGTAGAGCTAATTTTCTTCACAACGGCTGATATGGGGCTGTGTTTTGGATTCGTGCTATATACAGGGTTGATAATACAGAGATGTCTTTGTTATTGCTGAGCAGGTCTTGCACAGAGAAAACACTTTTTCTGCTTTTTTGCTCCATGCTGACGAGGTAGATGGGGATGTATAGAGGTTGGCAGGAAACACAGCCAAGATGGGTCACCCCAATAGACTAAGGGGATATTCCATATAAGAAGACATCATGTTTAGTAGAGCAGGGAAATGAAGGATGAAGGGGTAGACTTTTGGAGTGATGATGTTTCTCTTCCCAAGTCACTGTTAGGCGTGATGGGCCCCTGCTCTCCTGGGGTTGGCTGAACACCTGTCTGCCCATGGGAAGCAGTGAATGAATTCCTTGTTTTACTCTGCCTGTATGTGGGGCTTTTGCTTTCCCCAATAAACTTTTTTTATCCCAACCCAGGAGTTTCCAAGTTTTACCCTTCCAATTCTTTCCCCTGTCCTGATGATGAAGGAGTGTGATGATGAAAGAGCTCTGTGGCGTTTGGCTGCTGGCTGGAGCTCAACCACATCAATGCTGATGGGAAATACCTCGAGGCCTTTCCTTTCATTTTATAATATGTCAAATTTTGTTTTTTTGAATTGATTTTGACTAGGTGGCAACTATTTGCATTCTTGGAGTTCCCGATGTATGTAGTTTTGAAAAGGGGCTTTGCTTCCAGAATGAACAGTGGGAAATTTTGGACAATGCTTTGCCTTTTTCTGGTTAGGTATACATGACATTAAATAGGAATGAACAGCTGCTAAAAGTGATAAACTATCTACCCATGGAGACAGGCTTTGTAAACATAAAACATTATTATTTTGGCATCCCCTTTGAATCATTAGCCCACCAGAAAAATTGGTAGAGTTCTGTTGAAAATTTTTGAAGTACATTCAGTAGATCTGGATGACAAAAATATGAATGTTGTTCATATGTGAGATTGAGTAAAATAGAACCTTTGCATAACAGGGGCTTTGAGAACAGAATTTCGTATATGACCTGAATGTGACATGACTGCACAAACTACTTGGGCCCCAGGAGCAGGCTAGAGAAACACCATTCCACCAGCAACCACCATCAAGCTTCAACAGCTAGTTCAAGTGGAAATGCAGCTTCCAGGAGAATGAGGTAGACAAGCAACTCTCTTTTTAGCTGTCTGACAGAATGTAAATTGAGTATTCCTCTAACATCTTTACTAAATTCAGCCAGTCTAGAGAGTAATATCATGACTCAGAAGGAGTGGGAGTCTTTGGATCTTGTTAGATGACAAAGAACTTTTTCCAGGCAAGTGCTGCAAAGAGGGAATTCTTTGTAATGAAAAAAATATATATTGTGCACACATTTTACGGCAAGACAGAATGTCTTAATATTCAGAAGTCTTTCATTAAAATGTTTTTCATGCCTTAATTTTTCATGCTTACTCCTTTTGTCTGGTTACCTGTTGGATTACAAAAATGAAACTACTAAGTTTATTTGTGTTGTCAGTTCATTTTCTTCACGTTCTGTATGCCTGTAACAACTCCAAAATTTTTTTCTTCTGAAAGGACATATGCATTACTTAGTGCTTCTGAGCATAAACCAGAATTTGTATGAGAGATGACTTCACCTATAAGACAAAGAAGAGAAGAGAAGAGAAGAGAAGAGAAGAGAAGAGAAGAGAAGAGAAGAGAAGAGAAGAGAAGAGAAGAGAAGAGAAGAGAAGAGAAGAGATGGAAGGCAAGGCAAGGCAAGGCAAAGAAAAGAAAAGAAAAGAAAGGAAAGGAGAACCTTACTTAACATTTCTCTAGTTTTGTATTTGATCTTGGGCAAGACTATTGAATCACTCTTTTTCTGGGTTTCATTGAGTATATATCCTTCATTTTCTGATATTAATTTAAGATTTCTAGATCTTGATTCCTAGAAATGCTGAACACTCACATCTGCAACTGAAGTTGAAGGAACTTCAACTATTTTCAATTGTTTTGAAAAAGCTCTGTTTCAAGTTGGTTACACCATACTGATGGACACTTCAATTATTTTGGCCCTGTTCTCCAAGAATATTGATTTTTCATTTGTAAAATCCATATGGTAATAATGATAACATCATTAGTACTCTAGCTCAGTTGGTTAGAGCATGGTGCTAATAACAGCCACATCACAGGTTCAATCCCCTTATGGGCCATTCACATATGAGTTGGACTTGGTGATCCTTTGGGTCCTTTTCAGCTCAGAATATTCTGTGATCTGTAATTAGATCATATTTCCATCAAGGTAAAGAGTTTAAAATTTAGATCAAAAAGATCTTAAAACGCTTCTTTAGATGTTTCACCTAGATTCTTAAGATTTAAATATACCCTATAAAGTTGAATTAAATAAA
Source organism: Vireo altiloquus (assembly GCA_013396875.1). Classification (NCBI taxonomy): domain Eukaryota; kingdom Metazoa; phylum Chordata; class Aves; order Passeriformes; family Vireonidae; genus Vireo; species Vireo altiloquus. Next base: position 90,860 of record VZRF01014662.1, read on the forward strand.
AAAAATAAGTTAGTTAGAATTTGAAATTTTTTTTAAAATATTGCTTATATCACTCTTAGTAAGGCCAAACTAAAAACATTAGCTTTTTAAGAACTAATGGAGTTAATTTTTCAATGTCTCTCAGTGGAATGTTTGTCTTTTGCAATTTGAACTTTTACCAAACACCCCAAATTTTTTCTAAAATACTGTACGTAGTTCTAGCAACATAATTCTTCACCGGAGTGCTGTGAAATTTATCAGTGTTTATAAATAAAGAAAGTAGACCCGAACAAATATTTAAGGCTGTATTTTATTTTCAATGCTCCTACTTTTTTTTTTTTTTTTAAAGTATGAAGGGTGTGATCTGCTGTGTGCCTCAAAACAAAAGCTGAGGTGTTTTCATGTGTTTTGTCTCTTTTTGCATTGTACTCGAAGTCACCACATAAATGAGAACCATAGTTACCACAGTGGCATGTTCTTTCACATTTGCCTGCTTCAGATAGAGAGATTTATATGTGGTGAGAGGTTCCTGGACCTGTGGTTTCCTGGACCCTCTTGTCTTTGACAAGTAATATCTAGGTAGCTCACCTTCTCTTCCTGGTCTCATTTGTGCCAGAATAGCTGAGAATATGATCAGGAAAATAATAGAAATTTCTCAAGCTCACCTTAATTAATGTTTTCTTCCCTTGTACCAGTGCAAATATTGTGTTGGGGCAGCTAAGGGATATTGGAGAAGGGAAACTGAGGAGGTACTGTAGAAGGAATGGCGGCTTCAAAAGACAGCTGAGCAGTGGACAAGGAATGTAGATTGCCAAATGTTGGCTTAAACAAATACCTGTGAAATCTAGACCTGGCTTAAAATAGAGCAAGTGGGATTTAGAGATAGTGTCTTTCTAGGAATAAAGTTTATGAATTCTTTTAAATAATGGATTGCTTTAGTATTGCTGAGTGAAAAAATACCCCATATATATATATATATATATATATATATATATGTATAGTTAGAGAATAGAGTCGTACTTACCCTCAGGCAGTTTCAAATGGAGAAGGGAAAAAAAACAGAATGAGAAATTGTTGCCAATATGAACCTCTGCTGATTAAATTTGATCTTATGAGCTCTGCTGGGAAACACACAAACACTACAGAGTAAACTTGCTTAAGAGACAACATTGAATAAACTTTGCAAAACTATGAATTGTCTTATTAAGAAAAGGCAAACCAGCACTTCCAAGAAGGAAAACAGCACACTACTTTTTTATTCCTGTTATAAACCCAGCAAAATTTTAGGTTTCAGCTGTCGACAGTCTACTTTTGTCTTAGTAAATATTAGGGCCAGGTCATCTGGTAGGATTAAGGTCTACAGAGATTTTTTTTTTTAATGCGTACATGTTAAAGACCTTTTACCTCAGATTTCAAGGAAATTTGTTTCCATGGTTCAAAATTCAAGATGTCTGTCAGCTTGGTATTCAAATATTGCGATTTGCCTTCTGCCACGGTTTAGGAATGATATGCCCCAATTTAGTGTTCCCAATGAAACAGTGAATGGAAGGCACAAAGTGTAAGGATCACAAGTTGAGATAAGAACAAATTACTGGAAACCAGCGAAGAAATAAGAAAATGAACAGTAATGGTTACAATATCAATAATGGAGGAAATCAGTGCTATCTGACTGCTCCCTCTGCCATGCTTACTGGGCTGGAAGGGATCCCTAATCACTTTTGTGGAAAATGACATGAGATAGTATAGAATAACCTTCAGGTCTGAGCCATGTCTTCTGTCTACTGCAAAAATTAACCCTGTCCCTGTCCTGGCCAGAACTAGGACAGCTAGTAAAATATTTCTAATAGGCAGCACTGACATTAGCACCTTTAGCACAGCAAAAAGGTACTCTTCCTCTAAAAGTACATCAACAGAGGTTTACTTTCCAAATCTTCTCAGTTTATCAATTTCTGAAGAAAAAAAAGGGAAAAAAGGGTACTCTGCTGCTCTACTACTTAGACTGAAAATATCTGTGATATGTCAATGAGCTTTGCAAGGTCAGAAAACGCCTGAAAATACCTCAGTATGAGTGCAACACCACAGCTCTTATGCTGGGCTGGGAGAGCATACCTTAGGTAAGACCTCCTCCACCATCCTAACCCATACCAACATCAGAATAATAAAGGCATATATTCTGCAGGATAGTCTGAAGGAAACATTTTGTCTGCAGCTGGAAATATCTTGCACTGACTTCATTCAACTTAATAGAGTATATCACTGGTTGGGATTTTATTTTATTTCACTAATCTAAAGAATCTTCTGCATTCAGAGAAGAGAAAGAAGATGGCTTCTTAAAATTGGATACTGTTGATAAAGTGTGGAAAACTTCTCTTCCTGAAAACAATATACTACATCTAATGGTAAATCACCAGCAAATTCCATTATGTTTGTGGGCTTGACATGTGGTGCTTATTAAATGCAGGAACAAAGCCACTTTATGCATCATAATGTTCACATTACAAATTCACTGCTTATAATGGTGCTGCAAGTGTGTATGCAATTTTTCTGAACTTATGAAATATATTTCTGACACCTCAGGTATTGATGTATGCATGTGTGATATTGTCCCAGTGCAGAAAGGGAGACTTAACTGATGTCTGCAAGATTTGATTTATTACAAGTAAATATGATTGTCTTCATAATCTGATTTTATTATGTTCGGGGCTCTCGCAGGTAAACTTTTAGTAGAAGGAAAAAGACCGGTTTTATTAAACCAGTCTATTTCTGCAAACTAAATCGCTTCTTGACAAAAAAGAAGAAAAGAGAAAAAAAGAGTAAGGTCAAGAAGAAGGATAAAGGATAAATTTTTTATGCCAAACTTCATTCCCCCACATGAATATTCTGGAATGCTGAAAGTTACTTTTTGTTTCTGTTAGACAAGAAGCCAGGTAACCAATCTGTCTGTGTCACTGAACCTCTGTAGAATCGAGGCAAATGCTGCCACTAAAACTTCGGTAGTTGCAGCATTATTTCAATATTACCTCAGAAAATCTTGCCATAAAGTGCAGCATCAGATCTTAGAGTATTGTTCAGCAGAAGATAATCCGTACACACTTCTGTGCAGAATGCTTTTTTTGTTTGTTTGGTTGGGTTTTTTTAGTACATAAGAGGTGACAAATTGCAAAGAAAAATTCTTTCCTGAGGTGAATATGGGATTATATATATTGACACGTTAATGCAAAAACGTAGAAAAATTCACAGTACTATTCTGTGTCTTACCGTGCTGGTGAGCCAATTATTATCCAGGTTTGTTACGGCGCAAAGAGGGTGATATGATGCCACAACCTTCTGGAAGCATCTCTTTGTAGAGACACCTGCACTCGGCAGGTGCTACATGCACACACACAGTCACACATGCACACCAGATAGCTGCTTATCTGCATCAGTGGCAAAGAGCAGGGAAGGGTCTTTGTTGAGTCCACAGAGATGTTTATTCCAGCCGGGCACACGGACAAGTCAAGGGACCAAGACAAAACTCATGGGAAGATCGAAGGTTAGGTATGGGGAGGGAGGAGCAGAGAGAGCATTGGGGCCAACCATGAGGGGCAGGGGGCAGGGCACAGGTGGGGCTGCGGTATGGGAACCAGTAGGGGAACAGGGAGGGAGTGACCGAGGGACAAGGGGCAGTGGGAGAGCAGGGAAACAGAACTGGGGCACATTAGAATAACAGAACAGGGCATCCCGTGGGAGAAGCCTCTTGTGTAACTTGGGGAATGCTTCTCAGGGTCCCATCTTACCGGGGGCGGGGGGTTCTTCTCCATGCAGACACCTCTGCTCATCTCCTTTATTGCTGCCTTGTTGTGAAGAGCAAAGATGCCAGAGCTGGCCTTGTGGTTCCCTGGCTGGTGAAGGCACCGTGACCATGCCTTCAGAGGGAAGGTTTGGGACACAAGGAGCCGATCTGGGCTGAGCAGAAACACTCTTTGGCTCTGCTTGTGGCTTGCCACTCCACAGAAAAGCCAGAAACTCATCACAGGTTAAATGCTGTCTTATTCCCCTGTGCAAGTTAAAATGTTCTCCATATTGTCCAAAAATTATCTGTAGAGAAAAAAAGTTTTATTCTCTTTTACATTGATGTAAATTAATACTGAGCAACCTGCAGAACTCAATATAGTTGTGGGCACCTTATTATATGAGCAGAAGATAGATAAAGTGACTAACTAAAAAAACTGTCTATCCAGTGTTTCAGAGAACTGGAGAGCATTCTTTCAATAAAAACAGGCAGCAATTTAATGGCTGTTTCGTCAGGGTAATTACCTGATTTGAAAGTGATGGCATGTTAGTTACTGTGAGAGACCCTTTCCGGGTAAGACTTTAAAAGCTTGGTATGCATCCTACTGTACTATGCTGTCCAGTTCTGTGATTTTCAAGACTGCATATTGTCTTTTTGGCTACAAACACTCAGACCTTTAAATTTAATATAAGCCTTGAAATCGAAAATATTTTTGAAGACAGTGTGGAAAATGATGTTTCAGAGATTTGGCTTCTTTACTTTTCTGCTTATGTTTCATGTTTCAAAAAAAGAAAAAAACAGAAAAAGTGACTTGGTAAAAGCTACTGCTTGACTTCTTTGAACAGGACCAGACCTTCTATCTCACCTGTTTATTTATCATTAAGTTCCTTTTCAAATGTACGAATTGGAAAAAAACTTGTTTGATATACTACCCAGAGTTTCTAAAATCTACTTAGCCAGGTTAATGACACTTTTGGAATGCTTACTATTGTCTAAAGGATGCTAAGGATTTTTTTTTTAAAGGAAGGAAATTTAGGTTGTCAGAACAAAATGAAATAGATTTAGAAATGGAAGTGGAGCTTCTGTTTTTGCTTTGTTGCTGATATGAGTTGTAGGACAGACAATTTGGAAGAACAGCTGCAGAAGAGCTCTGAGGGTACAGCTTTACAGCAATGAAGTTTAATTTTTTCTTCTATATGCAACTATTTTCCTATATAAAATTTATTGCATACTGTTCAAAAACATCACCTAGAGATGGTTTTTTTATTTGCTTTGATTGCTACTCTATTCATGATGATTTCTATTCAACAATAACACAGACCTATTTCCAAATGATGTAGGGGTCTCAGACTTAGCTTAATTGTTGCCATTACCTATTGCTGTGCTTTATTGGTAAAGGTGGTAACCATGCCTCGACAGCTAAATCAGGGACAAAGGCTTAATTCTGTTTCACTGTAAGCTGATTGCATGTGCTGTTTTTCAGGGAGTTATTCTTATACCACAACAAATCTAGAATCACATTCAGAGACTGAAAAGATGTAAAACCCCAGATGTATAAATCTAAGGAGAGAAATTCCATCATATCCAGGGGACAGATGAACTCATTGCAGTAGCTCTCAGAAACGGACTAGGAAAAACACCATATTATTAATGGGGGTGTATGTGTGTGTTTACTTGTATGAAATACATATTTAGATGCTGCCAGCGGGAAATAAAATCCAGCAATATGTCTTTATATTTCTTCAATGATATTAATTTCTTCAGCAAAGGGTAACGAAAAGTTTAGTTACTCTATAGACATAAGTCTCTGATATGGTATAAATATAATATGTGATGGTGGACAGTGTAATGGAATTTTATTTTCATCCAGTGGGGATGACTGTACAGAATCCATTAGTGGCTTTGCTTTGCTCTGCCACCTGTGAGTTATGCAGTCATTCCTAACTCATGAAAATGAAGTATGCTGTCCTTCCTGCCATCAGAAACCCCATATTTATGAACACATACAATGCAGAATATATTAATGTGTATAGTACTGGTTCATCTGTGGACCTTCAGGTATACATGGACTACAAAGTATGTTCACGTATAGGTCTTAATATGTGGCTATGTACTCATAATTATATAGGCCTGAGGTCACCATTTATGGTAAATGAATTAATAATTTTAACTGAATATAAGCCAGAAGATGTGTTTTTACAGGGAACTCAGCAAGGAGGTAGTTTCCAGTACAGGAACAAAGGCAACAATTTCTGTTCTAAGCACTCAAATTGAAAAATTCAGAATGTCACGTAATGCAAATGACACACAGAGTCATAACAACACATTATTATCATTTATATTGCTTCATTTCATGACACAATCACTGATAAATTGGAAGTAAAATGACAATAGCATCGTGAATCTCTGTTTTTTTCCTCTGTGTCTAATTTTTTTTGGTAAATATAATCCTGGCTAGCATTTAAAAGAATTCATCATTTTTTCTTTTGGAAATTTCTTGTGAGTTAAAACTCTGTGTGACAGGGGACTTTCTAAAACCAAAACCATACTCATTGCATAGAAATAAAGCTGCTCTTGTTTCCTGTCAATCCAGTCCATTTCACGTCCACTAAATTCGCTTTAAACAGAAGAGTCCATGGGAATTACAATTGAGTCCTTGAGGAGGGTTGCTTTCTTGTTTTTAATTTCTCTATAAAATATTAAACTTATTCAGGACACATGAATATAACAGATACTTGATAGGATAGTTTTCCAAATGCTGTTGAATATAGTTTTTCTGTAAATGCGTCAGTGTCCTAGGTATATTTTAGCAAGTCCCATTTTTTTTGTTAAAATTTTATTCTATACCTTTTAATGGGCTACCATAAATTATGAAACATCCATCAGTTAAGGAAGATTCAGTACCAAAAATCGAGGGAGTGAATATTCTTACCAAATTCTTTAGCACTTGCACTTGAAAGAAGGAGAGATATTCCAGCTTCCAATGGCATCTTAAACTAGTGGTATAAAACTGGGGCATAAGATGAAGTCTTGTGTTCAGGAAGTTTATGATAGGCAATGTAGGTGGTATGAAAGCCTAAAGATACATCAGTGGGCTCACGACAGTATTTTGATTAGCATTCATTGATGTCTTGTAAAATGGGATGGAAAGTGGGAATGTTGAGTTGGCTGCTCTGCTTACGATGACGACAGGGTGCAGGGACTTCAGATTTCAGGAAAACAGCAAATAATGGAGGACCTTTTCAATCAAATAAAAAATACTGTACCATTGTTTATAAAAGATTTCTATTAACAATATAATTATTCTCTTTGGTCCCAGATTTGGGAAATTCAAGAATAGGAAAGAGGTCAAATGAAAGAGTTCAATTTATATATTTTTGCCCTGAATGTTTCTGTGTACTGCTTAATAATTTCCCTCTCTTCATTGGTTTGATTGAAACGCTTTTGAATTACATGTTTTTGTGTTCTTATAAAAACTCTCTCAAACCACCATGTTCTCTGTCGACAATTAGGCTTTCAAACCAAAATCCAGTAAATTTGAGAAAAAAATAGAAACTTTTCAAAATTTCTCTAAGAAGGAAATGCATTGGAAGTAATTTTCATTTTCTTTTTTTACAAGGGGTTACCAATACTGAAGATCACTCTTCTTCCCGCGCTCTCAAAATGGACTCAAAAACTAAAAATCAAATTTTACAGAAAAGGTCTATCACAAAATGTCTTGCCTTACATTGCTGTAGGATAATTCACATCTCTGACAGATATTATGTATTTGCTGAAAGTGTAACATACACAAGGCTTTAAAAAAAAGAGACAAATTATAGCAGTACTACTTTACAGTAAGTAGTAAAATCACACATTTTTTCTTCATATTACAAGATCGCATATCCTTAACATAAAAAAGTCGCAAATCACACCAAATTTTGTGTGTTCTGAGATCTGTCTTTGGTAATGGGTGATTGTAGAATAATCATCAATTTCTGCAAAATATTATCATTTGATCATTTTCAGCATTTCTGCGTTAACTTAAATAAAACTGAGGACCATAACAATAACATACGGGCATAGACCAGATGTATTTTCTGGCTCTAAAAGCCATCTGCCTTTTTTGTCCTAGATTATTATTGGGATACACATCTGTGGTGTGTGTATATATATATATGTGTGTGTTTATATATATATAAATATATATATACACATACATATATATATGCGTGTGTGTATATACATATATATATATGACTTGCTGACTGTGTTCAAGGGGTCTCTTAAACCCTCAGTTTCTTAGTCTTGATCTAGCTACTGAAGCTGAAGAGCAGATGACATGAAAGGAATCAGCCAAAGCAAATGAGCTACAGCCAGTTGTGGTTGCTCTTGATCCCAAACTCACACTTACATACAATTCCTTTTTCTAAGGATCTGGAAAGTCACATTGACCTTCCACTGGAAATGGGTCTGGAAATATATGCCTAGATGTTGACTGAAGTAATTTCTTTAAGAACTGCTTTGCTGTGGGATATAAAGACTTCTGAGCTGACTGAGGAGTCCTGCATTGTAGACTGATGGATGACTCTTAAAATTCTGTGGAAGCATTTATTTCTGTGATCATTCTGGGATAAGATTATATGTTAAATTCAATTATTTTTTGTTCAGTTTATTTAATTGTCCTTTCTTCTTTAAGGTAACAGTCTAAGGCCATGTCCTCATGGTCTGTTTCTCAAAGATATAGGTTTGCTCTGCACAAACTCTGAATAGACTGGAAATTTTGAACATGGGATAGCTCAAGACTGAACCCAAGCTAATAAATTCTGCCTGTGGTGTGTGCATATTAAACTGGGCTTTTTGGAATGTTAAAGTATTATCAGGGCTTTGCATTCACACTGTTACGGTCAAGGAGAACATGGATAGACCAAGCTCACTAAACACTTAAAAATTTGTCCCTCTTGCTCACAGAATTTTTCATGTGCTATACCTTTGAACACTTTACATGTGCAAAACTTGTCTGACCTCAGCATACAACTAATGGTATTCCCACAGCTTTATGTAGCTTGGACAAAGTAAAAGGCTTTATGCTCCCAAAGAATACAGTAAAGCCTGAATGGCAAAACCTCTAGACCTCACCATCTTTTTCTGTCCATAAGTGACCATAGACACAGATAAATATTCTTTTAACTTAAATAAAGTGGTAAATGACTGAAAGCAGGGACTTGTAATGGAAAATGTCAGGCAACCTCAAATTGAGGCAACTTAATGAGTACTGTACACGAAAAAGCTGAGGATATGCTGTTCATTCTTTTTAGTTCAGAGGATCATGTGGTTCTGGGGCAGAACTATTGGAGGATCATTTGGCACAGACTGTCATGAAACAGTCTTATTTTTTTTGCTCTATGTACAGAGATGCTGAGGCAGGGAATCATGAAAAATTATTAAAAACTCGACATGCATTATAAGATCTGGATTCTTTAGCTATATACACAAAAGGATACAGAATATATCTGATGTGATTTAATCCTAAACAACATTCATTCTCTCCACTGCAAAGTGCAAACCTAAATTCAGACAAAAACGTAATATTTATTACATGCAAATCTCAACACTAATATCTGTCTAGTGAAGCAAACAACTTCACCTGAAGCTGACAGATGTCCAACATGATGAATCATAACTTAAAACAGGCATGAGTAAGTCAGTGGGACATAACCAAGCAAAATATAGAATAAACTCAGTCTTTCTGATAAAGTGGAGTTGCCTGTTAAAGAGGGAAACTATAAGGAGGTTTTCAAAAGAAGAACTACTTTGAAGGTGCTATTGATCTCACAAAGGTGAGACTGAAGCACAGAGATGCTTACTTTTAAATGGAAGACTTGCATCCTTTAGTTCCCACAGGAGAGGCTTGACATTAAATACGTCTGAGGAAAATCCTGTATAGTCCTTCAAGTAAGGAAAGAAATTGCCTCATAATACATAGCAGCCTGCCACAATGGGAATCAAGAACAATAGGGGAGGAAGTCAAAAGATCAATCCTAACCACATTGTGAAGACCTCTGCCAAGAATAAGCTTTCTGTATCAGATGCTGATCCTCGGATAGGTTTCAATGTCCTTTTTGAGCCTGTTGCTCCATGTAGTGTTTTTTGAAACTTTTACATTTGTCAACAAGTGTATAAATCATCGAGCAAACAAATTTAAATGTAATTGCCAAAGTGAGGAAAAGGAGTGGCAGGGCAGGAGTTTGTGAAAACATACATAAAGAAGCTGCAGATTGTGCTTCTAGAAGAAGAATAAAGGTTTGTGGTTTTCCTGTCCCTGGCTACAACAGATGTCTGCTTCTCACATCCTAGTGAAACAGGAGGTTTTCTGGATCCTGGTTTTAATCTCTTATTCGTGTTTGTATGAATGTGGGTGTTTTCAGGACATCCCTGGACAGTTATTAAACCACTGACCGGTGGAGGCTCTGCTACAGATGGATTTAATTCAAGACTGGTGCTATTATATTAATGGGTTTAATTTAAACAGGACTAGCTTTGCTAGCCAAATTACTGCCATTTAAATCAATTGGCTTAGGGGAAAAAACAGCCTGACCATAGCCATTAGCCTTCAATTTATTACTGTATCAGTTTTAAACTGGGTAAGGCATATTGCTCAGTATCTGTCCTCCTGTCCTTTAGTGCTGCTTCCTCCCCTCACCATACAGTAATAAAAGACCTACAGGGCAAAAANAAAAAAAAAAAAAAAACCTAAAGGAAAAAAAAAAAAAAAAAAAAGAAAATCTGAAACATCACATTAATTTAAAGTCAATGTTTCATGAGCAAAGACCAGGTATCTCGTGAAAGAGACTCTCCATAGGATCCAATACTTGCCTTTGATGTCACCTCATTAAATTGAGATTCAAATGATCTAACACATGTATTAGTTTAAAAAGACATTTTACTGCATTTTTTTAAGATATAAAAAAGTCGCCATGTCTTTTTTTTTTTTTAACACATTTCAACCTGATTCAAATAGAAAAGCAAAAGGGAAGAAAATGCTTTAGATGTGCTCTTTTGATTTTTTCCAATCTTGCCTGAATAAAATGGAATAGGAGATCAAGAACACTCAATTAATTTCAACACTGGGTGTCAGAGGGAAAAGGAGAAGGAGGAGGGGGGGAATATTATAGATGCACAACACTTAACAAATGCATAGATTGAAAGAAGGAAATATGGGGAGGGAGTGAGATAAAAAACCGTGTCTATATTTTATTGCACTCGGTAAGCTTTTCACTTGTATTTATAGCTGCAATTATATCTCAATGAGGTTTGTCTACAGTGTTGGCTTCACGCTAATTTTCCCCCTCACTGCATTCTTGGAATAGCCTCGGACTGTTTATGAACCAGACATATTGACCTCATTTACAGCTAGCAGTTTAAATCCATAATTTTTCCACCCACAATCCCTCTTTGACATTCCGGCAATGCGGCCGGCTCACTGAGACTGAACTAAAAGTCTCACACTTCATTGAACACCATTATGCGGCTTTATGCTTATAAGCCTGTTTCCCTCAGCTGCTTTTCAGCTTTGCTGGAGATCCGTTTGGCCACAGGCCGGCAGTGATTAACTGGAAGAATCCAATAAATCAGCCTGTCAGCCAGCAGGCTCTCCTCACTGTGTCTACAAATCGACATTTGGATTTGCACTCTCTTTTTTTCCTCCCCCTTTGCTCTCCTTCCTTCCCTTGCCTGCTTCTCTCTCTCCCTCTCTCCCTCACCTGCCTCTCTGCCTCTCTTTACTCAGCCCCCACCATCATCTCCTACCTCTCCATCACCCACCCTCCCCGAGGGCAGCAGGCTGCCCCTTTTCTCCCCACTTAAAGGGGGATTTTAAGGAAGATTATTGTTAGCATGGCTGGACCTTTCAAACAGTCCTTTGGTGAAACAAGTTGCTTTTGAATTGTATGCTGTGCCAGCACCCCTCTATTTCCACTTCTCATTTGAATTCCATCCTCCCCACACCACACACACACACAGATCTTGTTAACTCTTGCTGTTCCACTTACGTCCAACAGAGAGTAAAGGAGATAATTGAGAGGGAGAGAAGATGACTTTCCTGCACCGCCTTTCCCTATCTGCTGTTAAAACAATAGGCAGAGAGAGAGCACAGAAAAACAGGGGTACCTGCCACTGAGCACAAGAACAATGGTTCTACAAGCTCTGTGTGACCTGACCCTTTCTGTTGCCTTTTATATTATAAAACTGTAATTAGGTCCTCTGCTTGTTTGTTTGTGTGTGTTTTTTTCCCTTTGATTTCAGCTCTTTGGTAAGTGCTGCACTGGCAGCTGGCCTGCTCCCACAATGGCATGCTTGCAGACACACTTTGAGGTGTCTCTGTCTGCCCACTGCTATTTCACAGGCAAGTTGATTGCCTCTTCTCTCTCCCTCCACTTTGGTTGTGGTTCTGAGAGAAGGAAACCTGGACCACAAGTGCCTGCTTTTTCATGGGTTCTGGATGCTCAGACAGGGCAATTCACTCCTTCAGAATGCTCCTGGTCTTATTTTCAGCAGTGCTGGACTCTCCCCCATTGGTATACTCATCGGGGCCACCCTATTCTTCCATCAAGGATTACATCTGCTCTGAGAGCACAAACATTCTCTCAGCATCTGGAAGTCAAAAAAAGCACTGCCTAGCAGCTGTTGGGAAGGAGGCCACCATAGACTCTGAAATCTCCTGGCGCAGTCTTACTGGGAGCTCTTCCTTGCCTCCACAGCGTTGTTGCATCCAGCATGTGTGGAGCAGAGGGCAAAGACTTGGGCTGGAAATGATGAGTTTCCTTCTGCTAGCCAAGGAATTGCTAGCTGTGACAGGTGGTGACACTCTGGATATGTCTGCTGTCTCTCCAAGTGTTGCCGGAAAAGAGAGACAAAGCTGGACAGACCTGCCAGTCTCATCTTTGGATGAAATAAAAAATTAAACCCCAAATGTTTGGGATTCTCAAACTCACACTAAAGAAATTGCAAAACCTCAAAGGTTTATTTCTCCATTCTTTCTGGGTAAGGATGTTCACCCTCTCCAACCAACTTTAGCCATTCACAAACTCTATTCTGGAGGTCCAAGAACATGCCATTGATCCTAGATCTTAATAGAGGGAAGGAAGGGCAGCTAGGAACTCTGCTTGACCCGTTATCCATGGGTGTGCTAGCCCTCTTAGTCGTGGCATGACCCTTAACTAAAGCTGCCATTTGGCTCAATGAGAAGAGACTAGGCAGTATCAGTAAAATAAATTGAGATGAATATGAGAGATGCATGAAGGTCCAAAAAAAAACAAATTTAGGTGGTAGGAGGGACTGGTAGCTCTTAATTCCACTCCCACTATGAAGGCAGCGTATTGTGGGATGCAGGCAGACAGAATTACCACGTGGAGTTTAATTGATAGGTCCTTCTCACCTCCTTTCTCCTCAGATGGCAGCCAGAATAACTTCATCAAAACCCACTACTATCATCATTTTCTCTCCTTCTCCATGGTTTCACTGGAACGGTGACTGTCTCTTTCTTTTCATTTACATTGTATTGCTTTATTAAAAATAGATGAAAAAAGCATGTGAAATGTCTTGCTTCAGGTCAGAAGATAATTTTATTTAGATATCAACAAACCAAATATATAAAAGGAAAGAAAAGGGCATTTTCACTGAAGTACAGTACATTGTTATTTTCCTATTTGCAAAACACCCTGTATACTCTTTGGCAATAACTGATAAAAAATAAAAAAGATGTAGCTGACATAAAATTTATGTCATTGTAAGAATATGTTTATACTCCATACAATTTCTCTTGTATTAACCATTTATTTTTATTAACCATAGCCACACTCCAGACCTTGATGAGATATTGTAGTTATGTTTTCCCCAAATAAATGGTACACCAAAGGTCTTTCTGAAATTTGGTTGCTTTCTGTTTTCTCCCAGTCTCATGCTACTTGAAAAAATAAATCTGAGATGACGATTTACTTTCTCTAAATTGTTCTATGTGCTTTTGACTTCATCCTCCACGAATTAAAATATTTCATTCTGCCTTTATATATATATATATATATCAGGTCTCTCCCCAATTTTATTTTGTTCTTTGGCCTCTTCTATTTTAAATTGATTTCTCTCACAAGAAAATATGTTAGGCCAAATTTGCAGACTCTGAAAATGCTTTGGAATAGTTTTTGTTATTGAAAGAAATGCTGAAATTATTACAAATTATGAGTTTTCCTTCTTTATAAAAATTGTACCAACGAATTACTTATAAAACATTTTTGTTAGTAAAACTTCTATACTTCTAAACTTCCATAAAATCCTTAACATGGAACATAGTAAAAAAAGCATCAGGTTTTGAGAAAAAATTAAAACCATTCAAAATTTTGTTTTTTTCTCTATCTCAAATTAATTTTCACTTTTCAATAAGCCTTAATTTTTAAATACATCTATCTTTGTCTGCATAGTTATTAGATTTCTGAATGGCACTGAATTTAAATTATTTATTTTGGGTTGGTGTGGGGCTGACATTTAGTGGGTCTTAGAGAGATCCAGCACCAGGCCGGAATTTTTCCAAGAAAAAACATTTTACATTTAAAGAAAACAGTTTTGTAAGTACTTCATGTTCTCAGGAAAAGATCGATAGAAGTTTTGTAAGCATCTCTTGCTCTCAAAGTAACAGGTGGTGTTTTTCACTTTAGTTTGTTATTTTCTTGTGTGTGTTTTCAAAATACACTCTCTCTATCTCATCCAATAGTAGTAAAGAAGTGTTGTGTCATTTAGCCAACCAAGTAGCTAGTAACATAAAACCCTGTAAAAAGATAGATTTCAGAATAAAGAAAACCTTCTGATTTTCTAGAACTCAGATTTTTTTCCCTTCATTCTATGCATCTCAGCAACAGGTTGGTGCCACTGTGTTTGTTTTAACTCTTATTCCAGATTCATGCCATTGTGTTTGTTTTAACTCCTATTGTCTAATTTTAGTATATCTCACCCTTCTCTCTTAAGTCTAGTTTATGTTCATATGAAGTGAAATGACATTTCAAGCTGAAGACTCTGAATTAGAATTAAAATTAATGCTTTTATACTTAATATACAGGTTTTCTTGTACTTCTTAGAGAGTTAAGAATTACGGCTCTTATAGCTAGACTCGTGTGCACCCTACAGCTGCCTTTAAATGGCCACAGTAACTTCAGTATCTTTCTAGTTTTATTTCACTTGATGATGTGGGGGGTACATGTAATATATATATATATAGAATATATGGGGGGGAGGTGTATATATATTTCCACCTTGATAGTTAGAGACTTGAGAAAAGCCGTTCTAAAGGATTTTGCAGCTAGCCTGAAGGAAATTAAACAGAAGGAAGATTCCTTAGAACATATGCGAGAAATGAAAGCTGCCTTCCTAGAATGACAGCATAGAAGAATACCCAAGCCTACTCTAAACCCTCACTAGCCATGGTCTGGGATTCCTTCTCCTAATGCCCTTGATACATGAGCTGATCCTTATGGAGAGCCTTTTTGGTCAAGATCTGCTTGCTGTGTCTCAGCAATACCTGGGGCCACCCATGCCTGTGTCCAAGGAAATGAAACAGCTATGGCTGTGGCAGAGGTGAACAGAAGAAGCTGTAGGTTATTTATTCCCCTCAATCGATGGTGAAATATTGGTTTGCCTCTCTTGGCAACCAGGGTTGCTCAGGAGTGACCATGCCTCCAGTATTTTTGCTGTTTGCAGCATTACTTAGCACTGCCTGCCCCAGGGCCTGGCAGAGGACAGGGAGAGGCCAAGCTGCCAGAAACCTATTCCTGCTGAGTGAGGGCTTGTATCTGTACCCCTTGTTGTGCTCCTAATTACTCTACTGCTTAAACAGTGTCCCAGAAGATATTTCTGAGTATTAGAATGTAAGTGTTTGGGCAGTTTAAAACCTATCAAATACAATAAAACTGATTAATTTACAGCGGTCACTTTGCACTACTGATCCTGGAAACATCTGCCTTCTAGCATCTACTGCCTGACTGTCTATGTAGAGGAGTTCCCTAGCCAAATGGACATTTCCATGCTTAAAATGATGGAATTCAGTCTGATCCATGTCCACCTTGAATCATTATTCCAAAAGGCAGTATGCTATTTTTCTTACTACTGACTTCTATTATTGATTGCCTTTTGTGACTCAGTCAAGAAATATGCTTTAATCCTGGCTGTCCTTTCAAGTCAGATCTGGTGGGTCTAAGTTGCATCTGAATATAACCTTAAGTGCAGAATTTATTTTCTTTTAACTATGCTAGCTTTATTATTTCTGTTTAGCATCAAATTGAACTATTTCCAGCAGCTGCTGCTAAATTTTCCAGGCTTCGGAAGCAGCTAAACATCCTACTCTAGTTTAGATGGAAAGGTAAACCACTGCTCGATTTATTTCTTTTTTCAGTACAGCAGAGTGCCTCCAAGTGATCTCATTAAGACTGTATATCACAGCTATGATATTTCCACTTCCCTGCAGGCCGCAAGATCTTTGATCACAAGATCCAGCCTTAGAAATAGAGTTTGGAGGCTGAGTCCCAGGGAGGTACAATAAAGTGGGCTCTTGGTCCCTTTTCCTGAGGAAGTTTTGTGTAGCTAACTAGTCTTTTCCTTGTCCTCTGTTGCAGAAAGAAATATCCCTTTTTCACACACACAGAGTCCCAACACTTCAATTCAGACTTGCTGCTGCTCTGCCTCCTTCACTGGCCACGGTCTGGCTGTCTGGGCAAGAACAGTAGCACAAGGGTAGCAGAAGAGGCAGCATTTCAGGAGTCACTCTGACAGGGTAACAATGACAGAAAGTGAAATGCTGCAGGTTCACAGCAGTGGGAGCAATAGCTGTGAACACCAAATGCAGCCTGTAAATAGGGAAGGGCACACCCCGAGCACCCTTGTCTGTTACTTGACACTTGATGCCTGCGTGGAAAAAAAAAAGTTGCCTGCTTTTCCTCTGCTGAGGCCTAAAAAGGATGTGTGATCTTGCCTGTATCATGCCCATATTCATGACAAATTGAACATAAACTCTTGTATGCTGTCTAAGCATATAATTTCAGATATTAGATGGGCTGCTGGGAAGGCACAGCTTATCTTGTAACTCACATATCCCTCAAATAACCTGATTGGAGCACAGGTAAAGTCTGAATAGGGAGACATGTATGGCACTTTTAAATTGCTAAAGTAAAGCACTTTCAATTCCTGGTGAAGAGGCTTCTGCTGCTGACATTAGAAAACCAGTAATATGTCTATACTGTAACCACTTAATTATACTCATAGGCATAATCACATAATGTGTCATTACTCAGTAAAAAAATTCTGCCTGTGAAACTTGTACAGAGACATCCACAGAAACATGAACAGTATTGCATTCTCACAAATGTAATTTTCAGAAGTGACTGAAACAACACATCTTCTTTCCTGTGAGAACTACCCAGTATGAAAACTGGTTTTGTTCTGAGCTGAGAAGCCGAAGAACAAGAATCTTTCTAGATCAGAATATTTTCTAGGAAATATGAAGAATTAATGTAAAAATATATTTTAATTTCCATAAGTCTAGTCTCTTTCATCACTCTTCAATGGAATAGTGCATGTTTTCTAATGGAGAAAAGACTGATTTGGCACAATTTGTTCCTGTCATTTGAAATTTAACTTGATTTTGTAATGAGGTGAGAAGTTAAGAGTTTGTTTTTCTATCTCCATTTACACTCAGACATTCCATAAATAAACAAAACTCCCTTCTTATTTTTGCAGAAACCAATCCAATAAATCATACATGGTAAGCTGTTTGAATACCATTAAAGTATTCTTTTTTTAAGGTACCTCACCCACCTCCAGTGTCACCTAGAAGAACAGCAGATCGTGGTGGGGAGTATTGTGAGGAAAAATTACCTTCATTATCTGTACACAAAATTGCATCCTCTATGACATTTATGAAGGGTCAGGTGAGATCTGAGTGATACCATCCAGTCCAGACAAGGAATGAAGACAATTAAACAATACTTCATACTATTAACAGCTTTAAAAAATAATAATGCCTGTGCTAGTGCCTGATTTTTTTATGTTTGTTTGTGCACAGCTTCTGGAGTTGATAAGGCTAGACACATGTGGGTGTAAGGCTCACTGAAATGGGCTGAGGAAACCTGATAGATACTCCTTTATGATTACCTAAGTAGTATTCCATTAGAGGGGAAGAACTGATGGAAAGGAGATGAACAAATTCTTCTGTTAGGATCACCCTTGGCATTCCTTTTCTCCTCCAGCAAAGGGTATTCCCCATTAGTGGGATCTCCTTGAAAAAGTGGTCAAGGGGTCATACTGATCAAAATAAACTGAATTACCTTTGACATAAGATATGCATTCACAGGAAGATACGCGTAAATGGAAGGAAAATAATTAGTAATTCCAAGCATCATGGTGAAGATGAGACACCTGCAGGATAATCATCCAAATCAAATATTTGTCTCAGCTTCATCAGATGATCTATCTCTTCCTGCAGCCGCTGAATGTCAGTGGTGCAGAGCGTGTGCTGAAAGGCAAGGCTGCCAGCTTGACAAAGGCAGGAATCCTTCTCCCATGAGCAGCAGCAAAGCCCTCTTTCCTTCTCACTATCACGCTTTGCCCTCAGTAACAGTATAAATGTTGCAGGGAATCAACAGTATTGCATTGCATGAAAAAAGAGAACCTAATTTACTCAAGGCTTGGCCACAAAACTTCCACACTTAGGCACTTACACACATAATAAATTTGTAGAAAATATTTTTCTTCATATATGCAGTATTTTATGTAAAGGATATTGGCTTTCTGAGGCTCTCAGGGCATATCAATACGTGATGTTTCATCTCAGATAGAAAACTTCTTCTCTTTGGAAGAACTACTTAGTATTTTTAAAATCTTATTCAAGGAAAGACTATCTTGAAGGCAGGCCAAATAGAGAACAGTGTGCTTATTTTCCTCAGATATTTGGGAACATAACTAAGCTGGGGTTTTTTCCCTCTTATTCACTGAAAGGGCATATTCATTTGACTGGGAAGTTCAGCTGTGTCTAGAACAGACAGATATGTTCCAAAAATTAGGAGAAATGCTAGCTGGTCTTGAAATCAGACATTTGAAGAGTGTTTCCAGGTGTGGCCTCAGTGCTGCCCTTTGCACCAGAATCATGGAGATTTGCATATAAAAAGTAATTTATTCTTTTTCTGCAAAAAAAAAAGAAAGTCGAGTTGGCACTATTTTGTGTTGACAAGGGTTGCCACACTGGAGAAAACATTTACATTCAATTGTGGATGCTTTCAAATCCATTTGGGGTTCACAGGAATGCCTGCTGTCAGATACTGCCAAGTAAAGTTGCTGAATCAATACCTAAATCTGTTTCCTTTCTGCTTCTACTGCTTTGGCCAAATTCTACGGTTGTGATGGCCTCTTCCCTTTCCCAGCAGAGGTTTTGTGTGGCTCTCTGGAGTCACAGAAATTATGACCTGGAGTGTGTGTAGGTCTAAGAGATATCTATACATCCCACAGTGTGTGCCTGCTTTTTTTACCTTCCTGAGAAGAAACTTATCCTGCAGTCACATCATACATGTGGGCTAGAGCTTTCTAAATCTGTAAGATTCCTGAGTAATTACACAGCTCTCAGGTGACCAAGAAAGCGAGTAGTAAGTAATTGCAGTTTTATCAATGAAAGTGTCTCACCTGGAATTTCCAAGTGCAACTTATTTCTGAAGATTTGAAACTCCATGCCTGTGTGTAATTTCATTGTAGGCAGCAATAACAAAGCATTCTAGATTTACCCTCTTTTATGAGGTTAGAAACTCATGTGGATAAAATTTAAGTACTCTGAAATATAGACAGTGAGTACATTTGTCATCTTGTCAGTCTACCTCCCTGCGTTTAATTGCTTCTCATGTGATTTAGCTGAGGACCATCGGGAAAAAATTTAAACATAACAAACTCTCATAACATACTCATAATGTACTCTCTCCCTTCCTCCCTCCATCCTGTATTTTGAATCCTGAATATTACACAAGTATATAAATATTCATATCACTTTAGTGATAATTAATGTTCAGAGAGAGAGGGATAATCCATCTAACTTCTTGGAAACTACTGCTGTTTTGACTGACCCTTGTCTCCAAAACTTCTGAGATTTTAATTGTTCAGATTGTGGATTACTTATTGTTTTAATAACCCCAGCTAACATGTTTTTAGAAATAGCAACTGTTATATGACCGTACTACAAAATTGTTTGTGACTTCTCTCTGAGAAAATGTGTGTTTAAACAGCATCATCCAGCCAAGTTGTTGCAATTTCATGTACCTCTTTCACAGAGAAGATAAAAGGACTTGACGGAAGGCATGCTCATGTTCATATTTAGCTTACTTAGAAGTCTGTTTGCCCATTGATAACACATTGCTACCCTACAGAACGGTTCAGGGATGGTTTGCCAAAGATGCTCAAATTCCTCTTAAGGTAAGCACCTCACTCATATAACCTATAAATGATATGGATTACACATGGCTCCTTTCTCTCTCTTGCCCCCGCAAACTGATGATGTAGTGGCATAAATCCTTAAGATCCTGTTTCTTCTTCTTTAGCTATAAAGATGGCAGAAAAATAAAATCCATATTTTGGAGTTTTTTCCCTTTGCACGTCATGAGTCTCGAGATAGATCAGAAGATATTATGAATATGAGTTAATGTGACAACAGCCTTTAGCCACACTTCCTAAGGCTGTAATCTTGTTAAATCTTGCTAGCGAAGCAGTCAGACGTTTCCTGATACTTAAGTGGAAGGACTCAGGTGTATTTAGTAGGAGCGACTGTGCTGAACTTGCTTGTTGATGTGCATCAAATGGGTCACTGCTGATGGCATTATCACTGTCTGTGGCTTCTAAATATGCTGTTAGGAGAATGTGTCAAACTGAATTTTGAACTTTGAATGGAAAATCTTATTGCATAAGAAGCACTTTAAATATTATATCCCAACATAACTACATCATTTTAGCAGTAATTTCACTCAAATTGATTATTCAATGGAACAGTTAATACTTTGTCCCCTTTTTTGTGACACGCTAACATTTTTAGAGGGAACTCTTCTTCAGTTTTTGGGACCAATGGTTTCAGATTTGAGAGCTCATTTTTCTTTGAGTCATAGTAAAATGCCTATCCCTCATCTTTTCTTCACAGACATTGAACAGGAAAATTCAAATATGGTAATAAAGTAGATAATGAGAATAAAAATCTGTCTATGTAGACAGGAACTAAGAGAATTATGAAAATTAATTTTACATGAGATCTTCAAATGAAATCTCATTGCTAATACTGATCAGTGTCTTCTTTGGAATTCTAACGTGTCATATCCCTGAGTTTGAAAGTGTTTCCCTCATTTTGCTCATGTTCTTTCCATAAAAATCCGAAATGCTGCTTTCTTAAAAACAATCCAGAACAATTTCAGCTGTGACTTTTGACTCAGTTCTTAAGCTTAGTTATTGTTTAATCAGTAATTTCTCAGAAAGTACAATATAGTTATCTGAATATATCCACCTTTATTTGATATTGGCTTGGGGGTTTTTTACTTCATCCTTTCTGTCCAAATCAAGAACTTACCACTGGGAACCTGAGTGCCAGAAAGTCTGGGAATGGTTTACACTGCAAAATATTGCACAACGTATTTTAGTAGTCCATAAAATGCTGATGTTGAAGAACTTTGCTGCAGGTGAGGATATGCACTCAAGGTGATAGATTTAAACTACCTTTAAACCTGTAAAGAAAACCTAATCTAAAGATCCAACAAGGTAGCATATTTATTGCTTTGTGCAAAACAACAGCAACAACAAATCTTTGTAGTAATTGATTTTAATCCTTCAATCTCCTGAGGCCAGGGTGAATTATTTATTCATGTCCTATATATAGACATGTCTTATATATAGACATGATCTTTGAACATGATGTGTGTACATTAGGTTATAATACTCTTCAAATTGAATTATCTTTATCATTTTTAACTTTTAAAATTCCTACCATATCTGGTATGGAAAACTTCCATCTTCCATTACATGACAACTACTCCATCAATCCCAAGCCTTTAATATTTCTTTGACTATGTCATTTTAATTCATATATGAAATTGTATTTGTATGTCAGGTGACAAAAAGTAGATTTTTTTTGTTAATTTCCTTTTTTTAAAATTTTTTGGCTGGCACATTTGGTCTTCTGAAGACTACAGTTTACATATGAATGGATTAGAAAAGAGAGTTTGGAAGCTAGATGAGCTTTTTTCAGTTGCTATCAGATCCTGGCATTTTTAACTCTGTGAGAATCTGTAGCAGTGTAATTCAGAAGGCAGGTAACTGCCCTAATTTTGTGTCTTGGGTTTCACTTGAAGTCAGACATTTGAGTAGTCTTTATTTTTTGTCTGGTTCAGGTCATCCATATCTTGGTAACCTATAGGAAAAAAAAACAGCTTAGAAATGTTCATAACTCACACTTCAGATAGTGTCTTGTTTTTACCAAGTGATTCACACTGGGTAAGACCAAGTTTTATACTGACCTAGGCTTCAAAAGGTTAAATGATTGCATTTTTGCGTTTCTATGATGTCATATAGAGAGAGTGAAAAAGATAAAGTTTCTTTCAGGAAACAAAACTTTCCTGATTCAGAAGTAAAAAAAAATAAATAAATTTATAAGAGGTAAAGCAAGTTGCAATTTCAATGATTTAACATTACTATTTCAAAACTCCAAAGGCGGAAGTAGTCTAAGTTAGTGCAGTACAAAGAACTGGACACACTTTTTTGTTGAATTCAGCCACTGGCAAGAAAAGTGTTTCTTCCCTGATTGTATGTACCAGACTGCTGTATAATAGCTGGGGTATCCCAGCAATCTGTTCATCCATTTGACTGAACTTTCCGAAACTAGCCAGGAGCCTTTACCCCATACTTCTCTCTGCATAATCTTCAAAATTTGAAAAGCCTATAAAAGAGGAACATCTTTTTACTGGCAATCCTTTGCTGACAGCTTTATACCATATAGCAGAAATGTTCACCCTTCTTCCCTCTCCAATGTCATATCGAATATTTTTCCTGAGCATTCTTATTTGGCAGTGTTCAGCCTGGTTTTTTAAGGGTCAGATACAATGGCACTGTTCTGATAGTTGGTGGTAAATAAACAAATATCAAAAACATTCACATTTCTTTGAATAAAAGATACTTGCTTGTCTGGTGCAAAAAACTTCTTTAGCAAAAAACCACTGAGAGATCTTTAATCAATGGGGTTCAAAATTTTGAACCCCGTATCTTCAGGAAGAGCACTTGAAACAAGATGGGTGGCCTGTAGCTGGAGCTCTGTAAAGGCTCTCTGGGAATGCTATTAAGCCTCGTGTAGAACAAATACTCTGTGACTTCTTCAGAGAGTACTCAGTGTGGCAAGAAGAGAGGAACAGTGTATGAAGAGCCTGCAATGATACACTCTATTTCTATAAAGTGTCTGTCCTGAATCTCAGAATTGTGTCTGTGCAGAGCTATGCGAATCTAACAACACTGAAGTGATGAACAAACTTAGTATCTCCCTAATCACCTACTGTCTCCAATGCTTCTTGAGCATAGTTCAAGAACTATGCAAGACAGATAAACCAAGAATCAGTGGCCTCCAAGACTGAACAGACAGAGCTAGAGACATTTTGTGAAAACAGTAGTTGAAAATACCTGGAAATAAGAAAACCCTAAAGATGAAGACATTTAGTGTTTTTCCTCTGCAGATTTGGATCCTTTCCTTAGGCTAGAATATGAATGGAAATTAATATAGTGATCTTTCCCAAGGGTTTTATTCATAGCTGAGTAGGACTGTCTATATTGACCTCAGTGACAATCTGCCTTAGATTCCTAGTCTCATCTGGACTATTTCATATTTCAAAACCTGTGATATAATTTGCTATATTTGAAAATTACTGCATTATAGCCATGCAGGAATAGAATTATAGGGAGAAAGGGAGTTCAGCTTCTGAAAACATGAACAGCATTACAGTAATGTTTATACAGCACAAGAGAAATTAAACATTTCTTTTACAATAATTCCTGTCTAACTTGTTCCACTGAGTATCATATAAAGACTGGTTTTGTGTCATAAGTCTTTTAATGAACATGAATTATAAAATCACTTTAGATTTACTGTCTTGGAACTTTTTCATCATTGATTTAAAGAATCAAAGGCATCAAGGAGATGGAGACAAAATGCAAGGACTATAAAATATATAGAAACAAATCTATAGCCACAAACACAGAACTGGCCGTTCTAATGTTATATTTCCCTTCCAACCTCATACAGAAGAAGTGCTGAGCTCTAAGTTTTGCACAAAAGTGAACTTTCTCATATTGCAAGTCAATGCCAAGGATTCCCAAATGCCAAAATGGTGTGTAGGAGACTTCATTCCTGCAATCTTGTTTTCCCTCTTATGCTAAAGGTGCTGCATTTGCTCTGTATAATACAGGTATCAGTGATTTTTCTCTCAAATTGCAAGGTCTTAGTTTTCTTCAAACTTCCATATTGATCTTTCTAAGGTTCTTGTGCCATTTTGATCTTGTGTTCTGGGTCAATTTCTCCTGTTTTCCGTGTAACAGGTCTTCCTACATCAGCAATACAAAGTTTACCTTCAACTAAAAAACCTAGCACTAAGTCATAAAGTATAGTCTCACAAAAGCTTAGATTTTCATGTAGGGCAAAATAAAATAAAAATTTCTGGGGGTGCAATGAAGCACTTTTCTTTATTTATCTTGCATCCTTGTGCTCAAAATGCAGAGTCTTTATTTTCTCACATTGTCTGATCACAGAGAAATATGTAGGTAGAGGTGAAAAAGGGAGGAAGAAGAGAAAAGAGTTTTCTCTAGAAAACATCTTTGAAGCATCCCAGAATCAGAATGAGAGGCATCCAGCCTAGGTAGAGGGACCAGCAACAAGCCAAGTTTGATGCTTGCTCCTGCTTATCCTTTCCTGACCTGTTTCTACCCCCAAAATATGTTAAGCTGCATGTGAAGCAGAAAGAGGGTTTGAAGGGTCTATCCAAGAAATCCTTTCCCTTTTGCAGCACTGGTAGACAGATAAAATTGGCCTGAACCAGCTTTAAATCAGTAACTGGTGTTTGTTTGTTTGTTTGTTCACAACGATTAGCATTAATAAGAATGGCAGTAAAAATCCTTCTTATCTAAAGTGGCCTTGGTGGTTGATTTTCACTCACTCATCTCTTCATTCTCTTCATTTCATAGATACTTAAGAGGCTTAAAGCCCTTCAAAATCAATGTTTACAGACTTGATCCATTCACTTTCTTTCCACAGTTCCCTTCTTTCCAGCCCTCAAAAGATGTTTTAAAAACAAAGCTCTCCAGATAATCTTGTTTCTCTCTCTGTGTAGTATCCTCCTTACATTTTCCTCACTGCATTTCTGACTCACTCGTCTCTACCAGTTGCACTCCAGATGATTGCAGCTCTGTGATTTCAAAACTTGGACGTGGTCTAAGTTTCCCAGTGGAAATCCAGAGTGATGGACTATTTTAATCTCATTTTCAGAGCTTCTCTTTGTGATTGTTGCCAGCCAAACAGTTTCTTGCAGACCTTAGTCAAAGAAACAGAAGGCCTTGTGACATTGTGAAAATGTTGCTTGAGTATGGTTGGCCTAATTGTGGAAGATGTGTTGAGACATGACTGAACGAGAACAAAGGTGAGGGGTGACAACTCCAGACTGATGGACAAGAGACAGGATCCTGGGATAACCAGGAGATATACTGGCTCCTCTTGGGCAGAATGAAACAACAGTGAATGCTGCAGATATTGAACTTTGGATTTCAGCAACAGGCTCTCTTCCCTGGTTAGAAGTTCTTGCTAAATGCCAATCAGTCCCTTAGCTCTGTGTTTGCTTACTACCTTCTCACAACTACACCAGACCAGCTAGTGAGCCCAGAAAATTATTTTCCAATGAACAATTTTCATCCCGATATTGGAGAGGTAGCAGAGTAAGCCAAGGGAAGAGAAAGGTGTGTTCAAAGACAGTTTCAGGAACTGCTCTTCTGAGTGACATGTTGGTCATTGCCACCTTGGCAACATGAATGGTACAATTCCATCTTTTCACATTGCTCACCCAAATGTAGTGGCTTGTATCCATACAGTGTATGCTTACCCTTCCTTCTGTACATAAACAGTAATTTACACTCAAGCAACTTTTTCACTGCACTAGTGCAAACATCCTGATAATGTCAGGCTATAGATTGATTATATCTATGAATAGCTGTCTGAGACCAAGCAGCAGACACTGAGGAAATGAATTTGAGAGCACTGGAAAAATTAGGAAACTAAACGATAGGAGCATTGCTAAAGGAATTCGAAGGAGCAAACAAACTTTGTGTATACTGTGCATACATCTTCCAGCTTTGTGGGGATGTTTTGTTCTCTTTCTTTAATGAAACAAAATTTAAGTTGAGATATGTAAATGTACCTTTTTCAACTTAGATGCTTGCTTGCATTGTTTTAGTGCCTGGACTGATCATCACTGCTGTTAATGCACATGCTGCTAACATCTTTTTCTTCCATTTCTTTTGTCATTTTCTTGCTGCAGTCAGTTTTTCAGCATTTGTAGATAAAATATCTGAGAAGTTCAGATGTGAGTCAAAGATGCTTGGCTGGCTCGATATAAGCCAGTCTGATATAAAGGAGAATATTACTATGTTCAGCCAATCTGTTCCGGGTACTCATCTCTTTTCTTGGTCACTAGCTCAGGAATTGTGTTCCACAATCAGCTCTCACTAATTTTCTTCTGTCTTTTACATTGTCCTTGTCTTCCCTCTAATTTACATATATATTCTATGTCATATTTCTGTTTATTCAGACACTTATTCTCAACTTTGGTTTCTGACTGTTTATTCAGCATAACAAAAAATTGACAATATAGGTGTGAAAAACCTTCTGTGTTTTAAAGAACATTGTTTCATATTCACCTAATCAGGACTCCTTTGTCCCTGGGTGATTAAGAACTTGTCCGCAGAATGGTTACCACATTCATATGTCAGATGGACTCAGCAGTTGAGTAAATATGAGTCTGTGTTTTATTTTGAACTGTCCCTTTGGGATATAACCATTGCAGATACTACAGTAACCATCCAATTATTCTCTTCTTTCTTTCACAATGCTCTATTTTTACAATGTTTTTAAGGGAGACAATGAGAAAAAGAATAAAAATTAAAATTAAAAAAAAAAAGAAACAAAAAAGAAAAAAGATAAAGAACAATGCCTTAGCATCTCTTCATTTTGTCCCCTGTAACTTTCTGTAGTCAGCATTGGACATTAAAAAAGTTATTAAAAATATCTTAGTAGAGAGAGGGCAAATAGCCATCTGGAAAAGAAAGTAAGCTTAAGGCAAGAAGCCTGAAGAGATGTCATGAAGTCTGATCTAGTGTTACTTTTGGGAAAAAATGTCACTGTAAACCCTAGTATCTACTGCTTATTTTTTGAAATGAATAAGCAATTTCACCATCCTTTGCTGAGAATAAAGTATAATGTAAACGGTGACAATCTTTTGTAAATTTCACAAGTATTATCCATGTTTGTGGTGCTGAATTTGGGACAGAATTAGGATGTTTGTAAGGTTTTTGTTACATCTTACTTTATGACAAAAGGAGGCTCAAACTTATTATATCAAACACTTGCTGGATTACATCTACAGAAATGTACTTGCCTCCCAATCCAGCCAAATGGATAAAAATGCAGTCAGCAAGGAAATAGAACTGTAAAGAGAGAAGAATGGCAGTTTTTCAGCTCAGAGTTCCTTAAGCACAAACAGTATCACAACAGAGCTGAACCTAGAGAGAAGCTGTCCTGCCTGTCCCTGAGAGCACAAGCTTATCCTAACACTTTATTTCTGAACATCCTTTAAAGCCTGGCAGAACAAATGAAAGCAATAACTAACAAGACCTTTTGTAGTTCTAATTTCAGGTGGCAGTTTGTACTTTTATTATTTCTAAAGCAGCTTGTAAGATGCTTCATATCTGATCTATAACATTTTATTTATTTCTTGGTCAAGCTTTGATGGAATTTCTTATTTTCAGCTGTTCTGTTCTACAATTGTCCTCAAAATTCATGTCAGACTCCTGTCTCAGTGATCTCAGACTTAAATCTGCAATAGGTTCCATGATTTATTCTTAATCTACCTCACCTAGAAATCACACTCTCAGAACCTCAGCCCCATTGAAACTCATTATACCAATTATATGATGGCAGCATTTTTCAGAGTTATTTATTCACTATTTCAATGGAGAGCTACTGCGTGCATGATGATGCAGCTGTCTTACATGTTAGCAGTAAGGAATAAGTTAGTAATGACGTATTTACTATATTCTTTAGCTCATAAGCAATTCTTTTCCTGAGCATTTACACATCTAAAAAGCTTCATACAGGCTTAGGTGGTATATTTGTCTCATTGTGCATTTTCAATAACTGAATGTGGCTATATGCTTTTTCACATGTTGCAACAATGCAAGCTTGTTCATCATTATGCTTGGGACCTAGTGGTAACTCTCTGTGTTCACAAGCATTAATCATCCACGATGCTGGATACCTATGGCCTATCTTCCCCGCCAGCTATGATGGTATAGGCTTCCTTTGTGTCCTGTGGGTGCACTCACCCTTACTCTTGAGAACACACTCCTTCTACAGGGTGAAAGGTGAATGAGACTGTGTACTGCTTTTAGGTTTTCCTCTAATGATGATCCATTTGCCTTATATATAAAATGACAAATATAGCAGTTTATTTGGCAGTTGCCTAACTTCCAAGCTGACTTAAAGATGAACGGATCAGGGGAATTACATGACTTTAGATAATGTTTTACTATAACACTGTTCAAATGGAGCATGTGTGGTGGATACATGGAACATGGTATAGTTCATCTAACTGGCACACTGTTAGTCCAGCTAACACTTTCTGTCTGTGTGAATTCACCTCATTTTTTATATTCATTGGGTCAGGTGGGAGAGGGATGGGGATATTTTGGCCCTAATTACTGGTACAAATAAATTAAGGTAAATATATTTGTATAGCATAATTCATTACCGTTGACCTAGATGAAAGACACCCTGAAATTTAAGGGGTGAACAAAATTACTTCAGCTTGTAGGGCTGAATATCTTTGGACATTGTTAGACTGAATATCTTGTTTACATGTTTGGAATCTCAGAAGACAACAATTCTCTTCCAAGCCTAGCACTCTGATGCTTACAGCCTCTGCAACATTAGCAGACTGAGACAGCAAGTGTTTCAGACAAAGTCAAGACAAGTTCTTCTGCAAAGGTGACATGAGAAATTATATAGATGACTACAGGTTACTTAGAGATGACTAGCATATCATGTTAATGTGATCATTGTATGGAATAATTGCACTTTATGTCAGCAGTTCTGGTGACATGGTCTTCATCAGTAAGATATTTCCCACAACCAAAAAGCTGAAAGCATGTCAGCCCAAACTTCTGTGTTAAATTGTAAAATCAATGTCATTGTATTAAGCAACCTCTTATTTTTCTCTTCTTTCTCTCTGATGATAGAGTTGGATAGTTGTGCACTCTGGGTTACAGAGTGAGAGAGCCTGCGAGGATTGGTGTGGGGAAGCATTTGGGGCGTGTGTGAGGGGAAGGCGCAGGCCGAGCTGTGCCCTGGCCAGGCCAGGCCCTGCCCGCACACCCCAGCCCGGGCCTGTATCCTGGCCCCGCGGCGGCCGCCGGGCCCTGGCACACCCGAGGCAGTGCCCACACCCTGCCCTGGAGCCCCAGCCCGGCCTTGAGTGGCCAAATATCTCACCTGGGGAGAGCGCCCAGGAAGGCCAAGGGGTATTCAAACCAAACGTGTGGCAAGAACACGTCCTGACTGTGCCTCCTCTTGGAAATTCTACCAGCTGAACATGACTAGAACGAGGAGTGGTAGTCATATTTGCTCTTCTTAATATATTTTCTTTCTTCCTCTCATTCTCTTTCTGCTTCTTTTTCTAATTCCCCTCTTCCTGGGGTTTTGAGTAACTTAAAATCAGGTGGGCTTGGAGTTTGCTACATTGAATGGGCTAAGTTAATCCTTTGTGAAATGTTTTATGTTGATTGAATGCTGCTCCGCACTTTTGCCAAAGGTCTCTGATTTTCTGAAGGTTGTCAGTAAAATTTTTTGTTGTTTGACCTCCTGAGAATATTTTGTCAATATTTCTCCTTGCATCTAACTCAGGGTACAATCAAAAACTGTAAGTCCTTTTAACAGTCACATCCAGCGAGTCCTTGGGCCCTAGAAAGGCCCTTTGCAATCTGCATGCTGCAGCGCTGGCATAATTGTCACAGCATTAAACCCAATATAATGTAGAGGCAAGCTGCAGGCAGCCCAGGAGACTCCTGGAATGCATGGAGGATAACCTCCTGAAGCAGGTAATAGATAGCACTACCACAGGGAATTATGTGATGCTGGACCTGATTACCACCACTATACGCAAACTAAGTGGGGACATCAAGAGGCAGCCTGAGCTGCAGTGATCATGCATGGGTAGAGTCTGGAAACCTGAGGAAGATGGATCAGGACCCTGAATTTTAGGAGGAAGGGTTAATCTGCTGGGCCTTCTGGGAAACTATCTTCTGGAACAAGAACACAGAACAGGACTGTCAGATCTTAGAGCACAACAGCTCTCGATTCTCATGTGTAGGATGACAGGAAAGGATGTCAGGAGAACGACATGGATGAATCAAGAGCTGCTGGTCAGACTAAAGGGTAAGATGCAAAGGCACAGTCAGTGTAAGCAGAGCCAGGTAACCTTGGAGGAATATAGGGACACAATCCAGTTGTGTAGGGATGGGGTGAGGAAGGTTAAAGCATGACTGAGGATTAACTCGACAAGATTAATAATAGAGGCCTCTGCAGGTATATCAGCTATAATAGGAAGACCAACTACACTGGCAAACACAAGTGGCAAACAGTAACTTTGGACAGGGAGAAGGCAGAGGTACTGCCCCATCCTTGGAAGCATTCAAGGACATGTTTTACGGGGCCCAGAGTGACTTGACCTGGTGAGTGGTATCTCTGTCCACAGCAGGGACTACGAGACCCTTAAGGTCCCTTCTAACCCTAACCATTTAATAATTTTATGATTCATTTTCTTCTGTAAAAATATGTATGAGTTTCTAAAATAATTAGACACAGAAATTTGTACTTATCATTACAAATAAATTTGATTTGTTCAATTTAAGTCTCAAAAGACAAGAGACAGATAAGAAATAAACTTCTTAGACTGAATTTACTGGACTACATTTACAGGACACTCCTTTTGGAACGGCTTGTTATTTTTACTCAACTCTTCTAAAAATAAAAACATAATGTTGGTTTTAATAAGTTAGATGAAGGCTCATTTAAAGAGTCAGTTGGATCTTTCTTTTGCGAATGGACACTAGGGAATTTGTCATTTAAGAATGCTTAAGGAGAATTAGGATGGAAGAAGTACAATTACTTTGAAATAGCTGTCCCCAAAAGCTGGGTATCAGACTGGTGAAAGTCCTTATTTTGAGCTAGGTCAGCAAATGTTATTCATCCAAGATGCTGTCCTCTATTTAATTTCAAAAAAGAGCTTGAGGATTTATTAATTGCCATTGGTGTAGCTGGCTTCAAAATGTAGGTCCTCAGTGTTTGCACAGATGTTGTACAACCATGGAAACCATTCATTCCCCCCAGAAATTTTCTGCCAAGTTTCTTATATGTTTCTCTTGTGGTTGCCAAGGTCTCTCAAAGCTTGGTAACATTAAGCACTTGCATATTTCACTGCAGTGTCTTATCTATCCCACATGAAAGGTCTTATCCAGAAGACATTCTTATTTTTGCCAGGTTAGACCTGGAGCAACTTAAAGACAGCTAGAGCTCTGAGCCAGTGCTCAAGAAGAGTATTCTGCCAGGTCTGTTGGAGATCGTGTTCTCTAATATCTAGTTCATAAAAGGTGTTTGAGCATTGTTCTTGGGAGATGACCCAGGCCATCACACTCAAGGATACTCTTATACTGTCTTGTCCTGAGTGAGCTTCTTTGAAGCATAAATATTCAGCAGCAGAAAGAGGGTGTTTTCATATCATGTGTAGGATTTCTATGTGAGAGAAAGAAGATAGGGATTACAGTTTCTTCTCCAAAAAGCACATAAAACCTAACCTGACTTAAAACACTG
Source organism: Vireo altiloquus (assembly GCA_013396875.1). Lineage (NCBI taxonomy): Eukaryota > Metazoa > Chordata > Aves > Passeriformes > Vireonidae > Vireo > Vireo altiloquus. The sequence goes on from VZRF01014662.1 coordinate 122,806, forward strand.
AAGTCCTAAGCCCTCTTCTTCTCTTAATTTTTGCCTTTTTCATTCTTACTGTGAATTCATATTCAAATTTACTTCTTTTGCTTTACAACCTTCATTAATTGCAAGTGATGAGTGAAGTTAATGGGGAGTTTTCTTCCCACTGTGGTGCAGATTTAATGCATGCTTAACAACACAGAGCAAGCCTGTCTCAAACTGAAAGCAAAGAGAATGCATAGGCTCCTTGAAAGGTAAGGGTTATAAAAATAAATTGCCAACATCTTCACTGTTTGTTTCTCAGGGGCTGAGCTGCCACTAGTACAATATGCATGTTGTTTTTTTAAAGACACTAATTATTTTACATTATGTTTATTAAGCCCTTTAAATCATTGCTATTCACCAGCTACCCAAATTTTTCAAGTGTAAGCCAAAGAAATAAAGGTCATCCACAGCTTTGACGTGCTTTTGATGAATATGGTCTGTATAACATTTACCACAACTCAGAACAGAAGCTATTATTTAAGTAAAGCCTGTTATTGTTCATTAGTACAAAGAGTGTGCAGTAAATACAATGAAAGATTGCTCGGTTTACTATATCTTTGTCATCCAAAGCAGGTCCATTAATAACTACAGGGATTTGCCTTTGAATGACTTATTTGCTTGCTGCCTAATAAATAACATGTAATTAGGTTAATATATTGTTTCCTAGTTATGCTAGCAATGTAGAGGAGGAAAATAAAAGGGTGATTTCAGATACAAAAGAATGGTAGATAATTTTAACACTATTCCTTAAAATACTTAGACTCATTACGTATAGCTTAAACAGCTAGGAGGTCTACGTGTAAAGGTAAAGCAGGATATAGGTTTAATGAGTTCTTTATTACTCAGGTCATGAGTTATTACATAGGTAGTATAAAACTGCAGCAACTTTCTGCAGGGAATAAGACATCCATGGTGACCTAGCACTGGAGAATGAAAATATGTCATGCTACTCTACAAGTCTGGATGCTTTACTCAATCTACCAACATTTTTTTGGAACTTGTATTTCAGGATCAACAGTGAGTAAGTGTCCATTTGCATCAGCTAGCCCCACTGGAAATAAATGTTTGATGAAATGCCTTGAGAAGACCTCATGGCACTCAGAGGAGTTGCTTGTTTACTGTGTGAATGTTGAACAGGCTAAATGCCATGATGTGTAAAGGTAGTGACAAAAACTAGCAGTAGGCAAAAAAATTTTCATTAGCTCTTTACTAAGAAAACAATGAATATGAAGTCACCAGGAATGCTTTACAATATTAAAAGCTTGTTCAGTAATATGTTTCCATATTACCATCTTGTTTTAGAAGAAATTTAGGGAAGTTCTTCAGGATGTTGAGATAGTGCATGTGTCCCTTATGCCAATTTTAGAATTCTCTTAAACATTTTAGAATTCTCTTTTAATTCTTTAATTCTCAATTTTAGAATTCTCCTAAATCCCAAATCACCCACCATCTGCAGAACTCAGTATTAGAAACAATGAGGAACAGTGGCCTTTAGACATCTGAGTAGAGGAATGAGTTATCCTCCTCCACATGCAATTTTTCTCTTCTAATGCAAATATTTATTGCCTAATGTCACAAGATTTATGAATTTTCAAACAGAGTCACATATAGAGAAAAAAAATCAAATTCAATAATGATTTATAGTCAAAAACATACTCAAATGATTTCTCCAAATCTCTTTTTGCTGACAGGGGAATTACAGAGGAGGTTTAAGTATCAGAAACACAGATCTTCTACTGCTTTTCCTTCAGTAGTATCTTAGTTTGTGTTTGATAAACCTGTTTATAAAAGATGTCAAAGATTCAATCCTTGATCTTAACCAGACTGAAAGTACTTGCCGGTGAGAGTCACCACCTCGTACAACAAGCCCTTTTCCTGACCCGTACTTCTGAGGCAGCATGGCCCCAGTTGTAGGCAGAGGCCAGAAGAGAGGATGTTGTTGTCATAATCAGTGCAAGTTGTCATAAATGCTGTCATAACCAGTGCAAGTTACCAAGGAGATTGGTTTTCTTCAATAAAAATGAAAAGAAATCAGATACATCAGGTGATGAACTGGATTTGTCCACACAAATATTGGTTCCTATAATCTGTGGAAGGATGTCTCCCAGGGCTGACTTTGTTGGAAATTATACATTTCAATGAACTTTAAAAAAAAAAAAATGTAAATTTAGCCAGGGATTCTCCTTTGGCCAGGGGCAAGAGAATTGAAGTGTCTCTTTAAAAGACTCTGTTCATCTGGCAAGGCCTAATGAGCTACAGATTAGGAGTAGACAGAAGATACATTGGCGATAAATGAACATTAGTGAACATTACCCCAAGCATCAGCCCTTGGAGAGGTCAGACACACCTGGTGAGGGAACAGATTGATAAGAGAACCATGATGAGGACCAAAAAAGCATTGAAGGTGATGGGATCAATAACCAATAGGAGACTGAATACTAAGAAATGTGTAATTTAAGACCAATATACCAGAATTTCTTTGGGTTTTGTCTGCGTAAGTATGTGAAAAGTCTGGTAAAGAACCATGTGTGATGGAATGATTTTCACTGCACAAACAATATGTGGATGAAATTATTTCAATTGCACATATCGGCCAGAATAAAGTAATGCCTTGATTCTCTAAAATTGAAGAGATACTGTTGGAGAGTTTTTGTTTTTCCCACAGTTTTGGTGACAACTTGATTGAAAGAGGCTTCATTGGTGGGTGTCAGCTCTCTTGCTGTCTATGCTGGGTCCAGCTGAGATAGAGCTAATATTCTGTATGGCAACCCACTATGTGCTGGTTCTTTATTTCCTTTTTTGGTAAAACAATGTTGATACAGCACTGTTTTGTCTGTTGCTGAAAAATACCTGAACAGCTTCAATGTCCTCTTTTTTCTGCCCCCTGTTCCCAAATTAAGCAGGCTTGGGAAGGCCAAGAAATTGAGAGAAGACACAGCCACGAGAGCTGACGAAATCTGACAGAAGTGATATCTTATACCATAATTTGTCATGTTTGGAAACAAAAGTTCAAGGGGAAGGGGAAGAGAAAGAAGACATCTGATCTGGTGTTTATCTTCCCAATTAGCTGTTATATGTGCTCAGGCTCTGCTTTCCAGGGAGTGGCTGGACACCTGTCTACCCATGGCAAGTACTAAACAAATTCCTTTGTTTTGCTTGCATGTACAGCTTTTTCTTCACTTGTTAAACTGTCTTTAACTTGATCCATGAGCTCACTCACCTTCTTTCTATTGTGTCTTGATCCTGCAGATGTGTGGGTGCTCAGTTGTTTGCTAGAGCCAACACACCGCACTTTCCTTGTAAGCTTGGGACAGATAACATGCATTTTTAGAAAAGTAAATTGTAACTCCAACCACAGTTTTAGGATTTCTCCAGCTCCTTTTGTATCTTGCATGGTATATGTTTTGCACCAACAATCTATTATCAGCAATTTGAAAACCAACTTATATTCCCTAAGAGTGGCAACAGGTAACTGGCTCTGCACACACTGCTTTGAACATCTAGCCCTAGGGCTCCAGCAAATGCACTAAGGCAAGGAATTTCAGAGATGAGATTGTTCCTTTTGTCCTTACCTCACCCCATTGGATTTACCAGCAACTACTATTCACTGTTTGGGCTGTATCACACACTGTTCTCTCAGTCCTATGCATTGCCAGAGGCACAAAGGGACAGATAGGGAAAGGTGATCAGCTTGAAGTTTGAAGTGAAATGGCAGGTCAGCTCTTCCTCAGCTTTAGAATAGGCAGGAATATAAAACATGACTTCGGTGTGCAACACCTGATATGTTTTGAAATCTGCAGTGTACCCAGTTTGAAAACAAGCTGATATTAACCCCTCAACTGCTTCCCAAATATTTTCAGTCACTTCCCATGGACTATTTAGTAAATGACTGATTTTAGTGCATATTTAGCCTGCTTAATAGCATATGTGTTATTTTCAGTCAAGTTGTTATAAATTTTTAATAGGGAACTGCATCAAACTTGAGACATATACTGCTTGATCTTCAACAGGTATGATTTGTAATTAATTACATTTACTATAAATTATTCTTTATTCATTGTCCCACTGCAAATTGATCCTCTGCATGTTTATCTCCTGTCAATAATGCTTTGAGGCTTGTTGGCTTGTTTATTTATATCCTCTAGACAACTATCCATTATAAATTTTACATGATGTCCTTTTAGATCAGCTGCCTGCATGAGCAAACTTGAAATATAATGGTATGCACACAAACACATACATGCCAGTCTGTTTAAGGCCAAGTTTCTTGTAAAAGAAGAACCTGAAAATCTGACTTGGAAGGGCCTTTCATTACCCTCCATCTTCCCCTTACATTTTAGCACACAGTGAAATGGACCAAGATAGCCCCTTTTCAGTATTTAAGTATGCCCAGTTCAGGGAAGTGAGTGCTAGAGAGCTGCTGAACCAGAATGAACCTGAATAGGAGAGAAGTATTTGCTTAAATGTTTTTCTAATGCTCTTTAATGCAGTGCTTACATTAGAGCCTGTGTTAATTCAGTATCTATTAGCTGCAATTCAACAAGGTGATCAAGTAAGGGCGTAATGTAACACTGCACAGTCCCCATGCTTCATCACCAATGGCTTCTAAACTTGAAGTTAAGCATATATTTAACTACTTTACTGATCTGCCTCTTTAGTGAATATGTTTTATTTAAGGTTATCCAAAGTTAATAACTTTCCAAGCTTAGTATTCTGTCTTCCCTCCAGTTCCCTTCATAGTCTGTGTTTGCCACTGCCCATGAAATAATTAGTCAAGGGGGAGAAAAAAGTATCTTTTAATTAACACAGACAACATAAACAGAATAGTGGCATTCCTTAGTGCAATAAGACAGCTAATTGTTTCCTCTCCCTCCAGTGTGGGAGAGACAACTGCAAAGACAGGGAGGAAAGCTTTCTCCATTGCGCTGAAGGGGTTGTGCACCATTTATCAAGCTGACTGCTCTGTCATATCAGTGGAAGGACCCTGGAGAGCCCTGACCATGAGATTGAAGGTTGGTACCAATTTACTGCAACACAAATGCATTGAACAGGAAAGAGAGAGCTTCTAATCTCTTCAATTTTCTTACATTACCCTGAAGGCTAGGGAATTAAATGAAACAGTAGCTGGTGACAACTTTAGAGGATCCTGAATGCATGACAAGAAAAGTACTAAAATAGCTCAATAGTTTTATTTTACACATTATACACTTTATACATTTATACACTTTATACGTTAATCTTACCCCTGCAAAAAGAAACGGGCTATGCCTCTTGGATATATGTCTTCTCAAGAGAAGGAGAAAAGCTTACTGAATTCAGTAGCTGTCGGATTCAAATCTGGTAGCAACATTTATAAAAAATATATTAAAAATATATAAAACTAAACAAAACATATCCTAGGGTCTTGTAATTTTCTTTTAGTTCATTGACTTTGGCAAACTTGCATTGCATCTTTGGTCTTTAGCAGTGCCAGTCTCTGGAAAAACATTAGAACAGAGGAATTTGTTGTACCAGTCAGCTCTCACACCCACTTCATCCTGAGTCCTTACACCAGTCTCTGCAGAAAAGGGAAAGAGATCCATCCCCACCCTGTGCCAATGGGAGGCTATCAATATTTCGTCCAAACAGTTTGGCTAGAGAATGCTTTGAACACCAAATATCCAGCCTTATTTCCTGATTCATCATTTCTCATCTTGCATTAACTATGGCCATGGTGAGTATTTATGGCTATATAAATGTCCATCTCCATCATTAAATCTTGCTTGTTTCTGATACCACTGAATGCTGCATGGAATCCTCCTCTCTTCAGAGACTGCAGTGTTAATTCACAAAAATATGAATAGAAGGCATTTATATGTCATCATCATCATCTGCACAGATTTAATCATTGCTCAAAACATATAGCACCTTCCTTTACAAGGCTACCCACAGGAACAGCTGCATGCCAAGTGCCGCTAGCAAGATATAAATAATAATAGTACTACATGGTTAAATATAAAGGAGAATAATCTTAAGGCATCCCTATACCTTCAATTTAAAGGACTGCTAAAGGCCATCATTTTCCATTTCCTAGTAGGCTGGGGGAGTGGGGAGTCACACAATAAAAGGACATACAACAATTATTATGGCATTACCATTTGCAATCCTAGAGCTAAAGGTCAGTGTGGTTTTCTACTGTAATATTTCCAAGGATTTATAACTTGCCTGAACAAAAATTTTCTCCAGGTTAATATTTTCTACATTGAGTGTTAATCTGGATACTTTTTTTTTTCCAGGATAAAAAAGAAAAAAAAGGTTTTACTATAGATATGAATACCAGGTCCTAGGTTGTTTTAAATTTATGCTCTCTTGTAAACATACACAGTTTAGGCTTTAGAACTCTGCTTTAGAAAGTGAGATCTCAGATAAAATAAGTCAAAGTGATTTCAGGTTTTGAAAATAAAACAAAAAGTAATAATATTGAAATTATTATTTTCAAGTTTTATAAGGCCCAAAGCATTTTTGTGTCCACATGCATATGTCATGTACAGATTTTATGATTCGCAAAATGGCACATGTCTTAAACAGGTAATTCCTCTTTCAACACTGAAAAATAATTTTATCTGGACTGTAAGAAGTAGTGATCTATTATTACAGGGAGAACATAACAGTTCTGCAAGATAAGTAGCATTTTCCTCCCAAGAGAGCTGCTGAGCATCTGGGCCTCAGAGCAGTAAGGTATTAGAACATGTGTTTTCCCAGGAAGGCCCCTGCAACTGAGGCAGGGGCTGATGGACTCTGTGAGTCACTGCCCTGCATTGCAAGGTTTTCTGCTGTTCGTTGGAAAGCTCAGTAGGGAAACTGCTGCCTGCCTAGGCCTGTGGTCTCCCCGCACCTTTACTTACACCATTTGTGATGACTTCCAAAAAGTCTCCTTGCTCCCAAGCCATGGCCCACCCAAGTGACCAGCATTCCTCTTTCCACACAGTACATGCTTGTTCCAGGTGCTATTGCAGCCCCCTCAGTCATCTTAGCACCTTCTTAGCAGAGTCTCACTCCAAATCAGTTTGAATGCTTCAGGTTTAAAACAGTCTTCGTTGAAACCAGCTTCTTATGATTCTGTTCCCCAATAAGCCATGTTCCTTCATTAAAAATTAATCAGGCAGATTAAGTAGATTTTATTCTCCCGCTTCATGCAGTTTTAAGTGTATCTTTTTTGCCATATGCTCCATCTAAAAGAGATGCATCTACATCAGAGTGCTGGTCCTGAGGACCAGGAACACATGAGACATAGTTTTTAGACTTTTCCCTGTTTTAATTTTTGCCCCTCCTTCTTTTTGAAGAGAAATTCACTCTTATGTGGTAAACCTGGTCTTTACCAGGTCATGTGGCTTTGAAGAAAGAAGTGGTGTGAGGGGCTTCATGCTTTGAATCTCTGGGAGGGAGATCCCTCTGTTTCTCACTCTGAATCCTTATATTCCTTGTACAGCGGAGGTCATTTATAGGCCCTTGGAGACTTAGATCTCTAAAGGTCTCATTTTCCTTGCCTCTCTTTTCCTCCATTATTGTCATCTATTTTTTTTCCTTTTTGAACTTTGTTGACTTTGTTTATTTGGATGTTAACTCCTACCCAGCACAGCACCATTCTCCAGCATCCATTATACAGGATATAGCCAAACTCATGCACCTCTGTATAGCTGGGGACAGACATTCAGAAAGCACTTAAACCTTTTCCTGTCATCTGAAATCATGGTCTCCTTTATGTTTCTTCTTGTTTTCTCCCACCTCTATGAATTACTCCTTTTTGTGCTAGTATGTATACAAATGTATAATTTCCATCCAAACTCTGTCTCATGAAAACACTAGTTTATCAAATGTTTACATATTGCTCAACAACTCAAAGTCTTTCCTCATAGTAAAATATGCCCGAGACTTTAAGAAATAGTTTTAAATACTACTACTTCTAGTTTTAAATTGAAAGGGAGTAGATGACAGCAATCCACTAAATTGATCTACAAGATTGTCTCACTCTAGTAGAATTTTTCAGCTCTCTCTCACTGTGTATCAGAATTTCCTATTTTAAACTTTCATTCAACATGAGCCCAAAAGAAACCATGCTTCCCTTTGTCCCACCGTAAATTGTAACTCTGCAGTGCAGAATCATGACGATGAATCTAAAAACTGCTTTTCTTACATTGACTAAATTATTTCCTCTTTGTGAGGGGACATTTTTGCAAAAGCATGTAAAATCTCTTGTCTAGGCATTTCTTCTCTCCTTAAAAGATAAATGGCCTTGTGGTGGCTTTTTTTCCTTCCCCCATCAGAAGGATCTTCTTTTTAAGTGTTTTCTATTAATCATTACCCACATCGTAAGATCTAATCCTAAGAAGCTTCCAAAAATGACAGAATCTTTTCGAATGCTATCTTTTTGAGCACAAATGCTAAAAGAATCTATTTTAATGTGAGTGCAATTCCTGATATCTGCAGCTGTAATGCCTTTCCAGGTAAGAAATATCATGACATTTGATCTACTTTCATGGCGGCATCTGTGCAGTCTAACTCAGGACAGGTGAGAGAGATGATAAAATACATATTTTATTAGGAAGGATAAGAATTAAATTGCTTTCTACAGAAAATGAAATCATGATGAATGAAGTAATTAACCACTCAGTTTTTGTGTTTTGGAGTGTTGAATTTTTGGGTACTGCTTTTAAGAAGAGATGAAAGTAAGTACTCTGAAGGTCTAACCCTGCGGAGGATGGGTTTCACTGATTTTTTGTTTTGGTTTGGTTTTGTTAGTTTTTCCTTGGGGCACCTTTAATTCCAAAGTCTGGAGGGTATGCTTCTTACTATTTCAGGAGGGTGTTCTTCTTACTATTGCACAGCAGTAACTGAAGGAAGGGTAATCACAAACTTTTTAGAAAACCTAGAAATGTATCTTTGCTAAAGAATGCTACTTGTATCTTCAGCAGGAAAAGGGATTTAGATGTTTCAGCCTTCCTGTGTACTTCCACAGGAACAGGTTTGGTGTGGGCTGCTGTGTGCTGAATGAGGCAACAGCAAGTGGAACTGCATCACATGTCCATGAAAATTGCTTGACTAATTTAATAGATCCTTTCTGTGCAGCCTGACGTTTTCAAATTTAACACAGCATCGATCTGACTAATTAGGCTGGGCAGAGGGCTGATCTCAGGGCCACAAGAGGTTTCCTATGCCTGAGACTTTGCGCCTCATTGCACTGTGCCAGGGAGGCAGAGCAATGGGTCATGCACCCAGCTGAAGGTCGCACAAATGTGCCTGTTCCCCTCGGAATGGTGCAGCACAGGGCTGTGACACCAAACTGCTGCAGCCCTTTTGCGTCACCAGCCCGGTCCCACATCTGCCAGGGAGGTGGAGCTCTTTCAGCTGGAATAGAGATAGTACTCCACCATGGGAAGAGGCTCAAAGGGTGGGACAGGGTGTGTCATCACTGTATCTAATTGCTTGCTGACGCTGCTGGTGGCCTTCTCCTCTCCTTGTCACAATGTGGCTCAAATTCCGGAGGATCCAGTGGGCACTGTCATTGAATCAGGAGTTTCAGCTTTCTGGCAACTTTTTGTAGCCTGTCATGACACTGACAAAAGCAGTCTTCAGAGATTGAGATGTGGAGGCAGAAGGCAGGTAGATGTATCAGGGAAAACACCTGAATGAGAAATGACAACTGTGCACGACATAAGCTTGGGCAGCAAGCTGCTGGAGGGAATGTGAGAGAGTTCATTGCCATCCAAATGTGTCTATCTAATGGTCTTTAATAGATGTGATGGGTAAGGTGGCTTTAAAACACATAGTGATTTTACCTTCAGAAATTAGTTCAAATATTTCTGCTGCGATTTATCTCTTTCGTAACATATTGGCAACAAGAAATGCACTGGAAAGCAGGGCACAAAACAGCCACTAAATTAGTAGCCACATATGTTATGGTTTGCAGAAGCAAGTCTTTTGTTTATTCAAATTAACCTATAAGTACACAATTTCACAAAATAAAAGCCAGAAGCTTTGGTAGTATCAGAAGAAGAGAAGGGGACTCTTACGCACTAAGGAACCAGCTCTATTTCTTATTCTGAGGCTTGATAATTTTAAAAAATGTGACAGCTAAAACCCACTGGCACATGCTGCAAAGAAGGATGTGATAAAATAATGCTACTCATCTTCAAGGCTGTCAGTTCAGCAATCAGTACTTCTATTCATCTCCGCGGCCTGCTAACTCAGTGCTACCATGCGATAGATAAACCCTAATCCAAGTGACAGCGTTCAAATCAGAACTGATTTGATTGTTCACATATGATACCACAAGACACCAGAAGCCTAAAGAGTTTATAAAAATGCCTGGATGTCTCTTGTAGACACACTTCCCCTCAGAATATCTTGCAGTGTAGGATACACCAGCTCTTAAACCAGGGGTAATTTGTAGGTCACGAAAATGCTTTGGTGGTACAGTCAGTTCTTATCACAATCTAACTCTAGCTGGAGCAGGGAATGCTCAAAAATAAAATGTGGTTCAGACCTTGTGAAACCCACCTATTCTGCTTTTAAGTCTCCCTTGCAGGGAGTAAAATCCTTTTCTTTCTCTGCAGAGACCAGACTCACTCTTGAAGAGATCAAACATGAATACATTTGTTTCCATGCATAAAGCAGAGTACATGGGAGAGTGGTTTTATGGCACACACGTCGGTATCTCTAAAGTCATCCTTGCCTCTCAGGATGCAACAGAGGTCCTTTCAACAACAGCTGCAACAGAGCTGCTATTCAAACGCAAGGCAGTAATTGGGATTTTGCAGGCGTTCAGTGAAAACATTACATTTAGGTTTTGAAACATGATTCTGAACAAAGGTCTGATGATACAGTACTTTGTGGAGGTTTCAAAGTTGAGTGTGCCTTTATTTTCATACTTTTCACTAGTGTATCCTGAAGTTTTAGAGTAACAGTTAGGAAAATAATTGTTCAAGTAGTTCAAGAAGGCAATGGCAATGAAGTAATTGAAAGCAGAATGTGACCTGTAGCTGTTCAAGATCAAGAATAAAAACTGAACAACTTTTCAAGGAAATTGTGAAAAGTGCCTGAATACAGAGTGAAATTATGGGACTTCAAGAGACAATGGGTTTTCCTCTTGTGTTCGGGTCATTTCACAAAACAAAGGGTAAGGTTCTCTTTGTAGTCTTATGTTGAGGAGAACAGACGTTTCCCTTTAACAAGGTACTTAAGCCTGTATCTAGTTTCGACCTTAGGAAAAAATTCTTCACTCCTGGGCTTTAAATACTCAGTTGAACTAGGATAGTGAAGATAAGTTTCTCTGCAACAAGACTTTGCATCAATTGTATGCACATATAGATTTACACAGACCCACAAAAATATCTATCTATTTTTATTTATTTATTTATTTATTTATTTATTTATTTATTTATTTATTTATTTATTAGGAAGACTGTGGCTCTTGTCATTTTCAAAGGACAGGAGTGTGAGAGAGGTTTTTCTCACACAATTTTTACATAAAAGGGATTGTTGGTCTCGTAGTACTACTATATTGTTTCTATTTCTTCTTGTCATGTTGATTAAACTATATAAATGTCTTCTTTCTTTCCTAAGCATGGATTTAGAGGTACATTGAATAACATTTTTCTAAGGTTATCCTCAAGAGAAATGCAATTTGAACTTGTCTGAGTCATACTATGCTTATTTTCTTAGTGTTCTGCTTATTCTATCTTTGGTTGTGCTTTTGTTAAGTTGTGGGATGAATGTTTATAGAGAAATAGAGAGAAGTCCTGTACTAAAATATTATAAGGTTGTCTTGAAAAAGGAAAAATTTGCCATGCGCAATGTACAAAAACATACAGACAGCCTATGTAAGTACTTCTTTGTGATGTCAGAGGAATTTCAGCACTTCTAACATTTCCTGAGACACTTGTGTGAGCTTTAGGCATTTAAAAGTCTTTTGAATCTGATCTCTTGGTTTTATTATAGGTGGTCCTTTTTTTAGTACTTTAAGCCACTGTTATAACTACTGCTGTCTTTATACTACGTGTAGGATCGAATTGGGAATTTATATTGCACTGAAAAATGCACATCTCAGTCGGCAAGTTTGCTTGTGTTGGTGTCACCCTCCTCATCACATCTGAGCTGCATTGGATAGCAGTGGTCTCTGTCAAGACAGAGTAGGTTGTCTCAAACAATCACTTCTCTTGTAGTCACACTTCTCTTGCTCTCTCTGTATCAGAAGTTTTTTAAGTATATGCAATGTGCGTCACCCTGCCCAGGTTTTGATGTGCTTGCTCCTGAGTCACTAATATTATGGGACTTAGTATTTAACTCAGTGGAGACTCTTCACACTTAGCAAGTGCATAATGTACTCAGTCCTGAGGACGGAAACGCAGGCAGTCTCCAAATCCATGCAAAAATGACCCTGCGTGTACTGAATGGTTGCTGCTCAGTACCCACTGACTGGTTGGTCCCACTGTGCAAGTACACTTGACAAGCCAGAAATATTTGATTTTGCCCTGGCACCCCTGAGTATATAATACCTTCTACGGTGAGTGTTTGCTTTATTGCTAGTGAAGGGATCAACAACTGCTCCTAGGGGCGTGATTTTGTGATTTTAAAATCTGTTAGACTGAATAAACAAAAATGAACTCCACCTCTTTGTTAATAGTTATTTTGATTAAAAACTCCATGTTTTTGCATTTCTAGTTGAGGTTAAAAAATTAGCATTAGAGTTCGTATAGTTTTCTCTTTTTGTTTGATTTGATGGTAAGAAAAGCTATAACCTTGCTGAGAGGGTGACAAATTCAGACACAGACAACCAGTACTTGACAGGTTCTATCAGAAAACCAAACAAGGGAAGAGTATGTACGCCTGCTACCAGCTGTCACTGTATTGAACAATGAATGTTTGATGAAGCTGACCTGCAAATACACACATCCCTGTGAAAGTGAGCTCAAAGTACTGTCTGGCTGACAAAATTAACAAGAAGAGGTGTTTGTTGATAATACATAGAAATATATATTAAAAATATTTATTTAGATCTCTCTTTCTATAAGCACATCAGTAAAATTTGAAGCATAACTCCATTTTTACTAAATGAGGTCTGATGGAGAATTCATGCATGGTCAAATAGCAGCTGAGACTGATGAAGCTGCGTCCTTTTACAGCAGAAATTAACTTGGACCATGCTGTTTATACCTTTAAAATCTTTATTAGTCTCAAATAAAATCACAATGAATCTTGCAAATAAGTGCCATCAAATGATGTTCTGAAGACTTTTCTTTTGTTTGCTGTAATAGCTGTGTATTTTTACTAAAAGCAAAAACAAAACCAAACAAAAAACAAAACCAAAATAATTTAAAAAACAACAAAAAACAAATTAAAGGAAAACAAGCAAACAAAAAAACCAAACCAACCAACCAAAAAGCCCACAAACAAACAAACACACACATGACAAAGAGCAAGAAAATGTAGTTAGAATTTTCCAGCTTCAGTAAATACTTTGTGCATCTGAAGAGTAGTAACCCTCAGGCTAAGCCAACTTTCATCATTACCGTGAAAATTTCCTTGTGAAGACAGCTTCCTCTAATCAGCAGATTCTGGGTGTATTATCCTATCTCACTGCAGTCAAGTGAGGTTCTTTGCTTTGCCTTCTGTTACTGTTGCTTTCACCTCCTTGGAGGAAATCCATTTATGTATTCGTCCTTTTTATAAGAATGCAGGTGTTGACAGCATTCTTCTATCTGGAGGAAGTTCTAACAGGAGACAGAGGATTTGGTACAAGTGACTTCCTGAACTAGTCACACTCCTGGTCAACAACACTTAGCACTCATTATTTTGACTTAGCTATAGCCATGATATAAAATGGACCAACCCTTAAACAATGAAGAGTAACACAGAAATATAAAAAAAAGCTTAAAGGGGCACTGACGTTTGGCTGCTTCTAGGATCCACTGTTTCTTGTTTTCACTAGGAGCTCAGAGTTTGGGCCAGCTGTTCTAAGTGTTTTCTAGTGTTTTGTCCCTCATGCTAGCATTGAGGAAAGCTTCATTCTGCGTGGAAAAAACAGCCAAGGACTGGATCCTAAGTAGCCTTAAAAATAGGAGAAAAAAGGAAAATGCTTATGCCCCAGTTGAGGGAAACCAATATTTACCAATCTGATTATTTTTGCCTCTGTATCTCCCTCTCTGAAACTTTCTTGTCTTTGCCAAAATAAAGAAATTTACACTCTCAGAGTTTAAATTACAAGTGACAGTAGGCAAAGTTTGGAGGAGAACTTTCGTCTTTCAGTAGAGTGGCTGATGTAGTGAGAATAACAGATGAGCCCTTTTGGAAGACAGATCTGCAGCTGGTCTGTTGTTTTTGGGTTTTTTTCCCAAACATGTCAGTTAGTCTAGATAACAGATACGTTTTCTCCTTACAGAACTTGTTGTGCTAATAATATTCTCAGAGTCTTACAGCTATAACAGTACTAAATCAGTGCTAGAGATGATAACAACCCATCTGATTAAAAAATAAATAATCCCACAAAATATGGGATGTCTGATCCCTCAGTTTTAACGCAAAAAACCCTGTATTTAAAATAAGAACAAACAAACTACACAGAGTCACATGCTTTGTTGCACTTGAGTACTGTAATTTGAGAAAATCTTCAAGATACAGTTTTTCAGAAGATCATTTGACTATTAGAAATGCCCATTCAGTGCCATAGGACGTGATTCAAAAAATGCCACTCTGGATGGGGAAGTAGTTGACGACTACTATCTTGAGTTCTGTTTCAAAATTTGAAGGATATTAATATGAATGACTTGCTTTGATACTATTATATACATGCCATTGTCTTGTGAGACCTTATCTGCTGAGGCCAGCATGCAAGTGAGCTCTTTGGTGCAATTCCAGTGAAATCAATGATGGTACTTTCCCCCTCCTAGGATGCAATTATTTAATATGCACCTGATGAGATGCCTCTTTTACTTTGCCTGTTTCTCAAGGAAAAGGCAATTTCTTTTCCCCAGTGGTAACAATGAGAAGTTACGTAAATGCATGAGCATCTGGTTACAGATAAAATCTGTAGCATGTGATAGAGAAAAAATTTGTCCCACATCCTGTTCCTATGCAAACATTAATGTATTTCACTGACAAGTGTCAGAGAGAACTTGTTGTCAAAATTGTTTTACATTAATGCCTTTTTTTCTATATTATAATGAAGGGATAATAAACTGCAATAATAAACTTCAGGGGCTTTGATAATAGAGCCTGCAGGTGGCTAGTAAGGATAAGTGAACTGGCACATTGCCTGGCCTGGCATTTGCTTCAATAGTTCAGTTTTGGCAGCTTTTCCCAATCTGAGATTACTGTCTCCCCCTTCCCACCTCTGATGTAACCTTTAAATAAATGTATGCCAGTGACAGACCAGATATTTGAGTGAAGAATTGAGCTAATATTTTTTTTTCTTTCAATAATAGAACCATTCCCAGGTTACCTGTTTCTTATAACCTGCCTCAGAAGGTGAAAGTAACCCAGGCTTTTGTTATTATATCCCTTGGGGTGGATTAGAGTGAAATGACACTCAATGATTGGCATTTACATGTATATATGTAGAGTTTATTTTAAAATTACATGGTTGCAATTAAAAGCAGGTATGTAGCCATTTTTGTTATTATTACCTATAGTAATATCTCAACATAAAAGCATGAAAATATCACTTAAGAAATTATATAAGGAAAAGAAAGAAAGGGAAAGAAAAGAAGAGTAGAAAGATACCACAACTCATGGATCCAGTGACAGTTGATTTTTGCAGTTTAGATGTCCCTTGTTTGAAGCAATGGCCACAGTCTTGATCCATCAGTCGTGGGAGAAGCCAGCAGAACACAGAGTTGAACGGGTTATGTACATCCAGGTTGAGGAGCACCCAACCATCTTCCCTGGTGGGGGGGAGCTTTACGCTGTCTGATGCAAAAGTGTGGAACACGTCAGCCCTCCTATGGAAGCCCCCAGAAATTAGTCTGGGGGAACATTGGGGGTCTTTAATGGTATATGACACCTTCCAAGACATGACAGCTGCCTCTCACATCAATGTGCTTGAGATAATTATGCCCCATCAGAGAGAAGATCCCAACACCTTCCTCAAAGCTGTAGGACTGAGTCAGTTGTGTAACGGAGGACTTTGGCAGGATAAAAAACATTATCCCACCCCGGGGGTGCAAACCCTGCCCCAATAACGAACCCTGCTGCCTCTGCAAACAGTCAATTGTCTTGAGTCGTTAACCATAAATATTCCAGTCCCTCACACCCTTGCAGTATGATTCCTAGCGCATGATAGTACTAGACTGTGTTACTCTCTAGGCATATTTTGAGAAAACTGCTGAATTGTATAGTCATTTTAGTAATTATATCATATCAGGAATAATGTGGTTTGGCTATGTTGTTTAAAATTCCATCTCGGTCATACTTTGGAGAACAGCAGACTGGTGTAAGTAGCTGCCTGCTGTGAGCTATACTTACCTGGCTATTGAGATAGCATCACAAGGAGACAAAGTAGGGGCATCATGTCTTGGTTGGGTGACACAGTCTCACATTGGCTTGCTTTGTAATTCCTCAGGTTGAGACCACACACACCATGCTTGCCTCCTCTGTGGGAAAGCAGAGGTACTCTGGTTAGGCCACAGCCATTCCCACAGCAGAGGCAATACAGTTAACTTCTGATAGAAGAGTCCTGATGCTGGTGCCTCGTTGGTTAAATGGTATCAGCTCAGGCCAACTTACTTGTGTTTCACCACTGGTCAAGTGAGCTATGAATCTGACAAACAGATGTCCTTAATGATAATAATAGTAATAGTTAATATATATCCATTAGATTAGTAAGTTTTTATATATTAAGAAGTAGAGTTTAAATATTTGCAATTTTAATTAGCAATAATGCTCCAAAGATATCTTGCTAGGAAGTGTAATATTTAGATGGATGCAGAATTTTAGAAGAAACAAATTTTGACCTTGCTTTAATAATTTTTCTTCCTTTATCTTATGATTTGTGCAACAATCGCATATTTTTGTTATCCTTTGAGTTAGATGCTATGACTTCATAGTGTAAACATAAAAAGTTCTCCAAAACCTGACACCTATCACTTAAATCTTTATTTTCTGACTCTGACACTGCCTTACTACCAGTATTTCTGCCTCGCCATACTTTTCATAATTTTCCCCATTTGCTCAACATCTTTCCTATTCTGATCCAGCTTCATCTATTCTTCTGTCCTTCTATCCCTGTTTCTCTCAATCCTCTTAACTAAACCCTTTTGTCTCCTCCATGTCCCTGCCCTCTCTCAGACTCCCAGAGCTTGGTGCTGGCCTTGTGACTCTGTGAGATATTCGAAGCTTATATATTTTTGTCCAGCTTGGTGATTTACATTTTGGATAAATTCAGCAGTGCTTTAGAGCTGGACCAGCAACTGGGTAAATGTCATCAGCTGGGCATGCTGACTCAGAAAATGCTGCCAAGCCTCCAGCTTCAGAAGGTTTGCTCTGCTCCCTCAAAGAGGCTGGAATACTAGTCTGATAGTCACTGTTCTCACCTCAGTGCCTCACGGTGAGCAGAACAAACTGTTTCCCACTGAAAGCCCTGTAGGGCAATAACTGGAGCTCCCCAAGGACCCCATGATGACTCTACCATTACTTTCATTCAAGTTAAGCGACGCCTGAGTTTCATCATAACTCCTACTCAAAACAGAATTTTCATCTGCTCCTCCCCCAGTCAGGTAGATACTTCTATTGCATCAGTCCTCACTCCTCTCTTCCCTCGATGGCCTGACGTGGTGAGATTGCCTGCAGAAATGGTCCTGGCTGCTCCTGAGCAACCGTGATGTTCATGGCATGACTTAACTTTGGCTGCTTATGGGTCTGGCTCCTGCTTTCTGGGTTTCAATGCACTTCAGTACCACGAAGAAAAGGTATCTGCAGAGAATGCAGCTTTGGAAATCACAGCATCCTGGAGGTGCTAAATAAGGGCTACTGACAATTTCACCAGAAAGACAACGATGATTATTGAGAAATGTTTTAAGATGGTAGTTCAAGAGACACTGAGACAACTGTAGCACTTTTTCACTACAGTTGCTCTGTACATGAGTTACTGTCTTACTTCTGTGCTATTGAATGATTTCAGTTGTGCAAAGAACTTACCAAACAAGAAACAAAGCGTGGATGCTTCCTGGAGAAGATAAACATTCAAATATTGTCCTTGCACAACAGAAAAACAATATAATTTACCTCCAGGTTAAATACTCCTTTCAGGTCAGAATCTTTTATTGATAGCTGAATTGTTTACTTCTACCTTTACAGGCTCCTGGATCAATGCTTTTATTTTGCAATGGATTTTTTTTTTTTTTGGATGGACACTGGCTCTTGAAATATTGACACCACTGCTTTGAGCAGTGGAAATGAGAGGCAAGGTCTTATTCTCTGCCAAAACTTCTCCTCCTCAGTCAGGCTCTGTCAGTGACAACAATGTTGGCAGCTCTCACTTTGGAAAGCCTGAGGTATAATGTGATTTCAGGCTTTCATGCTTTTCAGGTTGAAGGGGTTTTGGGGTTTTTTCCATTATTTATATGAAGAGAATCTGTACTCATCAAATTCTTATTTCCTTGACTGGGTTACTATCGACTGTCTTGTCATGAAAATCTCATAGGTTTCCTGACAGCAAATAGAGAACACACAAGCTCTCATGCTATGGCTTGGCTTAGGTTCAGCATGCCCACACAGTTAGGACTTCAGATCACTATATTCATTTACAAATGACATTTTACTGTCCGTGTCTGTTTTCTTGTCCTGCACATGCTACCAGCAGGACAAAAAGATTCTACACTGCTCACAGCTAGGAGTTAGTGCGTTCATATCTTGTAAGTTATGGATTTCATACAATTTTCTGTCTTACCTTGAGTTCTCCATGGTATTTTCCCTCGCAAAAATAGTGCTCTCTCACACTTCCTTGTTAGGGTGAGGGGTACTAATCTTTACTGCTAAAGGAAGAATGGGGTAATAAATGATGTAAAAAACATCACAAAAAAAAAACCAGCACAAATTTATGGACTACAGTAACTAACATGGGTCACACTACCTCAGGAATGGTCTGTCAAAGAGAAGGATTTTAGAGACAGCTAAAGACACAGAAAGATCAGCCTGAAGAAAATTACTTATATGCAAAGGGACTGGAAACAGTTAGATCTGTTTATGATAAAACTGGCAGGTATAGGACAGGTAGATATGAAGGTATATAGAAGAGTGGAGAAAGAGTGGACAGATTATCCTAGAACTCTTAATTTTAAAAATTATTCCTCTGAAGCATCCTTGAAACACTTTTCACTTAGTATTGGACTTAAACAGGCCACAGCAGTTATCATATTAGCTCAGACAAACATCTCAGTAGTAAAGTACATTTTTCGATTACATGTTTCAAACCAAAATTAGTAAATTTTTATTCCAAACAGAGTAGGCTTTAAGCAACAGAAAAAATTCAGTAGACTCTGTTGCATCTTTTTAAACTATTTTGAACAGTTGTCTGTAGCATTTTAATTAGGAAAGGAGAAACATAAGCTTCTACAGGCTTGCTCTGCTTTAGGGTGGTGTTACCTATATAACATGCTAGGTGGCTCTTTTTGAGGCAACAGCGGGAGAGTTGACCTTGTGATTATCTTAATGACCATCATATGGCAGCTCTTTGAAAAAATGTTTTCCCCATTTTTCTGGGAAGATATGGATTGACTGAGGATAAAGGATGGACTGCCTCTTCCTGAAACATATACTGCAACATTTTTGACTGCAAATTGTCAGCACAATTAGAAGAATTTAATACCTAGCTCTGCTTTTAGGAAATAGGGAGTAATAGATGAGATGAAAACAAGAATGTGGTAAATCTGTTTTTTGGTGGGGGAGAAATTAAGGAATCAGAGAAGAAATGAAATTTAGCATAATGAAATTAGAAATGTAAATCTGAAGACAAAAAACTACCACACAGAGCAGATAATAATATTGGTGTTATAAACACAAAATTCCTTTTTTTTTTTTCAAGCTTGGGGAGAAATATACTTAACATGTTTGGCTGAATATTCTTTCCCTTTTGATGCCTTCAATGGCTACCTAGAAACAGAGACTAGACAGGAATAAAGGAAAAAAGGTGGTATTATTTGAAAGGCCTTCAGATGTACACTTTTGGGCTCCAGAGGGTCCTGCCTCAGTGGATCCCAAAATGGACAACAGGTCACGAGTTCTTCACACTTTTATATCAGCATAAATTCACCAACCAGAACCCAGCCAATGATGGAATTTCCCCAAGCTTCCCCCTCCCCAAGATGATGGTTTACAGTTCTTGTTCTGGGTGTCCTTGGAGAGCAAGTTACAGAGGTTTTGTTATGTCTATTTTAGCATAGAAAACAGCACTTAACAAGCTACAGAGAAATTCAGAGTTACACTAGCAGTACAGGATTTGAAAAATATAAAAGTTAAAACCTAAGGCATCACTTTGAGGAGCTGCTTTTAGGAAAACCTGATTTTTCTTAAAAACACTTGCAACATAAAATTATTCGACTTGTATCTGTTCCCTGGTGAATGGGTTAACACCCAAACAGTAACTTTTATTTCAATGGGACTATTCATATGAATAGTTTTGTGTAAGTGGGAGTGAGAAAATGACAAATTTCTTCCTTTGCCATTTCGGGGAATAGCTTCTCTTTTTTTAATCGACTTTAAGTGAAAACATCTCTCTCATGCTACAGTTCTCTTTTAACTGTTCCAAGGATTGGATAGATAACATTGGCACACTCAAGACAATACCATCAGCAGCAGTCTAGCTTGGTTTTCTGGTGGAGATTGTCAGCCCTGAGGTGGATGTTATCATTAAAATTCTACATGTACATGCTGCACTTTTTCACCTCTACAGGGAAGAAAAATGTCTGGCATTGTGACAGAGCAGACCTAGAACCAATGTTTTTATATCTTTCTACTAAATCTTCCAGATTAGTACACTATGAGTCATAGACACCTTTCGTGTGGAGGGCAGGTTGCCAACACTCCTGATATTTGTATTCTATCTGGGT
This sequence comes from Vireo altiloquus, assembly GCA_013396875.1. NCBI lineage: Eukaryota > Metazoa > Chordata > Aves > Passeriformes > Vireonidae > Vireo > Vireo altiloquus. Next base: position 143,901 of record VZRF01014662.1, read on the forward strand.
ATGAGCAGTGTTTTCATTTAATGCATTAAGGGGAAAATGTAGCGTTTCAAATCAGTTCTCTGGAAATCATAAGCAAATTCTCTTGATCTCAGATCCATGGATCACAGTATAGGAATTATTGCTACAGCCATCTCCATAAGATTGCTCTAAAGGGAATTCCAATTTTCAGCAATGGTAAGTTATGAAATTGGCTCAGCTGATTATAGCATGGTGCTAATTACACCAAGGTTGAGGGTTCGATCCCTGTTATGGGCCATTCACTTAAGAGGTCGATGAACCTCATGGGTCCCTTTCAACTCAGACTATTCTATGACTTGTAATAAGTTGTAAAAATTGTTATGATGAATGGCAGTGATATATATTTTTGTTGGCAGAATGAGAGCAACTCTGCAGTTACTACTTCTAAAACATTCATCTAAAGCAGCATTATTACCAAATAGCCATCTCAAGTTCCAAGGGCACTTGTTCATGTGCCCTGCTTGTGTACTGTGCCACCACAACTGACTGCACAGCCTTGTAGAAAACCATACTGATAAACCAATCAGGTAAAAATTCCTCTTGTTCCCCCCTGTTTACTGTTGTTTTCAGTTGATTCAGGCTCCCAGCTTATTACTTTACAAATCCTTTGCCTACACAATACAGGTGTCAGTGTAAGAGTAGCAACAAATGAGCAGTGGAACAGGGCCAGGGTTGGAGGGAAAGATGTGGACTTTTCTTGGAGGGTAAATTGAATTATATATTTAAAATTAGGCTTCTAGTATAAACAAATTTAGAATTCCTTCTCCATGGACATTGTTCAGTTTTCATTTAATGTGCTGTTTTCCTCCAACATTTCTACTAGTGAACACTCCTACATTTGATGTGAACAGAAAGCACAAAAAGGAAACACCAGAGATACAGGGGTTTTTCAATATCTTAACTTTGGTAGATTTTTTTTTTGTTACTCTTGCCTAGATTTTTTCAGCTCTAATTAGTTCTGTGGAATGATTACTGATTGATTTACCTGAGCATAAGATTTTGTTGAATAGGCAAGTAGTGCTTGTGATTAGAATTTGGGAAAAAAAATAAGAGTTCCTTTGTAAGTTTTTTCACGGTTCCACTGGGATGAATAATCATCCTTCACCAGTGAAAAAATACTCATTCTCATTTCAAGGGGAAGAAAATAGGCTGGCTATTAGCAATAAATTTAAATCATCACTTTATATCAAACTGAGTGCGCTGCTCTTGTAAAACACCAGTAATGTAGCTTGTGATGTTCCCCCCACCCCCTTTTACCCCGTTCCCGGCTAAACCCTGGCCACTCCCTCCATCTCCTCCTATTGGTCTCTGAGGGACCCCAACTCCGACCCTCCCCAGATCCTGATAAAACCCCAAACCCTCTGCCTGCTTCTGCCCCTGTCCGTGGACGTCTGGATAGCAGCATGTCAGTGAAGATCTTCCGTGCTCTCCTTGCGGAGGCCTCTTCTCCATGCCCTTTGTGGCTGCGTGGTTGTGAAGAGCAAAGATGCCTGAGCAAGCCATGAGGCTCCCCGGCCAGTGAGGGCCCTGTGACCATGCCTTCAGAAGGAGGGCTTGGAGCACGAGGGCCGACCTGGGCCAGGCAGAAACACTCTCTGGTACTGGTTGCTCCTTGCGGCTTTGCAACATGAGCCAGCAGCACAACACTAGCTGTGTTTAAAAGCCATGTAAAAAATAGTAGTTTTGCATCTTCTTTTGGCACTTAGTCAACAATGCATGATACATGATGCGGTTATTGATTCCTGAAAAACTTACTAGACAACACGACCACTTTAAAGCATAGAATACTAATAATTAACCCATCATATCACCTATGTTTCCATAATATTTTTCACCAAGTATTTAATGCATTACAGTAGTTTAAATACTTTCCTATATTGAGTGATTTACTGAAAAACTAAAGTAATAAAATGCTATATAAAGTCTACCGCAAAATTCCAGTTATTCCACACTTGGATTTCAGCCAACAGAGCTAAAATAATTTTAGAATGTAGAATGCTTCTTGCTTTGGAATAGAGGCACATAAATGGGACCAAATCAGCAGATAACATGAAGCAATGCAATTCCATTGAAGCCAGTAATTTATAGCAGATGAGGTTGTGGCCACATGCTCGTATATATGTATATATACTTGTAACACACACATGTACTTAGGTGTGACCTAAAATCATGTATGCATGTAACTGTGTAATCACATACAATTGCTTTCTTCTGCCAGCAAATTTTTCATTAAACTGAAAAAATGGAAAGCCCTCATGTACTTTAGATATTAATTATTTCTGGTTATGAGAGGCACACAGTGTTTCACATCCCTTCTGATTTTCAGGGTGTCCCTTGCTGAAACAGCGCCAAGGTTATTTGTCTGAAAGTCATCAATGATAGAAATAAAACTTGAGGAGAGGAGGAAAGATGGAAGTTTAATTTCATTGAATCTGTCCATGGAGAATACATTCAGTTAATATTATGACTTTTAAAATGTGGTATGCTATTGAAAAACTATTTATAAAGCCTTGGTATACACATGATGCCTGGTATGTAAAATCTGCAGAACTGTGGTTGAACAAAGGAGGGACACCTTCAGTTTGCAAGAACTACAAGGTGTCAAAGGCAGGAACTGGCTCCTTTTCCTCCACTGGTTGCCATTTTAAGGGAGAGAAGATACTGATGGTGAGAAAACTTTTGAGCAACTTTAAAAGGAAAGTAGATGGTACCAATCACAAAAACTTTTGAAGGGAAAAAAAGTTATCCATAAAATTTCAGGTGCAATGGATTAAAAGATGGAAGAGATTGACGGACAAATGATTAGAGGAAGCATCTCAGGAAGCAGAAGCTCCCTCTCTCCTCTGTGTATGTACACAAACTACTGCTTTTCCAGATAGCTGTTTCTGTTCTCCAAAGTCTTGTTTCTTTTTTCTTTTTTTCTTTTTTAGTAGCTTGTTTGTTGTTATGCTTTATAAATATACCATGAATTATTCCCAAGTGGACAACAAACCTAATTCTTTTCTGAGCTACACCTTCATAAAACCAATATAATTCTGTCAAAATTAATGGATAGAATAGTACCATTATTTTGCAGAGTGTTAAAAACAGCCGTGTTCCTGCAAAGGCAGGATATCTCTTTTTCTTTGAGCTTTCTATTATCTATATTAAGCCTCTAGGCTACTTGTTACTTCTATTGTGATTGCTAACGTGTGTTCCTGTTTAGCACTGGTATTATCTGTTGCATGGTTCCTGGGATAGCTCGTTCTGTCTTGGTGTTAAGTGCTGGTGAGATGCAATCAAATTTTGTACCTTCAGACCACCATAAGTGACACAGAAGGGGATGATTCATCAACAGCAACTGCTTTAATGGACCTCTTCAGCATCACAGAGTATTATGTGAATCACATATTACAATGTAATCCTGAAATGTACCATTGAAGAACGAACTGCAAAACCTAAAGAAAAAGAAGGTAACCAGGTCAGTCAAAGAGTGATCTCAGTACCACGTAGAACCAAAGCTTGTTTCCAATTCAGAATTAACAGTCTCCTTTGTGCTCCTGACTGGTCTACTGCTAGTACTACACACTATGTCTTGGTTTTTGCACTCTTATCACAGAACACCATAATGAATAAAGTTGGTAGAGACCACACTGCGGTCATCTGGTCCAACTCCTTGCTCAAGTAGGAGCATCCCAGAGCACGTGGCACAGGACTGTGTCCAGATGGTTCTTGAATTTCTTCAGTGAGGGAGACTCTACAACCTCTCAGGGCAACCTGTGCCAGTGCTTGATAATCCGTACAATACTATGCTCCAGAAATGCTCAGCAATTTCTTTAATCTCTCCTTTGAGTGTGTTTGATACACCTAATAAGATGTTTTTCAACATCATTGCTTCTCATAGAACTTTATCTCCTTTTCCTTTTTTCTCCCATCTTTCTCCCGTTTTACTCATGATGTGCATCAGGGTTTGTTTTTCTTTCATGCCTTACTATTTCCAGCAGGTCACCGCCTTCTTGTTGAGAATGTTCTGGTTTAAAATCAAGCACCACTGGGATGTGATGCCTGGTGACATAACTGGGGACTGAAATCCCACAGAGCCGAGGCCAAATTTGATGGATATTTTCTAACATTTTGCTTCTGGAAGTATCAAGGAATAAGAAATAAGGCCTAAAGGAAATTTAAAGGATGAAGGATGACAATGAGGTACTCCCTTATGATTGTATGGGGCCAGAAAGAATACAGATTTTGTTGGTCTTGACAGTTTTCATTAGACAATGCACACTGAAGTAAAGCCATGTGTTGTTTTATTCCTACCACAGGATGAATACTTCTGAGGAGAGTGTCATTTATGGGAAAGTAATACATGCAAAAATTAAGATTAACCTAAGTAAAATGCATTTTTAAAATATAACTTCTGTGAATAAATCCCCTATGTTAAAAAATATTCAGAAATCTAGAGAGAGTCTGCTGTAGCAAGGTTAAAAAAAAAAATATGTTCACAAAACAACTGCCGTGGTCCAGTCTTTGCCTGTGTAGTCATTTCACCTATCTGTAACTGCAGGTGAAAAATGCAAATATGATTGCCTCTAGTTATTCATATATTCAGAGACAATGCTGAAGAGTTTTCAAGCTAAGCACCAAAGAGTATATAATCACATCTTGAACAGAAGTTCATACTTTGCAAGTTCAAATGAACAGCTAAGATTGTTACAGAGAAAAGATATCATTTTACCCTCTTTACAAATTGGTTAATGAGGTGCCATTGGATTAAGTAACTTCCCAAAGGTCACATAAGTCTGTGGCAAAACAATGAACTGAAATTAGTTCTCCAAGGTGCACAGTCTGACAGTGCAACACTGTCTTTATTTCTCTTCTCACAGTATTTACTTTATTTAATTTCTGCTGATATTTAAAATTTCCTTTTAAACTTAGAGAATATTTAAAAATCTCTTAAAAAGCCAAAACCCTTAAATAGCCCTCCCAACCTGTTTTCCTGAATGCTTTTTTGTCCTTTGGGTTACCATAGGGAATCATGTTGTGATCAGGTTTAATTGTGTAGGCTCTATTCTTAGCAAAGAAAGTAAACCTTGACATTAGGAAACCTGAGGGGAAAATGTTTAAAAGGGAAGGAGGCATTTCATATTGGAAAGATTTGCATGTGTTCAGCATTAGATAGAGAGCTTTAGGAAAAACACATAAGAGTCTTAGCACTCAGGCTTTTCTGGGTTCCCCACTGGGGAGGTGATACTGCACTTGGTTAATATGTTATAAACACAAACTGGCTAGCACTTGCTGAATTTACATTGCACATTAAAAGTTTGAGGTTCCAGAGGGAATGCAGAATTCCTCCTCTTAACAGAACTGCTTTTCTCTGGGGAGATGTAACAAGCCACTGCCGAGATCAGCAGCAGCACGGAGACAGGAGGTTTTTGCAGCAGTAGAAACTCTTGTTATTCCACTTGTTTAACCTATGAGCTCTGACTCTACTCTCCAATGCTCTGTGTACATTATTGTTTATTATAGATTGCAAGTCTTTTATATCAGATCTTTAAGAAAGGTCTTGTGATAAAAATCAAAATCTGTCCTCCACTATGCAGAATATGCTTTCTTACTGAAAATGCACAAGGTTCTTAAATTGTTTTATTTCTTCAATGTAAGATTTTAATAATAAAACACTGCTGTTTTTCTTTCCTACCAGTTTGCTGATAGACTGATGCTTTTGACATATTTTTTAGAAAGGAGAGCATAATCCTGTTGTCCTAAACCATGTTCTACAACTGACAAGAAAATATTTTTGTTGTAGATGAAGCTGTAAAAAACAGATCTAAAAAGAGGATGTTGGAGTGGGAGTGTGAAAATTTACATCCCTAAATCCTATATAGCAATGCTGACAACTGCTGTTTTGCTGTTGGCTAACCATCCCAATACTCCCTTTTCAGATGGTTCCCATCTCATACTTTCTAATGGCTGCTGAGCATCCCATCTGCCATGCCCGTCAGGATTTTGCTGTCCCTGGGCACTCTCAGTTCTTACCTGTGAGCTGAGTGTTAGACACTCAGTCAAATCAGCAGAAGTTATGTGATGAGGTGTGTAAAACCTAAGGTTTTCTGGTGACACTTCCCTCATGGCTACAGCAGGGTCAGCAGCACATGGCCTTCACCATGCCTCAAAGCAAAAATCTCACCCAACTCTAGCAAAGTCAGAAACTTGGGCTTATTTGTGTCTAAGGTGAGTTTCACCCCTCATCTCCAATTCACTAGTTTGTAAAGTTAAAATAGCTCAGCTGTCAAAGCCAATGTATGAACCCCTCGTTGCTATACCAATGTAAATTATTACTTATCTAAAATTTTTAAAGGTGAAAATATATGGCATTGCAAAATGGCATTTGACAGCAAAATGTGACTGCACTGACTGATGTGAGCTTTCAGTCTGCTGTGCTCCTAGAAACAAATGGACTGCTTTCACACATCTTCAGTCTCCAGGTCTGTCTGTGGTTACTACAGTGACTTCTCTTTGTTCTGTACTTGAGTGCTGTAAGAGTCAAGGGCTCATCTGTCATGTGCTATAGATAATCTCAAAAACACCTTAACAGACAAGGTATGAACGCCAGGGCTGTTTATATTCATGAAAACTTTTCCCCCCACAGAGGTCACATTGAGTAGGATACACCATGTCATCAAATATGCAGCAGACATTCCAACAGGGGTCTGGCATTGCAGGCTTTAGACTTTTTGTGAGTTGTGTCAAGGAGGACTGTTTTTGTCCTTAGCTTGATGAATAGTTTCAAACACCCAGCAGTCTTGTAGTTCAAATGTAAATGAGAACACAGGTTACAACTATCCTCACTTCTCTGTACTGAAATAGCAAAATGCCTTTTCTCTTACCTGACTGCTTAATACCCTGTGAAGAGCTGATATACAGGTGTCATGGTTATAATATTTATACAATAAAACAGACCTAATAAAATTAAACAGCTGCCTGACAATGACATTACAGAGGACTGTCTTTCTGTGTTGGAGGCTGCAATATGTGCCTGACACATAATGAGGTCACAGGTTGCACTTGTACCCATGGCAATAAAGATAATATTTAAAACTGATACATTAACTACTTTTCCCCCAAATATTTTAATCAGGGGAACAACCCTAGAAATTATTGTGTGTTTATCATATTGTACCGCTGTTATCAAAATCTATCCGTTTCACCTGAAAATAGAATAGGGATGTCTAGATACTTGCAGTACACTCCTACGCATCCCACGTCCAGTTTTCCCTTGACTTTTGTAAGTTTTGGATTAGTTCTTTTGTTATTTGAAACAATTTTTAGGGCTGCTTCAGTATAGCTTTTCACAAGAATGCATATTGATATTTGTTTTGTCTTATACTATTACTGTAAGTAACTACACAGCCATTACCGATGCCCTCTCATTTTTACAGAGTTGAAATCCAAAATGCAAGTACACATCAATTTTCTAACAAACATTAAGAGACAGCATCTAGCTCAAGCTTGTTAGGAAGAATTTAACCTGCATGTTTTGCCTCCACACTTGCTTTATTTTGCTAAATAGCCTATGTGGAAAACAATTTAGTTATCCATTAAAAAACAAAACAAAACCACCAAAAAAATTCCAAACAAAAAAACCCCAAGAACAACAACCAAAAAAAACCCAACCCTGTTCCATTCTGTTTTGGTTTCTGGGGTTCTGTTGTCATTTTATCCTAAAGTGCTGTTTCCTCACATTTGCATCTACCAGCCTTTTTAATGTGATATTCCATTTAAACTGCCTTTTAATTGTATGTGCTGCCTTGGCAGAACATGACTGATGTACTAGCGTTAATTAGGGCTCCAGTCAGCAGCCTATGCCAGCTGGAAACTGAGAAACAAGCGTAAATTATTCTGTCATCAATCAGCTCAAAAATGTTTGAATCACTAATTAGTTTGCAATTTGGGTGACAGTTTATCTGACGCAGGCGGTGTCAGAAACTTCAGATCTTAGATGAATAATTTGCCAGCAACAAGCACATATTCCCTGCTTTTAAATACATGAAGGTTTATCTGCATGTTGAAAGGTGGCTCAGCAGTCTTCATTAACTTCCAACTGGGACTATGTAAATCAGGAATCAGTGTGAGGCACTTCAGTCTGTGGTGGCTTAGCAGATGATATTTAGAAAAAGAAAGCCTCTTTTCTCTCTTTTTTTATTAATAATTCATAAACTGATAGACGAGAATGTTTGGGCTTTAACAGCTTAAAAAAACCACAATGGTTAAAAAAAAAAAGGCGGCAATCACCCCCTTTTACATGAAAATTAGTTGTGCTGCATCTTGCTGTTTAACTGATTTAGTCTCCTCCACTGTCATGTGTCTGGAATGTTAAGCAGTAAGTGATTAGCCCTTGTCCTTTAAAGCAGGATCATTATTGGGGTTTTATTAAATGGCAGACTTGTGTTTCCATTTAAAGGATAAGGGAGGTGGGGGAGGGGAAACAAGAAATTGCTAACAGGAAGCAGAAAAGGTTACCGGTGTCTCAAAAGGAGAAACTATTCAACATTTTAAACGCAGTCGAGAGGGTCTTAACATCTGTGTTATCTATAAGAAAGATACGTTTAATGTCTTGCTACACATACAACTATTGTGTGGCCCACAGATGAAACAAAACTGTAAAAACAATTGAGGAAGACAGTATTACTGGGTAGAGAGACAGCAATGTTTTTTCTACCTACTCATCCATCCTTCTGGAATTGAAAGATGGCTTTGATATGGAAAGGTGCAACAAGAGCGGGGAGAAGAGCTGTAAGATGACAGTGGTGCCAAATACAAAAAGCAGTTGAGGATAAGATTCTTAGGTTCTCTGCAGCTGGCAAAGGGCATGCTCTCTGCATTCAGAGCTTTGACAAGGTGAGAGAAGCGGCAACTATGATACTGTGTAATTACGGTTAGCTAGTGCCACTCTAAGCACAACACAACAGTAGCATGCATGGGAGTGGGGCTGCTTAGTAAGTGTTAAGAAAAAGATTTGAAGTAAGGAGTCAATGACAATTTGGTGACAGTCCTTTTCCCTTCTGTCCCAAGTCCCTCTGCTCTCAAGTTCTATTTTTTATAGCCAGAACAAATCATTCCCTGGTATGTCATATTTTAACACCTTATCTACATTGGTTTAAAACTTGACTGATCTTTGTCTACTTTGGTATATTTTTTTCCAGTATATTAAATACACTTTTATTTATTACTTAAATAATTTTGTTTTCAGAAATTTCTAGGAAAAATGAGTTTTCTGCTTTAGGGGAGAAAAAAGCCCAACTAACAAAACATATTGTCTTTGTATATGGCAAAAATCGTGATTCTTGTGCCTGCTTCACAGAGAATTTTTAGAAATTTCAGGCAAAAATGTTTAAATTTAGCAACAGTCTACATGACACAGTGTTTTGCACCATTTTAATGAAAAGAAAAAGGCAAGGTTGGTCAAATTTCAATATCCTTCACATCACCAAAGGCCAGGAGAAATTAGATGGAAATACAGTATATGCGGTCTCTAGAAGTCCCGTGGCTGGGTGATCACAAAAGAATTCACACACTGTTGCATGTGGGCTGTGTCCTGTGAAAAAAAGAGTACTGTACTGGGAGGGAGGTTGCAGAACCCTCACACCACCCAGGGTAACCAGTCCTCTCTCCTGCTGACCACCACTTCATCCCCTGTCCAGGCTAAGTACCTTCCATGGATGGTCCCTAGTTGTGCTCCTCATTAGCAGAGAGACCAAGTGGGATTCAGAGGGACTGGGAATTCCTGACTGCTCACTGCCCTACCTGCAATCAGGAGGCAGGGAGCTGCAAATACAAAAAGCCCTATGTAGCAATATGTAGCCTAGGAGATCCAGTTTTCGAGGTATCAAATCAAGCACTCAACACAAATAGCACTTTTGACTTTAACCCCTCTGTCTCAAATCTCTGTCAGCACAATGGTGGAAAAATGAATTCCTGTTTGTCAAGCACTTTCATGAACTATACAAAAAGCACATGCAGAAAATAATGAGCCTGGCTTTAGAGAGAAGTTAGGATAGGAAAAAAGGTTTGGACTGCACACTGCAGCATGAAGATAAATAGTGAATAACTGCTTATTCTGCAGGCTGTCCTCTATCTATACATTGAGTAAGGCTGTGGTCTGCATAGGGACAAAATAATGGAGCTACATGGGAATTTATTTTGACAAAAACTTTTTGATTGTTTCTTGGTTTTAGCAGAAAATACCAGTTTCTCTAATCTGCAACTTTTTATGGAAAAAATTTCATATGAATGATTTTTTGTCAATAGGACTTCAATGGCCCAGAGGAGAATTTCTTGTCAAAAGGTAAGCTGGAGAGTTATAAACCCACAAAGGCAGACCCACTCCAGATTTGCCACCAGCGTGATGGTAGAGCAACACTAAATCCAGTGCTACCAGAGAAAAATTCAGCTGTCTTGTAGGAGTAGATAATGGCCAGAGGTCATGTGTTTGACAACAGTCCTCCTTCTTCTGCATCACATACCTTTCTTGTTATGTCCTACTTAATACAGGTAAAAATGATACTACTTCTGCACTTTCTTGACACTCGCTGTCTTGCCTTCCACAACCCAGAGCAGATCTGAGCCCTGTAAATCTGTTTCTTCTCCTACTTTTTCTCTCACTGCTTTTATTTCAAAAGGTCTGTTCTTTATTCCTAAATGGAATTTAAACACAGCAGTGTTTTACACTGCTGGACTGTAGAAATCTTTTTGACACTGTAAAGCAAATGGACACATGGGCAACTGTTGAGACCACGTTAATACTGTCATTTCTCCTCCTCTGACTGAATCTTCCACATTAATACAGAAAGTATATGTGTATATGCACATGGCTAGTCTGTAGACACTGTACGAGTTTAAAAGTGAAAACTCCATGAAAGGTCTAACAAAAAAGTCACCAAATCAGTTTAAGCAAGTACATATGAACTAAATATTTATCTATCACAGTATTGACAAAAGACTCCAAAAATCACTGTCCTACTCCATATATAGAGTCTTTGTTCTCAGCTCTCTACAAACTAAATAGATGTGAGAGATGACTGATGAGAAGAAAAACTTTCTTCTCCGCAAAGGAAAATGGCAGCTAATGCTTAGAGAAAACTACTTGTATAAAGTTGCACTGGAAGTCTGACAGCATTGGCAGCTGAACAGCTATATAGCGAATCCTAGCTTAAGGCTTTAAGCTGTTGATAGTTCTTTTTATTTGCATGAGGTGCAGATAACTTCTCCATGATCATGTTGTATTCCTTTTTAGGTGATTACAGATCTTTTATAAGTCTGAGTTCAGCTTCTACGAGTTTAACTCATCTCAAAGACGAATTATGTTTGTCTGTTTCAGAGATCTTTAGACCAAGGACAGGTGCTTTGTCTTTAAATGATCACTGAGCTCTAGAAAAGTAAGAACTGTGAGAGAGGCATTTTAATTTTTTTTTTTTTAATATGTAAGTTGAAGTCAGAAAATCCATAATTCTGCTGCTGTTGGAAGCTGGTCTCAGAGAAGGCATATCACAATTGGAGGAAGGGTCTGAGTACTAGCTCTGTGTGGCTCAGCTGGAAGGAATCAATTCCCAGAGATTACTCTGTTATCTCAGGACTCGTCGCTGCACAACATTATCATGACATCGAGGAAGAAGAATGAGTTAAAATAATAAAAACAGATTGTTTAGTATCACAGAGAACAAATTCCTGCTGTCTTTTCTTGATGCCTCCTTAGAAATTCCTTTAAATACTATGAAGTATTTTAGAACTTCTTTGATTTTGTTTATGGGCTTGGTTTTGTTTGATATTTTTCTATTCAATGCAGTTATGTTTGTCTTATGTTGCTATTGTGAAAGGATAGAACGTCTACTGTTGTACATCAGATGGCATGCTTTGTCAGTGTTGAGGGAGAGGCATGCCAGGAAAAGGGTTAGCATTTGTTTACCCATTACTGGCACTGATGTGATTAGAGAAGAGAACATTGCAAACAGTTTTTGAAACTATTTTTTCAGAATAGGGTAAGGTTTTTTTTAACCAAATATGTTCCAAAGGGAGAACAATATACGGACTTTCCTCTCCTAGTTTGTTCTCTTGATTCCTTTCATTTCATACGTCTTAATAGATAGAGTCAATGAAAAAGAAAGATAAGGGTGAAGAAGTCCTTAAACTCAAGTGAATATTCTTAAAGGAAACCTCTTCAGAGACCATTATGCAGATCTCATCACAGAGAATGAGACAAGGCAGGAAATATTTAAGGCAAAAATCATACTAATCCTCAACAGACTGTTAACAGTGAAAGACTAGTGAAGACTGAAAAGGGGCCATGAGTCTGAATGACCTCTTGCTTAAGTTTAGATGTTCGTAGAATCAATGAGGTTGGAAAAGACCTCCAAGATCATCAAGTCCAACCTTTGACAAAACACCACCTTGTCAACCAGACCACGGCACTGAGTGCCACATCCAGTCTTTCCTTAAACTGCTCCAAGGAAGGTGACTCCAACACCTCCCTGAGCAGCCCATTCCAATGTCTAATCACTCTTTCTGTGAAGAAATTTCTCCCAATGTCCAGCCTGAATCCCTCCTGGTACAGTTTAAGACTGAGTCCTCTTATCCTGTTGCTGGATATCTGGGAGAAGAGGCCAAACCCCACCTAGTAAAAACTTCCTTCTCCAATTGTGGAGAGCAATAAGGTCCCCCCTCAGCCTCTTTTCTTCCAGGCTAAACAACAACAGCCCCCTCAGCCATTCCTCACAGGACTTGTGCTCCAAACCCCTTGCCAGCCTTGTTGTGCTTCTCTGGACACGCTCCAGCTCTTCAATATCCTTCTTAGAGTGATGGGCCCAGAACTGAACACAACACTCAAGGTGGGGCCCCACCAGTGCCGAGTACAGAGGGACAATCCCTGCCCTGGTCCTGCTGGTCACACTATCGCTGATAAAGGCCAGGATGCCACTGGCCTTTTTGGCCCCCTGGGCACACACTGGCTAGTGTTTAGCTGCTGTCACCAGCACCCCCAGCTCCTTTCCACTGGGCAGCTTTCCAGGCACTCTACCCCCAGCCTGTAGCACTGTCTGGGGCTTTTGTGATCAAAGTGCACTGGAACTGGCACCTCATACCATTGGTCTTGGCACCTCAATTCAGCCTGTCCAGGTCCCTCTGCAGAGTCTTCCAATCAGATCCAAAATCTGTCTTTCGAATTGGGTGGATCAACTCCAACTCCCACCCAATGTGGATTCAGCTGTGAATTTGCTGAGGGCACACTCGATCCCATCCTCCTGACCATAAATAAATATATTGAACAGGACTGGGACCAATGCTGATCCCTGGGGTATACCTTTTGTGATCAAAGTGCACTGGAACTGGCACCTCATACCATTGGTCTTGGCACCTCAATTCAGCCTGTCCAGGTCCCTCTGCAGAGTCTTCCAATCAGATCCAAAATCTGTCTTTCGAATTGGGTGGATCAACTCCAACTCCCACCCAATGTGGATTCAGCTGTGAATTTGCTGAGGGCACACTCGATCCCATCCTCCTGACCATAAATAAATATATTGAACAGGACTGGGACCAATGCTGATCCCTGGGGTATACCTCTAGTGACTCAATGACAACTGGATGTAGCACCATTCATCATTGGTATCTGGGCCCAGTCATGAAGCCACTTCTTCACCCAGCAAAGGGTGCACCTGTACAAGCCATGGGCTGTCAGCTTTTCCAGAACAATGCCATGAGAGATGGTTGTGAAGACTTTGCTGAAGTTCAGGCGGACACACCCACAGCCTTTCCCTCAATCACTGAGCCAGTCACCCAGTCTAAGAAGGAGATCAGGATGGTAATGTAAGGCCTGCCTTTCCTAAACCTTGCGGTCTGGGCCTGATCCCCTGGGTGTCCTGTATGTGCTGTGTGATAGCCCTCAAGATGATCTCCTATAGCATCAGGTGAGAGGGGTGGTAGCGCGGCTACCTTCCAAAAGCGTCTCTGCAGGAAAACCTCATGGTGGTGCCACACACACACATACACACACCAGATAGCTCCAAATACGAGTAGATGGCAAAGAGCCAGGAAGGATTCTTGTATGGTATTCCACATGGTGGTTTATTGCTGCCACACGCACACAAAGGGAGCCAATGACAAAGATGCAAGGGTGTCAGGGGCTCTTCTTTGGACCCTGACACCTGGCCGGGCTGTGTTCCCTATTTCAGTGTCCCATGTCCCAAAAAGATGAAATGAGGCTTCTTTCTGCTGTTTCAAAGCTTGTTTATTTTTCTTTCTTATCAAAGTTTCGGATGCACAGACTGTGCTGTGATCTCCAGGAACATGAGGGCAGAAAGGCAATGGCTACCCAAAGCAGGTAGCTTTTATATCTATTATCAACCAGTTAGAAAACTTTACGTATCTTATTTTGTTCCCAAAACCAGTGAATATCAACCTTATTGACATGTCTCCTCTACACTAAATTCTATCTACCAATTAACAAATCACAGGAACTCATGTCAGAGAAGAAAGGAAGAGAAGGAGAAGAGAGAAGAAGATGAAGAAGAAGAAGCTGACACCCTAGAATCTCCATGTTGGCTCCATATAATATATATATAGCAAAACCTAAAAACTACTACACACTCTGTGGTACACTAAACAACCATCTCCTCGTTTCTTTGGTGCTCTCAGCTCACCCAGAAATGCAGGAAAAATTCACAGGCTTTTCCTGGACTCCAACAAAAGGGCAATGGAGGATTCAGGTTTAAGTCCAGGGGGGCGATACACTTAGAGAGAGAGAGAGCATCAGAACCAATGGTTTGAGGGCAGGGGGCAGTGCACAGGCAGGGTTAGGGTATGGGAGCCAATGGGGAACAGAGACGGAGTGGCTGAGGGATAAGGGCCGGTGGGTGAGCAAGGAGAGGAGAACATTCTGGAGCAGGGACACATCTGTTGGAAAGGAGCAGGTGGGGGGGGCAACGGACCAACCAGGGAAGCAGATCTGGGGTACATTAACATAGCAGAACAGAGGTCCCTGGGAGAAGCCTCTTTCTGTCACCTTAACCTAGGGGATGCCTCTTAGGCTCCTTCACTCCATTAGGCTTCAATGGTTTCTTGGTTAATAGGCTTACCAGCCACTACAATCTGCTCCATAACCTTGTTGGGCATCAGGGTCAGGCTGATGTTGCTGTCAGGCCTGCAGTTCCCTGGATCTTCCTTCTAGCCCTTTTTGTGAATGGGCATCCCACTGGATAGCTTCCGTTCATCTGACACCTCTCCAGTTAACCAGGACTGATGATGAATTGTGAAGAGCAGCTGAGTGAGCTCTGCCATCAGCTCCCTCATTATCCTTGGCCATTTAGCCCCCTAGACTAGTGAGCATCTAAGCGGCACAGTAGTCACTAACTAATTCCTCATGGATTACAGGAGGAATTAGTTAGTGATTGTTCTTGTCCCTGTCCCTGCCTACCAGCTTAGGGAGCCAGCTGCTCTGAGCATAACTAGTCTTACTTTTGAAGAATGAGGTAAAGAAAGCAATAAGAATCTCAGCCTTTTCCTCATCTTTTATGACTCTATTTCCCTCTTTGTCCAAAAAAGAATGGAGGTTTACCTTGGCCCTCCTTTTGTTATTTGTATCTTTTTAAAAAACTGGTGTAACATATAGTGATCAGATTAAATTTCAGTGAAATTTTTGCCTTTCTAGTTTTATTTCTACATGACCTAACAACATCCTTATACACCTCCTGAGTTACCTGCCCCTTTTTCCAGTGGTGATATACACTCTTTTTTCCCCTGAGTTCCTATGAAAGCTCAGTGCTCGGCCAGGCCAGTTTTCTTCCCTGACGTCTGCTGACTCGTAAGAATAGCTTTCTCCTGAAACTTCAAGATCTCTTTTTCAAAGTATATCCAGCCTTCTTGGCCCGCTTATAAGGGCTGCTTCCCAATGCTCTCTCTGAGCCAGTATCCTGAATAGGCTAAAGTCTGTACTCTAGAAGCCCAGGGTAGAGGTTGTGTTGCCCTCCAGGAACCTCCTAGGCCTCCTCCTCTCTGCTGAGGTGAGTTTCCAGCACACATTTGGCTGATTAAACAAGGGCTGACAAACATGAAACATCAGCCAGCTGATCGTAGAATAGTCCATCCACCTCCTCATCCTGGCTGGGTGATCTGTAGCAGACTCCCACCAGGCTATCTGCCTTTTTGGCCTTCCCCCTCATTGTCACCCATAGGCACTCAACCTCCTCATCCCTATCCTTGAGCTCTGTACAGTCAAAACACTTCCTAATGTACAGAGCCACCCCATCACCCCTCCTTCCTTGCCTGTCCCTTCTGAAGGGCTCGTAGCCATCCAGTGCAGCACTCTTGTCATCCCACCACACTTTCATTGCTTTCCTGCTGCACTGTGGCCTCCATTTGTCACCCATACTGTGTGCACTGGTGTAGATGCACTTCAGCTGGGCTACTGATTTTATCCCTAATCCTGGCATCCTGCCCCTAGACTCATCTTCAGTGAGCCTGGTCTTATTCCCATCCCCCTTCAAGCTGAATGCTTCAAGTAGAAACCTGCATGCTGTGGAGGTCGTTGCTGGTCAGTGGGAAATGACAAGCATCTACAGGGTTGTCAAGTGGCTGGGTTGTCCATACCCCTCTATTGATTACACAGGAGCTGGGTTCAGCATGTTCCTAATGCGAAAGGAAAGCCTCCTTGGAAGTCTGGTCTTCTCTGCTTCCTGATCATTTGCTGTTTATGGAGAGAAAGAGTATTTAATGCTATTTTTCCCTCCATCCCTCTCACCCTAGAGGATAAGTTGCAGGACATATTAACCACAGAACTAGTCTGCAAAATTTGGTTAAGTGCCCTGCCTCTTCAGACAATCTTGTATCATTGCTACCAAGTTCCTACACCTGCCTGGTGGTAGTGGAGTGATGACTTCCTTTTAATTTTTCTTCAAATTTTTTAGGATAAAAGGAACTATTCAGTACCTCTTCCTGGTGATGTTTTCTTCCGGGTGAAGAAGGTTGCATGGATAGTAACTGCTCTGTCTCTAGCTCCTTGAAGTTAGTATGGAGCATTTTCCTTTCAAGGAAGTCTTGAGATATCCTAAAGCACTTGAAAACTAAATATCATAGTGCTGAAGGCGCAGTTGGTTTTATTTCAGTGATATGATGTATTTTAGAAAATACTTACCATGTCTAACACTTTTGGCTTTCTTAAATTGGACATTTATTAGCTATAATTGTTCATAATTCACTAATACTTAACAAAATATACTCCAGGAAACCTTTTAATCAACTACCAACACTTTGGTCATGAAGGGTCAATCTTTATGCTTGATGTTCTTGCAGTCTTTATGACCTCTCTATCATCACTCATTCAGAACACTTTCTAGCAGATTTTCCTCACTTACCCTTACGCTCTTTGGTTAGAGTGTTTAACACCATGGGGGTGATCTTTCTAAGCATGCTTCTTCTCTGCCCTCTTTAAATTCTAATGCACATCCACTGGATCCTGCTCAAGTAGATGAGAATTATTGATTGTATGACCTTATAATTTGCTTAGTGTAAAAACAAAAAAGAGAAATCTCTGTCTTAGTTCTCCCTCTACCCTTGCAAGTTTGAAACATTTGTAGGTTTTTAAATGAGAAATGGAGCTTTTCTGAACTACAGATATATTTCCAGTATTTCAGTGTTAATCTAACTTACTGATAGGGGTTTATTATTACCAACTCTTGCTTTATCAGCATGGTTATCAAAACCAGCTTCTCACGATACTCCTGATGCAGTAGAAATTTGGCTCAGATTTGGGAATTTATTTATTGGATGTGCTGGGAGAAGCTTATTACACTTTTCAGCATAACGAAGGGCACTTGTTATGTTGTTAACATATGTGCCTATGTTAAACTTAATATTGAGAAATTAAAAATTCAATGTGTGAGTTCCATGTTGTTTTTGTCAGGAAAATATGTATTATTTCAACTTCTGTACAGTCCACTGTACTTCTCTTAGAAGGAGACAAACCTGAAAAATGTAGATAGTTTTTGTTACTGGCACAATGTGAAAGAAAGTTCTTTTAGTACTTACCAGAGACTCCTTAATGTCTTTCAGTACCGAGTCTTTCCTTGAGCCATCATGAAAATTACAAATGTTCCTCTTTTTCTGTAATTCTGAAATAGTATCATTGCTGATGACACTTTCCCTTCGCTACTTACTGTGTCAGGGGATGAAGTGACTCAGCGTTGTGAAAACTTAGCAAGTTCTCCATCTTCTGGTGTATCTCATCAGAAAGTAATGAAGCCAAGATTCTTCCTCCTACCTACTTCTACCTCATCTGGTATTAAAAACTCAGTGTGGACTATTTTGGAAAATATTAGGACAGTTCCTATGAGCCCCATTCATGGCGTCTTTGTATACATGTATACATGTACATTGTATAAACACAATTATAAACTATTTTTCCACTAGTTTTGAAAAGGCTTTTGCATATTGATATATGTTATTTCTGGATACATTCTACTACGCTAGAACTGCTTGAAAATACTTGGTGTTAGATGTAAAATCTCCATGATACAGACATAATATTTTTTCTCTTAATACTGCTTTTATCCTTTTACTTTCAAAGGGTAAGGCAGGATTATGGAATAGAACTTTCTAAAACTGCATCGTTTATACATTTTTATCATCCTGGATGTTGTATGGTAGCCTGTTGACTTTTCACAAGGCTCAACTGAGTAACTGGCACAGCATTTCTAGCATACTTAATCAGGAAGTCAAGAATGTAGTCTAATATGCTTTTTTCCTTGTGGTTTTGTTAAATGTGTCTTTAATCATTAAAGAGATGACTGATGACTTCAGGAAAATACATGCATTTTACACTAATACATACAATTTGGGCTGCGATTTTATTCTTGCATCCTATTTAGAAGGTAATAAAAACAAAAGCAAAGATGAAAGATTCATCTTGTCTTTCTATCATCAGATTGCCATGAAGTGCAATTCAGCCCACCTTAGCAGTAATTTAGACACCATGTGAAGGCCTGGTTTCCATTTTAATCAGGTTTGAAAACCATCATGGAGGAAGGAGGTAGTTGTAACCAGATTGGCTTGATCAGTCGGGTGAACCATTCAGCAGCAAACTTCAGGTTTATGAAAATAAAATATAAAGTGTCATGACGCTCGGAGTGGCAAGTTAAAATAGTAGAAATTATGTAACTAGAACTGAAAATCCTTGTATGAGCATTGTATGTACTAGGACCTTATGAAGAACCCAGAGAAGTATAGGAAAGATGGTGAAGCCACAGAAATTCATAATCAAGACTGAAATTCTCAAAGCAGTACAATGGATTTCAAAAAAAGGATTTGAGAAGATTTTTAGTAGCACTTCTGTGGATAAATTTCCTGCAGCCTTTGAAAATCTTAATCTAATTTTCTGAAGTTGGATAAACAATGACCAGAATAAGATATAAGAATAGCCTACATTTTCACATATGATGATAAATACTAGATGAAAACACCAAGATGGACTAAATCCATAATGAGGAATAAGATGATGACATTCAAAACAGAGAAAAAGGGATTTTTATTATTTTTTATTCAGACAATGAGATATAGTTCAGCCATAAAATTTTATTACCCTCTCCATTGGAGCTTCAGCCATTTATCACAAGATTTTTAAAACTAGTTAGGATAAAATACTAGAAAATATACTGCTGGGATCCTTCCTGCAGTAAGGAAGGAGTAAATAGTGATATATTTACTTCATGTGGTACCCAAAACTTCATTTACCTCATGTCTGAGTATTTTTTTAAATACTGTAACTTATTTCTCTGATAATAAAAATAAATGAAATGAGTAATTGTAATGAGTTGACCCTGGTTGGATGCCAGGCATCCACCAAAGCTGCTCGATCATTGCAACTGCCCCACCCTCTGCAACTGGATGGGGAGAGAAAATACAATGAAGGCGTCATGGGCTGAGATAAGGACAACGGTCACCAAATACAGTCATGGGCAAAACAGGCTGAAATTAGAGGTGTTGAATTTATTACTAACAAAATCACAGCAGGATAATGAGAAGTAAAAATAGATCTTAAAAACACCTTCCCCTCCACCCCTTCCTCCTTCCCAGCTCTACCTCCTTCCCCCAGCAGTGCATGGAGACAGGGAGCGTGGGTTATGGTCAGTTCATCACATGTTGTTTCTCCCACTGCTCAGGAAGGGGAGTCCTTCCCCTTCTCCAGCGTGGGGTCCCTCCCATGGGAGACAGTTCTCCATGAACTTCTCCAGTGCGAGTCCATCCCACGGGCATTGGTCCTCCCCAGACTGTTCCAGCGTGGGTCACTCTTCCACGGGGTGCAGTCCTTCAAGGACAGGCTGCTCCAGCATGGGTCTCCCAGGATGTTCTACCAGGAAACCTGTTCCAGCATGGGCTCCTCTCTCCATGGCTCTGCAGGTCCCTGCCAGGAGCCTGCTCCAGCACAGACCTCCCACGGGGTCACAGCCTCCTCCCAGGCATCCACCTGCTCTGGTATGGGCAGAGCTCCACGGGCTGTGGGTGGATCTCTGCATCCCCATGATCCTCCATCCATGGGCTGCAGGGGCACAGCTGCTTCACCACAGGCTGCACCACAGGCTGCAGGGGAATCTCAGCTCCAGCACCTGGAGCACCTCCTGTCCCTCCTTCTGCACTGACCTTGGTGTCTGCAGAGCTGTTCCTCTCACATATTCTCATCCTGCTCTTCTCTGGCTGCAGTTACAACTGCCCAATAACTTTCTTCCTCTTAAATCTGTTATCACAGAAACATTACCACCATTTCTAATTGGCCCAGCCCTGGCCAGTAGCACATTCATCATGGAGCCAGCTGGCATTGGCTTTTATGGACACAGAGGAAGCTTCTGGCAACTTCTAACAGAGTCTATCTCTGCTACAAAAACTTGGCCATGCAAACCTAATATAATAATTTATTATTTTTTTAATACTATTTTATTTGCAGTAATAATAAGCCTATACCAAAATTTCCTTTAGTTTTGGCTCAGATGATCAGCACATTTGTAACCATTTGATCCACAGTAGGCCATTAAAATCCATTAAAATGGATCTGACTGAAAGGGAAGAAAGTTTAAATATATCTTGGAAGGTTCATGTATTTGGAGTCTGAAGTACCAAGAGAAGAAACTGGATCTTGGTTCAAAACAAATATCTGAGCAAAGCTATAGCAATGTAACCTGGTCCCTAAGGTATAATTTCCTCTTCTCTTGTAGGTGGGGTTGTAAATATATCAGAATATAACCATACTTTCTTCTACATTGTGTTTATGTCTGTATCATCTCTGGAAGCAGCTGTATTAAGGCTTCATAGTATTTTTTTCTCCACTGTGGGAGACTTTCTTTTTCCTACAGCTATGGTTGGATATTTAACTACAGGCAAGAGCATAATGAGTCCAAGAAAATGACTATTGAATTTCAGAAACACACTTAAGTACTTCGCAGAGAAAATGTCTCTGCTGGGCCATGGTATACTATTTCCGAAGTTCAAGGGAAAGAAAAATAATGAAGAATTGTATCTTTGATTTTTGAAGAGCTGGAGCAAGTTTAATCCTTAAAGCTTGAAAGAGCTTTCTGTAAATCAGCCAATTTGTTGAAAAGCCCTACCATGAGTATTTACAGACAGATCACTATATGAAAATTACTGTGCCCCACTGAAATCCATAATGAAGTTATCACTGAAAACCCGTGGTCGTTCAGCCATGCTGATGATTATTTCTAGTGTGATCAGGTAGGGCTGGCCTGTGTAGAGCTTTATGCAGGTATTTGATTCAGGTATTGAACACCCAATCTACTGAAACTATTGAAGACAGATGGCTATTATCTCTCTCTCTCTCTTTTTTTTTTTTTTTTGGGGAGGGTATTCTTGTAAGGGCGATATTGTACTAGGTCCAGTTTCATTTCTTACAGTTATATTGACGTTTTGGTCAGATGGGCAGTTTCAGCACTGCAAGCAAGGCATATGAGAATGCCTGCTAGTGTTTTCTCTAGTCTTATCATTATTGAAGGTATGCAGCTCAACCATTAGTCAAAAATATAAAGGAACTCATTCTGACACTAATGTGTTTTGACTTTATAAAACTAAAGCATCTGTAGGTTTCAGGCATCTTAATTTCTGATATGGAAAAAATCTCTCTGTGTATATTTATCAATTTTTCAAAGGCTTATATGTTGACTGGATATATTTCATATTGATTTATATGATATAAAGCTTTGTTGTCTTTTTCTAACAAAGAAAGAGAAAAACTAATTGAAGAAAAGAATACATTTGGAGGTAGCCTACAAAGAAATCCTGCTTCCAGGCAGAATTAATTGGCAGAATACTTCATGATGTGCCAATACATTTAGATGCAACAAAGTGCTTCATTCTGGTAGAGCTCTGCCACATTTTCAGTGCTTTCCCTATCTGCAAAATACCACTTGGTAGCATGGTGGTTTTCATTTAGTCTATATTTTTCAAAAATAAGTTATCATGCCATTTCTAGAAGTAAGAGAAAATTCTGCCAGGGCATGTATTTCATTTTAAGGACACAAAGTGAATTTTAGGCTGGAATTACGTGCTATTCTACAACAGAGGCTATTCGGCATTCTTCCAACTTCAGCCCAGAGAATCAAAAATTTTCAAAGCATTTTATGAAAAAAAAAAAAAAAGGAACCTTGGTTTACTAGAGAGATAGGGCGGATATTTCTCTACCTATTCATTCACATTCATTGTGGCAAATGCAGCAATTGCTTATTTAAACTACTGATAATCAGTAAGGTAATAACTGAGGATTTACCCATCTTTAGTGTAACTTAAGACAGTTGAGAAACCTATCCCTTATAATTAGACAAGTTTTGGGCCCTTCATACTTAATTTTGGGCATCAATGCCCATGATTCTCATTTCTTTTTGTTATTGCAAACTTAACTTTTGAAACAGTTAGAGCGAAAATTTCTTTGCCATGAGTTAAACAATCTATATCTTGATTTTTTCAAAACAGCCTAAAGAGTATAGGTGCCCGGGCTTCATTTCTGACTTCCTCATTCAAAAGTATTATCAATCCTACTCTAAGATGTCCAACTGAGGAATGGGAATCGTTTTATTAAATGTATACTCATTTTAGGTATCTAATTTAAAACTTTAGCTAGCTTTTTCAGCATAATTAGCATTTTCCACCATTTAATAGATTCAGGGGAATGGATCACTGACCTCACTTAGAGCTGTGAATGCTCAGCACTTTGCAGATTATTCAATGTAGTCTTAGAATGCCACCCATAAAATAGCAATGCACTATTAGTGTCTGCCTATGAAAACTTTGGTTGATAACTTGTCTGAAAGAGCAAAGATGCCTCAGCAGTGAAAGGACATCTTGGAAATATGAATACTGACACAGCACTGCTTTCAGAGCTAGGCTGTCTTCCCTTAGCCCTTATCCTCTAGCCCTTCCACTAACTATTCTGTGGCACCCCCAAACTCCTGCAACAGGTGAGAGAGAGGTTCCATCAACATCCTTTCTGTTACTTGACAACTGGAGTAATATGCCCAGATCAAGCTTTGCCTTTATATTGAGGGAGAATGAGGTAAAAATAAATGTAGGGTTATTTAATAACTATGCTTGAATGACCTACCTTGAGAGCACTCTTAATATTGATATTTCTTTACTTCTGCGTGCTCATAATCCCACCAATCATTCTTTCAGTGAGTACTTTATATGAAATTTTCTGAAGTTTTAAAAAGCATTCTAAAGCATTTACTCCTCTGTCCTTTCCGTCCCTAAAAATCACATGGTATCAAAGTGAGACACGAAAAGCATTGCCTTCCTGGACATATATCACTGGAGCCAAGGGGCAAAAAAGCAATCACACCTGCTGAACGTGCTGGCAGTGGGGGTATCTTGGATCTGATGTGGACCTCAGGGAATGTGAGCAGGCATAGCTCCTTCTGGCTTTCTGAGTCCTGTCACAACCACTCCAGCTTGTTTTCTTCAGTTCTACCACTTTACTGTTACTGTTACATTATTCTTTGTGGCCTAGTTACTCTCCAATTCTGTGGATGCTCCTCCTCATTGCAGCCCATCATGCCCACCTTTAGTCACAGTGTTTTCTTCAAAACAGTCTCTACTGTTCTGCATTATTTCCCAAAAAACTCTTTATCTGTATTGTTGACAGAGCCTTCTGCTCTGTCCTGGCCAGCTAGCAGCACTGATTCTGTTTCCAAAGTTCTCCATGAAGTAAGTCTCTGTCTCTATTCTCCCTGACTCTGTTTTCCGATATGGAAAAAAAATCTTCTCAGTGCACAGTTATCAATTTTTCAAAGGCGTCAAAGGCTTATATGTTGATTAGACAAGTTGCAGAAACTTCTCTGCAGATGTTAGAAGGAGTGTTTTCAGTGCAGACAATGCCACCTGCTATATTTCAAGGAGCTCACTCAAAGTACTGGTGTTTTAGAGTTCCCTAAAATAATAATTTTTAAAACAAGTAAAATATTTTTCCGGAACCACCCAAAACATTTTGTCTAAAGTTGCAAAAAGAAGAAAAAAAATCATATTGAGGTGGTTAATAACAAAGTAGAACTTCAGTTCCAAACTGGATGATATTATCAACATGGTTTTACAATAGGAAGTATTAACTACCTCTGACAATAGGAAAAGTGTACTATGAGCTCTCTTGCTCTTTTGTCTCATCACTGTGATGTGATTCTGTCCATGGATTTACTGAAAGAAACAGGAAAGAAGAGGCAGTTGGATAAACGGCATCCTATCATTCACCAGACTGGGATTTGCTCCATATGGTCTGGTATGATTTAAATCAAGCAGCCTCTGCTGGCCACCAAATGGATACACTAGCCCCTACGTCAAACTAGGATTGCCTGCTGTGGAAAGCAAAGACAATTCATCCCATATGCTCAATAAATGGAGGGCTTTAAAATATTCACCACTTTCACTGGACATTTAGTTTATGCTTTGTTGAAGGATGACTGAGTTGAACTCAGCCTCAATGTGAAAATGATAATGCTGTTTCTCTGAAATTGTGCACTTGAATCTGAATTTACAACAAAAGGGCTGACACATGACAGTTTGTGCTTTAGAGAAAACTAAAGTTCCCACCATCAATATGCCAGGCCGTATACGCTGTGGAGCAAACCTTTTAAGCAGACATTTCCTCTGATTCAGGTAATTTATCTACATGCTGGAAATCAAATTAATTCACGCTGCTTTTCTGTACCGAGATGCATTTTTTTCAATAGATTAAAAAATATTTCCTTATTCATCTTAGACTATGTTGAATTTCTCAGCAGTCACATAGCAGTAACTTAAGTAGCATTATTAGCTGACTTTTATTATTTGATAGCAAGTGAAAGTGAGGAATAGGAAACAAGAAAAGAAACTCAAAAACTACACCAGTCGTGTATTTGAAATTGGTGGCAATTTATAGTTGCCTAATACTGAAGAGGGTAAAGACACTTTTTGTTTCAAAGCCAAGAAAAATTAAATAACAATGATCTGATTTATTATAGTTGAGTGAGACTATCAGCCAAGGCATAGTATTTCATTTAAAGGAAGTACCCTGGTGGCACTAATAATATCAACAATATCAATTATAGAAATGTTAGTAACAACAAAAAAATTCAATTTCTTAACAAAGGTCAACAGTAAATCTATCTAAAATATGTAAGGCTCATAAAAGTAATAGCTTTGCTACAGTGACTGAAACAGATGTGCACAAAGTCAGCATTTAAACATGAAGACACCATAAAATAAATGAAGACAGGATTAATTTAACAAGTTATCTCAAGAGTAGAATAAGGAAAATGAATTAACAGTTACTCATGCAATGCAGAAGGATACTTTTTTTCTGTAAGATAACTAAAAACAGAATCGAAAACATTGTGTTGAATTCATTCACTAAATAAGTTTTCTGACAACTGTATGGATCTGTGTTTGCAAAAAGGCAGCAACATCTGGTGTGTTCTATGAGGAAAGAGATCTGCCAAAATAAAATTCCCTAACTTGTTCTTGTATAAGAATGGAAAGCAAGCCTTATTCTCTCTGTAAAAGTTTCACATTGACTCAGCTGCTCCAACAGCCTAGGTTTGCACCAACATAGCTTTTAGGAAGACAGAAGTCAGGTAAATCAGGTCACATTTTTGCAGAAGAGCCTGGAACATTTCAATGTCTTCAAATTAAATCCATCTGGCTTCTAATGGTAAGCAACACCTACAGAAACAGCCAATAATTTTTCATGCTGCCTTTGTCTTTTCATTCCCTGTTTACTTACATATNAGAAAGAAAGAAAGAAAGAAAGAAAGAGAAAGAAAGAAAGAAAGAAAGCATGAGGAAGAGAGAAAAGGAAATAATACTTCATACTTACTTGAATTAAAAGCTCCTGTATTTGGAATACATTATTCTGTCAGCTTTTTCATCCTTTGTCATTTCTCTCTTGAATTGCTGTTGGAAAGGATAATATGGTATTTGACTCCCAAAAATTCAGGAACCAAGGACTAAGTTTTCAGTGAAGGTTTCTGTCTGTTTATATCAGTCATGAAAGGTGCAATTGGTTAAGAATGTTAGAGTGTCCCACTAAACATAAGTTTTAACAAACTATTAGTATGCTATATTTCATAATAAGCATTCAACTAATAAATTATGTCTAATATTAATTTAATAAACTCTTGACATACACTACTGTCCCTTCTTGTTTATTTTCAGCACCACATTCTAAAATAAGGTTTGGTTTTTCTGCTTAATTCCTTTTTCCTCTAGTCTGACAGAATTATAATTGTTCCCTTCTTAACCTCAAACTCTCTGCTCTTTAATTTTGCTTCATGTGTCATTCTGAGGATTAACAAAGCAGTCTTTGTGAATTGCAAACAATGCAAGTACCACAGCTTGAAAGCCATAGCACTCTAACTTGTAGTTAGTAAATTACAATTTTTTTACAGTGTAAGAACAAGAGTTTTAGCTTTAATTCATACATGCTTGATTTCTTTCCATAGGAGAACGGGTATATGACCTGATGAATTAACACGTCTAAGTACAAATTTCCACACAGCAATTCACAAATGACACAAAAGAACTATAAAGGTTCTCTGAGCAATATTCATCTAATCATGATATGGATCTAAGACCTGCAACCCCATTTTTACTGAGGCTCTATGTTTTGCTGGAGTGCAGAATAATGACTTGGCACATGGAGTTTCCTTAGTATTGTATAGGGCTGCTTATAATTTTCCATCTGATACATTGAAAATTGCCCACACTGAGCTTTTTCTTTAGCCACTGATCTTCAGTTTTGGAGTGTCTTCAGCATATTTTATCTAAGAAGACTTCCAAAAGTAGTTCCTGAAATATCTGCCGGAAGAGCTTAAAGTTATTTCTTCATTAAAATATTCTGCATACAAACCAGATCTTTCAAGCTTTATATAACATACTTTGAAAAGAGCTTGAGGTAGCAGAATATACAAAACCAAGTAACAATATGCTAAGAGAAATAGCACAGAAGTACCTCACCTTAGGAGGCAATTCATTGTTTTGGTATTCAAAGCATACACCTAGTGCATATTTACTCAGTAATAGAACACAGTGGATGAAGCCTTAATTTAACATCGGCATTGGATTTTCTTCATAGTTAACTTCCCTTGTGAAGTTAACTTGTAAACCTTCTTCTGAAGGATGTGCATCTTGTGCATATTGGTTTGACTGTGATACTAACTTAGTGTAGAGAAAAAAAACATTTAAAATGTCACCAATTGGAAACGCAAGTCTAGGTGAATAATAATAATAATAATAATAATAATAATAATAATAATAATAATAATAATAATAATAATAAAGCTATTTTATAGGTGACTGGCACATATGTTTCATAGTCTCTTTATTCTTGAAATACTTTTCATCTAATTAAATAAGATACTAATTTTGGAGAGTAATTTCCACTAAAGATATCATTCTAATAATATTGCAATTTTCTTCAAAGGATGTTTTTGTCCACCATGTTTGGTTTTTTAAACTTACATGCAGTTAACCTTAAAATAATTTAATTAAGATGCACTTCATAACACAAAAGTAACCAGAAACTTCTGCTGAAATTGTATCATAGCATTTAGCCTCAAAAATGAAAGGCAGACTTTCATGTCTTCAGCCATACCTTAACACTTAGTCCAAAGTCTGTTTCAATCTTGTACTCATCAGAATTTTTACAAATACTATTTTTATCATTTAGATCTTGGAAAGCTGAGAGTTATGTATGAGTTAGTTTATGATGATTGCCTAGATAACTGCTGGAATTTCTCAAGCTCTATTGGCAAGCATTAAATTATTTAGATACAAAGTTTATTTTCAGGTAATCCTGTAAGGAGCAAAGGGTTGGACTTGATTGTTTTTTGACACTGTCTCCCATGTTATCCTTATAGTCAAAGTCAGGAAGCGTGGACCAGATAAATGAGTGGTGAAGTGGATGAATGGCAGACTCCAGAGGGTGGTGTTCCAGCACAGGGTCTAGCTGGAGGTCTGTCACAAACACTTTGTCCCACTCAGACAAAGGAACAGATGCTGCCTCAGCAGGTCACTGATGACACAAAGCTGGGAGCAGTGGCCAATACCCGAGTGCAGCCCTTCAGAAGAGCCTTGACAGGTTGGAAAGATGGGCAGGGACCTGTCTGAAATCCAAAAAAGGCAAAAGCAGGGTCCTGCACTGGGGAGGAATAACCCCAGGCACCAGCACAGGCTTGGGCCGATCTGCTGGAAAGCAACTCTGAGGGGAAGGACCTGGAGCCCTGCTTGAGTAGGGAGCTTGGACCAGATGACTCCACTGACAGTTCCTGCCAACCTTGCCCATTCTCTGATTCTTGATCCTTATGAGTCCCTTCCAACTTGAGAAATTCTACGCTTCCTTGGCCATTCACATTTTAATTCTTGGAGGGATAAAAGCAAAGGAAGTGTCTGAGGCTATTCAGTGCAAAATATTCTCTATTATTCCTCTTGGCTTCCAGGAAGGTGGTTTGTAAGGGTCAAGGAGAGAGATACAATTTTATCTCTGCTTTCTTTCCCTCCTTCCCACAATGAAACTAATAAAAATAAAATACAGAAAAAACATATAAAAACAGAAAAAAATAAAAAAAGTTATTCTACTTTTTAAACTTTCAGGTTTTTTTCCAAAAATATCATTTTTCATTTCTTTACAGCCTCTGATCTTGTTCAAAATCCAGTCCTCCACTTGCTTCCCTACATATTTCCACTTGTAATAAATCTGTCTCCAGCAAGGGTGACCTCAGAGTCCTGCTTTCCAAATCCTGTTCCTGTCTTCCAGCATGGACACCTGAAGTCCTCACTGCCCCCTTGCCTCTCTTTCAGTCAGAACTCTTTGCACAGCCCTCTACTTCAGCTCCTGGTGCTCCTAAAGCCCTCCCAAGCCCCAGCCTTTCTCACTGACACCGTGGTACAGCCATTGCTCCCTAAGAGCAGGGCCTCTGGTAATCCACCACCTTTTTTCCCTGTTTCCCACCCTAGCTCAGCCCTTGGATGCTGTTGGGCAGGGGAGGGGAAGCAAGCT
The DNA here is from genome assembly GCA_013396875.1 of Vireo altiloquus. Lineage (NCBI taxonomy): Eukaryota > Metazoa > Chordata > Aves > Passeriformes > Vireonidae > Vireo > Vireo altiloquus. Next base: position 173,458 of record VZRF01014662.1, read on the forward strand.
TAGCTGATATAGCCAGGGCTCTTTGACACCCAGAGTACACCTCAAGCCACAGATGGGCCAGTGACTGCTCAACCCTCATTTCCCATAGCTAAAAACACGTAATGCACTTAACACATGTATGCCTCATTGAAGAAAATATTAGAGAAAAAGCACAAAATGGTGAAAGGAAGAAGTCAGAGGACAAGATGTTACTTTTCTGGTGCTTTTCACAGCATCTTTACCCTTCCTTTACACATAGTCTGCACTTCCTGGGAAGAGAGTTTTCTGGAGTTACTGGTGACTAATCTTCACCTGAGGCAAATGAAGGTTGCCAGTATGGGAATGGTCCCTCACACTCCTTCCCTTCCAGTTAACACAAGGATGAGTTTGAGGAAGGAAATCTGAGCGAGGAAAGATAAATGAAAGGGAGGGATAAAATACAGGGAATTGACAGCAAAAGGCTCTGCAATGACTTTTGAACCAGACAAAAAAAAAAATCACTGAGAAGTCAGAGGTGAACACTTAGAGATTAAGAGATAGAGAAGGTAGCTTGTTTCACAACAAGCCTTGCAGCACTGTAATTCCATATGTCTTTCTCACTCGCCATTTCTTCTACCATTTGCTCCTCTTTGAACCACTGGAGATTCCCTGGGAGAAGCTGCTGGAAGTGCTGCATCAGTGAGACACTGGGGCTAGCAGCAATTCTCGTATCTCAAAACAATCCCTTTAAAGTCATCTAACAGAAAGTCATCTGCTACGTTTTCATCTTGTCTTTGTATACTAGCTGTTGTTTCAGATCTTCTGTGAAGGACTTTCCAACTTGGCAAAAGACAATAATCTTACAATTCAACAAAGTGCACTTTGTTGCTTCCATAGAAACACAGATTATTTGAAATGAAAGCCCATTGTTTGGAATGCATTGCGTTTAAAATCTACCATGCCTCTCTCTGTATTGTAAGAATTCAAAGTAAATTTTGATGATTTGTCATTTTGGACCTTTTTGTTAGAAACAAAGGGAAAAAATAAACCCACATCTGTTTATTTTTATTCAATGATGTAAAAGGTTAGATTTTCTAAATACTTTTGTCAAGTGGTGTGGCTTATGGCTAGAATTAGAAACCAGAAGTTTTTTGGCTATTCTTTTGCTATTAAAGTGTTTATCATCTTTGTGTTTAGTGATATTCACCCCTGATGCCTTCAGAAATCCTCTCCACGCGTTGTAGCTATGGGATAAGTCTCAGTGTCTAAGAAAATGGGAAGCCTGCAATCTACAGAAAACACTGCAAATAAACAAGAATAGAAACAAATTTCTCTCCTGTGCACCTTACTGAGACTGTAGCAGTATCTTCTGTTCTTTATCAGTGTAAAACTAACATTTTTGACAGTGATCTCTTTACTTCAAGAAGTAGCCAAAAGTTAGGAAGGATTTTTTGAACACACAAACTTTTGTTTACACCCATCTCCCAGTTTTTCTTAATATTGGGACACAAAATATATGCTGTGTTACCATATGAATACAAGACAAAGATGATACCCAGAAATCTCAGGCCAACTCTTGGTGTAGCTCTAAATTGGTTCTGTGTTTGACTTGGAGATATATATTCATTCATGGCTAGCTCCCTGTTTTTTTATCAGAAATTCTGTATCAAACCTGAGCAACACTTTTGGTGGAAAGTACATGTGAAACCACTGCACTTTTTTGATAAATCTTCTTGTGAGTATTGGATATTTTTCCAAGGAAAACTGTCTTACGAATAAAGTGCTTCACAATATTGGAGGCTGAGTTGGTGCCCTCAAACAGTTCAGTGAAAGGATTTGAGGGCAACAATGAGAAAGAGTAGGAGGTAAAGAGGACTGTCAATTCAAACAGGACTAAGCCTGGAATTAATTGCTTGGACCTATTTCAAGGGAATATTTTTACAAAAACTTACAGAGTTTGGAATTGCAGCTTTCATCCTCATCATTAGTACCACAAAGCAAAGCCCCGCTAATCAGTGTGTATGAAGTGAGAATGTTATATTTCCTCCATACAAAAGTAGTTTGAACATTAAATTTGGCATTCTCTCCTAGAGCTCTCTGCTTTCTAATACCAATTTGTTGTTCTGTTCAGCATGGGCTGTCACAACAATGTCAATACTTTCAGCTGTAAAATGCAATTGAGCCTGTGAAGTTTTTCCAAAATAATGTCATTCAAGCCAAATCATATGCTATGACAAACACTATTTTCAGTCTGTTGGCCACCAGTGTTTTCATTTCTTTTGGGATGCCTCCATTTATCTTTGTATTCTGTATGTAGAACATAATTCTGTGATATTTCCATATTGAACTTTAACTGTGTATGGGCTGGAATTGGTTCAGCCAGGTTTTATGTGATAGTACAATATATTCATACCAGCATAGCAGAACAGTGGTGGCAGATATTTGGTATTGGTTTTCCATCAGCTGTCTGGGTTTGCCATGCAAGAAAACAGCCACTGCTAAGCCACGACCAAGGAAACATCTTCCATAGTCCTCCAAATGCTATAATTTCAGAAACGTCTACCTTTCCCCAGAGCTAATGCTGCAGACTGAATGGTGGCAATCTCACCAGAAAAAATACTGCAAAAGCTGTTTGAGATTAGAAGTTTTACTCCATATCAATAGAGAAAGAGTGCTGCAAGCATACGTGATTTGGTTTACAAGACATGAACAAGTGTGGTCTTTAACACTGTTCTTGAGATTATTGTTGAAGAATGATTTTGCTTGTCTTTTATTTCTCAGAATCATGGAATCACAGAATGCTCTGAGTTGGAAGGGACCATTAAGATCTAGTTTCAACCCTCCTGACATGAACATCTTTCACTACATCAGGTTCTTCAGAGTGCCATCCAACTTGGTCTGGAACAATTCTAGGGATAAGGAGTCCACAGCTTCTTTGGACAACCCATTCCAGTTTCTTACCACCCTCATAGTGAAGGAAATTTTATTCAAACTGGTCCACTCAAGTTGTGTTAATGTGACAATCATGCTCAGCAACATAAAAAATGTTGCTGAGAACTTGTGGTTGAATACAAGGAATGTATTCTTTTGGTGTCCTCATGTCTGTCTTAACTTTTTATTTAGTTTTTAATGAATGGAGAATAATTTTACTTTTTTTTTTCTCATCTGAACCTCCTCCAGAACACTGTGTACTGCAAATTACAAAGGCTCCCATCCTCCCATTGCAAGAAACATTGCCAAAGGTTTTTTTTTTTTGCCTGATTACAGCAGCTCATTCTTATTTCTATTATGCCCTCTTCCTTTCCAACTGAAAGTTTCCTTGGTGAAATGATTATGCAGAAACAGCATTCACAGTGCTACACAGCCCAAAGGGGAAAAACCATGACTTTGCCATCAGCCCTGAAAATGGGTAGTGCAAATTGGAATCACTCTATGTTTTATTGTTTGTCCTCAGTTTGGAGCAAACGCTAGGTGCTAAGCACATCTCTCATGCAGCCCTGGTCCAGCTAGACCTGAGGATGTAGGAAGCTCTGTCTACTCTCCTGACCCAGTCCTGGTAAAAGGTAACTCCAGGGGCACTCTTCTTCACTTTTTGCTTCCTAGTTGACTAGGAACTTAGAGGAATAAGAGGATTTCTTAAGGTATACTACTTTCCTGTGAAAACCATGCTCCAGCACATGACTTGACTCAAAGAGACATAGCACCAAGACACAGCTTTTCTGCCTGCATCTGCTGTGGTTTTAACCTGTACTTAACAGCTAACCTGCCTGCATGAACACTACCACCCACAGCAAGGGCTCTACCCTGTTGTGGCACAGGTTTGTTTCCCGTCTGGAAGGAAATAGTCTACAGCCTGTTGCTCTCTGCCTAGTTTCAAATCCTAGCAAAGGACGGCTACTGCAAAGTGTGCTCATATTTCATTGGTATGAAGCAGACAGTTTTCAGTATGATATATAATGCATGGTGATCTTTTTTTTTTACCTAAAGGACTGTCATGCACTCTCACAATTTTATAATACACAGAAGAGTATATTTTGGATGTTTCTAGGTGATATTAAAAGACGTATAACTTATTTTGTCAAAAATGCTTGCAAGAGGCAAGCAGGATATGTTGAGTTGAACTAAGGCTGATCAGGAATCATGTACAAAAATGCAGCCATAGACAGGTTGGGGCTAAAAGGCTGCATGCTCATTTTCTTTCAAGTAAGTTGGTGTGCATGCTCCATAACTAGGGCTAACGGTGAGATCTACAGTCTCCCTCAACTCGCTGTAAAACTCTCCCTGTTGTACAAAATGTAAAACACTTCAGAAAACATTTTTCAGGAGCAATCTTTCATTCCTTTTTATGGAAACACAGGTAATGCAAAAATGTGTGGCCAGTAATGTTAGTTCATCTCTTTTGAGAGTTAGTCTTTAAGATTTTTGTTCACGTATCCCAAATATCTTGTAGCAGTAACTATTCTTTAGTTGCAGGAAACTACCCTTTTTAACTAGGGATTTGGCTTCAAAAATGTTTTAGCTATAGCTAAGATGTATTATGAATTCAGCAGTTAACATGCAAAACACATCACTGAGGTAGATCAGGAGATGGGGAAGACTCTTCTTCCTTCATTTCACAGTTCATGAACCTCCTGTCCCACAACAACCTGACAAACTTCTTCAAAGTTTCTTACAGGTTAAAAAATGAACATTAGAATACAATCCTTTATAGATAATAGTCCATATTGTGGTATATTGAAAATAATCTTGTTTCCCAGAGAGATCCTTTTCCTTCAGCTGAGAGAGGGCAAAGTAAAGCAGGGTTCACCTGGCAAGGTTATGGCTCTGTCCAAAGAGGATATTTTCTGCATGCCAAGGTCTGCAGTCTTGTTCCCACAGCTGGCAAGACAAGAGGACTGATGTTTTGTGTCATGGTTTTCTCTTTGAGAGTTCAATTTCTTTCCTAGAGAAAGTGCAGCAAAGAAGGAAAAAAAGTGGGAGGTGGATGATGTACAGACAAGCTTTATTAGGACAGGGCTAGGACATGTACTTGGATTTGACAGCTGAAACATGCTTTCAGGTCCCCAGCACAAAGGACTACAGATCTCATGGCTTGTAACAGCACTTCAGACAGGTGTTGATTAATGTCAAATTGATGTGAAATGAAAAGCTTCTTTGCAGTTTGTCAGATCATGACTTCTTGATTTGGGCTGAGCTGGCCTGAAACAAAACATTCTGTTTTAATTTTTCTCATTCAAAACCAAACAGTGTATTTTCCTTCTGTGGCAATTTCTGGGGCTTTTTTCCCCTACAGACATTTATTGATTGTTTACAAATACCTGCAAAAATCCAGTTAGATCGAAAATATCTGTGGATTAAAATAATTGTTTAATGTCATCATAAGGCATATGTTTAGACTGCAAATGATGGAATGCCCTCTGGAGAGGATGGAAAGCCCTCTCCTCTGCCCTTTCTGAGTTTCTGATGCTACAAACAAAAATCTGACCTGCACAGCTTGACCAAAAGCTCAGCAGGCCTGGGGTATAACTTTAAAATGCCACTTTGAATCACATCCATGAACTAGAAGGCTTTCCCCAAATCACACTGCTTTGTTCTTCTAACAATTTTGTTTTTCACTAAAATTGTGGTAGGAAAAAATCATAGAGCTGCAGTACAAATGTTTTCAGTAGGATTTCATAAATCATTACCCTCAAGATAACTTAGAAAGATAGATTCCTTGCATACGAGAAACACTTTTGTTCCAAAGTCCTTTAGGCACTACCAAAAGTGTGAACTAAATTTGTATAATTTTTCAAACCATCTTACAATATAAATAGGAATATGGAGTCACAATTTAATCAGGGAAACAGCAAGAAAATGTGCCACGTGTGAACTGTGGCTAAATCAGCATTTTCCTAGGAGCTGCCATTAGCTGAACAGTATTTAAACTCAGAAAAATTTGCGTCTTTGTTTCATGAAGCACTTCTGAACTCAGCTGAAAATATTCAGAAAATATGATAAGCAAATCATCATCATTCTCTAGGTACCTTCTGCATGAAGTCTCAGGGGTTGATGTTTAGAATGCAAGTTCTGGAAGCGGTCACCTATGTCCTGTTAGTCTTTTGCCTCTGCTTGGAAAAACAAGATCATATGTAGATAAAATCCCTTTCTTTGACAACAATTTTGGGTTGACTTCAGGGCCAGGCCATCTCCAAAGACCTCCACAGAAAAAGCTGCAAATAGTTGGTATTTGCAGTTGAATAAAAGGCTTCCTAGAAGTAATTGTGAAGACATTTCTTATTTGGCTGGTAGCAGTTTCAAGTAATTTTTGTCTATACATAGTTTTGCCAGGCCTAAATTAAGTACATGAATGACACAGAAATGTTTTACACTGTGTAAAAATATCACTTGGATATAACTTAATTTGTACATTTTTCTAGAACTAGGAGAAACATCAACATTGCATTAGAGTCAGGAAAAATAGTTCAGTTCTTTTTCTGGCTAAACAGACATAGTCTGATTAAATTTTGCTTAAAGATTAATATAGTCTATATATGTTTTTTGCAATATCCTTAAAAATAATAGTATTAAACTATAATCTCAGTCATTTTCTGCCTTTTCTCCTCAATAAAAAAGCAAAGTCTCCTAGAGTGGAGACATTATATAAATTATACTGTTTAGTAATAGCAGGGTTCATTATGAGAGGCTTAATTATGGTCATCATTTACAAAAAAAGTCAGTCTTGCCACAGAAAGCCTAATAATGAAAGCCTCTTGTTTAAAAATTAACGAAACATTTTTTTCTGAAGGTATGAAGTCTACTAGTCTGCAGGATGTCATCATTTTTTTCCTTTTTATAAAATAATTAATATTCATAAAAATTATATAACAAATAATTGCAAAATTAGAGTATTTTTTATACTGCAGTCAGATATGTTTATTTACATGATAAACCATGCAAAATCCAGAAAAGGGTACAAGAATAAAAGACAAGTCTTTTTTAGTTATGCAGGGATTATTCTGTACACAGGTCAAAGTTGAGCTCTTATTTACTGATGCAAATAAATGGCAAATTTAATTCTACTCCAATTTACAGAAGAATGGTCAAAAGCTTTCTTATTTCTAGGGACTGAAACATAATGTGAAAAGCCTAAATAACAACTTGCTGCATGTTCCTCGAAGGACGATGTGCTCCAGTACAGGAGTCCAATGCAGTACCCATGTAAAGGGCTTAAACTGGCTTTATAGGTATGGGTCTAGGCTTTGTAAACCTGAGATGCATCCTAATGTTTTAGGAAGTCAGGAGGATAGAAAGCAGCTTTTAGATTTCAGAAGAACTTATTTTCTAATGGTTTTAGCAGCAGGCTTTAGTTGATGTGTAAATCATACCATATAATTTCAAAAATAAAGCAGTTTGTAGTGAGCTGACATTTTACATCTCAGTTTTAATTCAGCTGTAGTAACTCTGAGTTTGGCAAAACATGGATTCTTCATTAGAAGAGATATTTTGTCCTTAACTAACCTGGCAAAGCACATTGGAGGCTCATGCTTTTGAAACTTCATAAAAACTATCTGGCTGTGTTTGCTTCTTGCAACCAACAATATAAAGAATATGGAATAAAAAATTTTTGCTTCACTGTATCAAAGGAATGTCTCTCTGTAACCAGTTCTGTCTGTGATGGTTGGCTGTGATCTCTTTTGGGATCAGAGTTTACAAAGACGATGCTTCAACTATACTCAGAAAACTTTCACCCTTCCAGAATAAATTAGCAAATAAAAATATTGCTGGCAAAGAAAAGCATTTAGATGCTGAAGTGTTAGGATAATTAAATGCATATTTCAGCAGTATTTATTTGGCATTGATTGTCTGAGGCTACTTACTGTGAAGAGTTGAATAGTTAATTCAAGTGCTAGACATCTTCTTTAGGAGATGACCTTGGGGTCATATAATTGTAACAGTAATTTATTTAGTTGAAGCAAACGAATATGTTCTCAATTAGCTTAGCAGGCATTATAATAATACTGCTGGGATTTATATTTGCTTATGTCACTCTGCTGTAAGAATAAAGTTATCTTTAGATCTGTTTGCCTGGATTTAGTTCCCCAGTTCATGATTCTTTGCAGAAGAGATGTGAAAGTTTTCTCCTCTGGATTAGTAGGTGACCAATCCCAGATATTGTCATAATCACTCAAGGGAACAGTGGGATATACAGCAGTACTACTGGCAGAAGGCAGTGTTACTTACTTAAATCTCTCATGCTGATTTTTTTTCCCCCCTAATATGTATTCTAAAATTTACCCCATAAATTGGTGCCTGATGTGAGGTTATTCCACCATTGGGGCTCTTGAAATTTTATCACAGATATTTTATTCTGCTGGGATATTTTTTTCCACTGCTTTGATCTGCTGTCAGAATAAAATTGGACAGCACTAATTCAACTGTGCTCTACTTCAATAATGCTGCGATATTCTGATCTAAACTATCTAATGTATTTTTTAAAATTTTCAAATATTGATACATTTTCAGTCTTCAGTGGTTGGGGTACACGTCAAAGAATGTATCATAGGTATTATCTACCTACCTGACACAGCAGCATATGATTTATGGAAAATTGCAATCTAGAGTTGTCCATTATCACCAACTGCCATCAGAAATAAAGCAGCCATTGTGATTTTGCAGAAATAGCTCATAAGCGAGCTGGGGAAAACAGGTTACCCAAAAAAAAAAAAGAAAGAAAAAAAAGAAATATTTCCAAGGCTTGTCTGTCTTTCAGCAATCAGAAGATTGAGTCTGTGGAGGCTCACCGTGGCCGAGAAGAGGAGCCAAGCGTGACTTCCTGAGCTCTGCCAGGAGAGGTCTCTGCAGGACACACGACTGCAGGAGGGGCTGGGCAGACTCCCTTGGTGTGCTCCCACCCTTCCCCTCTGGCAAAAAGCACATGATGTGTCTTCCAACTCAACCCTATGGTTAGGATGTAGGCAGCTCCGTTTCATCACATGCTACCATTTATACAAATTAGAGGCAGGTTTGGAAATCCTTTAGTGTATAGAAACAAGACTAATCAGGTTGTCAAACCAGCCTGGCCGAGTTGGTTTGCTTCATTTCTATTAAATAACGATCACACGCACCAAGAAACATTTGAGTGAAACAAAAAGACCCATGTCTTCCTACCTTCCTTGTGGTATTTACAAACCACTCAGAGCACTTACACCCATGCTCTATTCTCTTATACACACGCTCAAACATTTCATTGATATTTCACTGGCTATCACTCTGTCTGTATAAGAATAATTCCTTGATTGTCTTATTTTCCCAGTCCTGAGGAATCTGCTCCCACTGTTTTCCTGCTCATGGAAAGACAACACATGCACATAGCACTCCCAAAAGTCAGAGGACATTTGGTGGTCAAGGAAACTTTGTATAACCTGCTTAAAATTCCATGTGATAGAACATCTGTCCTTCAAAGTGTGCAACAAACAAAATTGTGTTTAATTTTTCTAATATTTTGCAATCAGTGATGCTATTGAACTTAGCATAGAGATGCAGATAATTTTGTAGCAGTGCTATTTTACAAAATTTTCTAAGGAAAAGATTTTCAAAGTAAGCTCATTTTTCTCCCTATAAGCTGTGAAGTTGTACAACTGTGCCTGCAGAGGTTTGGGAGAAGAGTCGTTCAGTTCTTTTCAGTCTCAAGCTCTCTATTGACTAGGACAATTGAAAAGAAGAAAAACCAAATGAAAAATTTACAGTCATAGTAGAAAACATTTTAGCAGCAGTAAGCAGGATGTTTTTCATTTACTAGTCAGTGTTTTGAAAGAAATTGATGGCAACAGTGAATAAGCAACTTTGATCAGGATACTTATGTTGATGTTGCAACATAGACTTCAGTGTCTGTCTATGGATAGTGGGGCTTCGAGGTTGACTGTGATTTCCAAACAACTTAAAACATGTTTTTTGTCCCTTGAGTTCATTTTGATATTTCATTGTAAAAAGATGATTTAGTGTTAGGAAAACAATCATCCTAAAAAATTGTCCTTCCTCTCCAGTAGAGCCATATCCTCTCTTAACCACTGAAAGGTGATTAAGCAATTTTCACTCTGTCCCAACTCTCACTCTAGTCACTGTGTGAGGTCTCCTGTTGATGTTATATTAAGGCCTTTGCGCCAAGACAAAGGCTATTGAACCTTACAAGTTAATATGCACATACACCTTCAAATTAATAATGTGTAGTCTTCACAACAGCTGTGAGAGCTATGGCTTGCTGCATGAAATGAACCATATTCTATTGATGAAAGAACATTTTTGTTCAGACTTTCACTTCTTTGAATGGAATAATTTTGAAGAAATCTTCTGTACGTTATGAGTCCTGTTTTATAGCATGTGCTGTACTATTGTACAAAAGCAGTCTGGAACACCAAGGTTTACCATATGGATCCTACAATGATTATTGTAATGTTCTGTATGACTGCTTTATGTAAGCATTTTCAGTCTACCAAGGTCACCATTAGTTTAAATACTGGAGTGGTGAATGTTATAGATTCTATTTAGATCCAGTGTAAGTGGGCAGAGCTTCACTGACTTGGAGGAAATTGAATCCACTCTCACCAAATCTGACCATGTCCATAGCAGTAACATCAAATCTCTTTATATGAGATAATCTATACATAACATGTATATAATGGAGAACATTTATTCCATGGCAAGCCAAATATTTTAACTTGGTGGTGGAAGGGCTGGAAGAGTAGAGGAACTCCCTCCGTCACTCAATACAGGAAGAAGTACCAGAAAATCACTAAGATGCTTCCCCAATGCTGTGCTTCTGTGGTATATCCTCAGGGACTCCCTACCCCTGGCCTTAGGCAGCCTGGAGGATGGTATCCCAACACCAGCACTGCTGCCCTCAATCTTAGTCTCTCTCTCAGTGACAGCAGAGTTCTTCACCACAATATTTGCTCTCTGGCCTCTTCCCATTAAATTCTCTGGTCAAACAACAGTAGAAGGAAGAGATTTTCCTGCTGTTCCATTTGCCCATGTTCTGCATTTAAGCTCACAGAAATTCTACTGAGTGCTGAAAAACTGTCGTCTCAGGCTGTAATCAACTGCAGAGGCAAAAGGGATAGAGGAGCAGGGAAATGATGACATATGGAAAACCTGTATTTTGAGTTGTGTATTGAGAAGAATTCCTCAGATCTAGGTTTCCCACTGCCGTAGGTTATTTTTTATTAGCATTAATGGCACTTGGCAGATAAAATGCAAAAATGGAAAAAATTTTTTATGGAAAAATTACATACCTTAGTGTCCAGGTGCATGACCAGTAACCATATGAGGAAATCATCATAGTCGTGGTGGAACAGTAGGCTTTCTGAAGACAGAGCACATTCTACCTCTTGGTAGAAAAGACACTGTTCACCCCTACAGTTAGAACAAGCCTGAGATATGGGAATTCAACATTATAGTCTTGCTGAAATGAAAGTGCCATGGGTTGTACCAGTACATTTTTAATAAAATTCTGTTGCACTGATCAATCTATGCCCTTAACTTAAAACTGAGACTAATTCCCAAAGACGCATTATGGTACCATATTAATACTTGAAAATGTCTTATAAATGCTTATTTTGTGTTTGGTATAACTATGGTACCACTATAGAAAATGATTCTATTGACCTTTAGAATACAAATTTGTTGGATTATAACTGACATATTCAGAATTACTCATTCTTGCCAAACACAGCATAACAACTTTTTAACATTCCTTTTCCTTTCCAACTGCTTCCACTTTCATTATATGAAATATAGCTGTATTATATACCCCCTCTCATTGCCTAACATGTTTTTTTTTCAGAGTTCAAAAAGATTTACATTTGGAGCTAAATGTTTCAGTGATTGCTCTGTTGGATTTCATTATACTAGTGTAGTTAATCAATGCAAGTCCGGCCTTGCAACCATGATTCATTGTGCAGTTTTTTGAACTCAGTCATTTGTACTGAATGAATATACACATTATCACCGGAGTACCAGATTTTCTTTAACAGCCTGCACAACATTGCACTGTAGTGCCTTAGTAAACTGCTTATGCCATGTACACACTGCAGCTGCTTTTTTATTTTCTTTTTTTTTTTTTTTTCCCTTCTTGAGGAATTAATTGAAAGCCATTCTCCTTACCAGGAGAACGAGGGACTCGCTGGGTGTGGAGTCAGTGCTAGGGAAATGGTATTCTGTTGTGGTCCTAATGACTGCTATTTCACTATACACAGGGATATTTTCAGATCTACACACTTCGTCTGTGCAGCTGGGTGGTCTGCACAATAGTCATTAACGAGAAATCCCCGAATAATCATAACATGCTCGAGTTTGGGTGATGTTTATTCAACCACATGCTTAATAGTGGAGTTCAGTTATGGGCGAGAGAACCACTGGGTTTGGTATGGCTGAGAAAAGATTTTGTTTCTGTTTCATTCTCTTGGACAATCTAATCTTGGTTTTGCCACTGCCATTGAGAGGTAAAATTCTTTTGCCCTCCAAGAACCCCTGGAGGTAAAGATTTAAGGTAATAGCTTATGTTAGCTAATACTTTCTAACTATTTTGCAGAGTCTTATGCTGCCTAGCATCTGTACTTAATGTGCTGGCAGAGTTGAGTTAAAGCCTCAGCAACCTCTTTTAAATGCTATAAATCAAACATACAGAGCTATTTAGCTGCCTAGAGGTGAAGATGGGTGTTTAGTAAGATTTATCTAAATGCCTAAACAGGTCAGGTACTTAATTCCCACTGAAATCGAATGACAGTACTTCAAATACCTCTGTAAATCAAGATGCTTGTACTTCTGCCAACAAAGGATTTTTGAAATGTGTTAATACCTGCTATTGTCATACTTTTATTCTCTGTCTGGACTGAACACATGTGACAGTCACATGCTTTTAGTATAATGTGGAGAAAGTAGTACTAGCAAAACCAGTTTTGACAAGTGTCTAGACAAAATTCAGGCACAGCTGACTGTGGTATCTCTGTAATCCTAATCTCTGTTTATGCACAGCCGGCTCATTACAGCATACTCTGTGGTGTTCACCATTTCCATCACGGACAGGACACACTGGCTGTTAGGTGTTAGGTGTGACTGAGTGAGAAGCCAGTCCGTGTAAAGAGAACAATGGGGATTGTCCTCTTTGCATCAGATGCTTAGCAAAAGTAAATGTGGCAGGAAGGGAAAAATTATTAATCTTGTTGAGATTTTAGTATGTTACTGTTCTATGAAAACAGATGCCAGCTTCTAAGCTCAATTACTGTAATTTTGCATTGAGTAGGTTAAATGGTTATAAATTAATTGGATACTGTCATATAAGATTTCTTTGGTTAGAAGGATCCTCCACTTATTTAAAGCCTCCCCCAACAGCTCCTCTGACACACCTCCTTTTAGCCTTTGTCATAGAGGAAGTATATTACAAAGTGAGAAGTGATTTTCACCTCCTCAAGCAACCCTGAGGACAATGGTTAGACAGCACAGTATGGAACAAAATCAATTTTGAGGACGACTATTGGATGGCTGTTGCTACTGTAATTAGCCTAGTTTGCTACTACCTAGGAACTACTTTTTGTCTTAACAAAAGGTACCAAACAGCATCAAACAATTACAAAAAGGAGACACAGAAACAGAATACAAATCTCTGTCCCTGGGATTGTCTTTGTGTCCTCAGCGTCACTTATCTGACCTACCAACAGCATATTGTTAATTCATTCGCTTGTCTAAAAATGAGTGTGTATATTGTGTTGGCTATGTGATAATAACAATCCCCTTTTTGTTTGCTTTCTACAGACATTTGAATGATTGCCTTTTACTGGCACAAATGGTCATAGAACACATGCTCCCCTATCACATGCAGGGGTATTCACTAAAATGTCATAGTCTCATGTGTAAGTATTTCTTTCAGAAGTATATGCTTGTTGTTCTACTGTGGGAATAGAAAGAATACCTTGTGACTTATCTGGCTCATCACAACTAACCAGTCCAACCAAGTTGTCAAATATTTGCATATAATGGTTTTGAATTAATCTACATCATTACTTCTTAAAAAAAATAATTTCAAATAACAAACTAATCTGGAAAACTACAAGCTGTTTGCAAAAAGAAGGCAACATGTGTCTGATGAAATATTCATTGTGAATTATTCACCAGTCTCAAACTGTAGTAAGCGTTAAAATAAAAGATCTGTAAACTCATCAAACATTCAACAAAATTCTCCAAGCCTGCTGCATCTTTTTTTTTTTTTGGTCATGGCATTTCTGCCTATGAAAATATATTCATGAATTTGCAAGATTCTACATATTTTATGTTTATTTCCTGAATTAACAATTATTCAGCAGTTAAAGCAAGTCCATATTTCCAATAGAACTGTGCTGTTCTGTTTTATTGCTTTACTTCAAAGACACATTAGTGTCGCACATAGATTAATATTTCTTAGAACACATAGCTTAATATCTTCCCAGTGCATATGATTCCAACAACAATGGAGAAGACTAACCAGCCTTCCTGATACTAAGTAAAAAAGAATGAAAGTAGGAGGAAGTAGTATGTAAATGTTAATTTATCTTAATCATCCTTATAATTTTATAGGGTTAATTTACTCACAAGTAGAAGTTTCATTATCTCTACTGAGTCCTGACTTGAGGGCATGCATTGTCCTCATACAGGGTGTTGGGTTATTTGCTTCTGAAACTTCAACCAAGGTACTAGGACTTACATATGTAAATATAGCTGGGAAATTTCCTACGGATCCTAATACAGTAAAGACACTCCTGCATAGATAATCCCTACTGCAAGCACCTTGACTGCATTGACATGATTAGAATATGTAGTTTTGGCTTTTTTTCTTAAATATCTAAACAGCGTAATATACAATTGTTGACTTTTCAGACCTAAGCCATCATTCAATTAGATTGTTTTCTGCAACAGAAATTTCACCACAAAAAGTCCGACTGCATAATTTCCTGATCTCCTTATAGGAAGTGATTTTATTTTATGATAGGCTAGAAAAGGGTTTATTGGGGGATAGATAGCCTTCTTAGCTTGGTTTCTTGAGAGAAGTCCAGCAGATCACTTTAAAGATTGATTTTTTTAATATGAAACCCTGCACATAGTGACACTCTGATAGGAAATACAGCATGGATTTAACAGAATAGCATCACCTTTTTTTGTAAAACACACAATTAATTATACTGCTTTACCTTCAACATTAGTGAGCAGTCAATAAAATGTGCCACTCAATATGAAAATATATATTTTTAGAGCATTTAATTGTGAATACACAGAATTTTTCAGACAAACACACCCTCCCACCCATTCTTCAGAAATGTGACTTCTGAAATCTACAAATTAAAAAGAGGCAGGAAAAAAATCCATTACAATTTCTTTTTTTAAATATATGGATAGTGTGGAAAGACAAGTCTATCTAAACATTTAGGAAAATGCTTAAAAGTGTGTACACAAACCCAAAAGCTAGAGTTTGTAACCTACCAGATGGACATACTAGAAGGTGCCCTATAGGGTGAGAGAGACCAATATATAAATGCCTCAACATGTGTCACAAATGAGGTGAAGAAAATTCCTGTAAGACTCCTGTAAGCCAACCGGGACAGAGAGGGAACTTCCATGACTGGACTGCGAGCAGCTCCCCCCTCCCGTCAAAGATGAGCTCGGGGAAGAGCTTGGAGGCACATGAAAAGCAGCTAGTCACAACACCATGAGGTCTTTTTGCTTTGGGTCGCTTGGAGGGTCAGCTTGGCTCCTTCCCCTCCCTTCTTCGTTGTGGTCCTGCCCTCCAGCCTGTGTCTGCTTTGCCTTGGGTCACTGTTCCTGCCAACTAGCCCATCACTGTGAGGATCTCTGCAGTCGCCGCCATCCATAGCTGCATCCGACTCTGAAAACTTACAACCTCTCCAGGAGCAGGCTGTNCCTCCCGTCAAAGATGAGCTCGGGGAAGAGCTTGGAGGCACATGAAAAGCAGCTAGTCACAACACCATGAGGTCTTTTTGCTTTGGGTCGCTTGGAGGGTCAGCTTGGCTCCTTCCCCTCCCTTCTTCGTTGTGGTCCTGCCCTCCAGCCTGTGTCTGCTTTGCCTTGGGTCACTGTTCCTGCCAACTAGCCCATCACTGTGAGGATCTCTGCAGTCGCCGCCATNTTATTTCAATAAATGGTTTTCAGACATAATATTGCTGTGTTTGTGCTTGATTTTTGTTAGATAATCTATCAAAAGAATCCTTCCTGGCTCCCCCTTTCATAATGGAACAGGACATAAGGCTTGATCTATTGTGTTGAGTGCTTTGTTATTGGTCATTTGTGTCTGTTAAAGATGTTCTAACATTTTACTGTCAATGACAACAGAATCCTGGAGTTGGGATCACTCCAGCATTGTTAGCACTTACTAGGATAGATGTAGGCCACATTTCTAGACACATCCAGAAGCACTAAGTGTGAAAAGGCGTCTTTCCTAGACAACATAGTTAAGTGCTAATTCCCAGTACAGTATTTCCAGGCACTTGAGCACAGAGTGTATTGGTCTCTTACTCACTCGTTCATTCAGATGTATTTATTTAATTATTGTCATCTCTAAAAATCAAATGCTTACAAAGTGCATTAGGAGACCTCAGGTGGGATGAATCACCTTTATCTTCCTCCACCCTCAGTAATACTCCTATTTGACTCATGATGAGAGAAATAAGCCCCACTTATCAAAATGAGACATTTAAAAATAGGCATCTAATGGTACAGAAATGTGTCTTACTAATTTTGGATTTAAAGTACATGTACATATATGAATGATCATTTCAGATAAACTAATTTTCACTAAGACTGGCTGCAATTCAGATAATGTTGTTTTAAGATAAAAATACACTAAGCACAACCTGTATCCTCTGGTTCACTGCGTGAAATGGGAAGCATGTCAGAATAGACCTCAGGGTACTACAAACAACATATCCTCCCATCAATTGCGTGTCAGCATACTACAAAAGACTTGCTGCTAAGAAAACTTCAAGAGTGAAGCAAACAGGAAAATCCCTTTAAAATGATTAGAGGTTTTAATAATGATGTTTAAAAAAATGAACCTAACCTGAGGAGAGACAAGCCATGTCCATACTATAAGCTTTGTGATGTGAAAAGTCTCCTGAGCACTACCTGAATAGACAAAGCTGTAGGGCTTCCTGCCATTTTAAGGGCCACATTTTAAAAGTCAGGTTAATACAGGAGGTAAGACTGCATACCAGCCTGAGCAAGTGAAGGATAAGAAGAGATGAACGGGTCTGTGTTCGGGTAAAAGGGGAATTTCTAGAGCTGCAGTACTTTCTTCGGAGGCAGTTCTGTAACGCAGGGTGCTCCGAGGGGGGATGTGGAGTGGGGTAGTCCCTGCGTTATAACCCAAAGTGTCTCTGTACTTTGCCTTGTGCAGCCTGGCACGAGCAAGCATTCTTTCCCGCAGCCCAGCCGGTGATAGGCACTGAGCACACGCTCCCACCCAGGCTGGAATCACCCACGGGCTACCAGAGACAAAGGATCAGGAGAGCTCCTTGTGTGGAGTTCCGAAGGACTTTTATTCTTCCAAGGAGTCCAGAGGCAAAGAGGGAGTGCCCGTTTTGGGTGCAGACTTATGAAGGGTCACAGAGCAATACTCTGGGGGCATGGGGGTGGGGAGGAGGCAGGGGGATACCAACCACCCTTGGGGAGAGGGGAGGGG
>VZRF01014662.1:202495-220153 GCA_013396875.1 Vireo altiloquus
TTTTTTTTTTTTTTTTTTTTTGTCCTCAGCCTGACTTTGTCATGATATTTAGAGCTTAATTTGATAAGGTACAGAATGAGGACTGAGGATGATTAATTCTGAAGGAACCAAGCTGATGAGAACCCCATTCAGGGGGAAGTCCTCACTATAAGAAGTGCATGACATAGTTTTTTCTGTTGATTCTCTATTACAACAAAGGTGGAAGAAAGATAAAAAACCAGCAAATATACAGCATATTTTTCTTCATTTGCAGCAGCCAAGAAGATGCCTTAAACTTCTTGTACAAAGATGAAAGTACACAAAGCAGACTTCTCATTTAAAACTGGCATTTTATTTCTGCTTGTTTATTTTAAATATGTTGCATTTTATAAACTCAAACCTTGTAAGCTCAGAGTGGGATGCCTCTCATGGCCCCAAGCAAACATCTCTGATTTTAACATCCTATTATGCATGGATGAAAAGCTAAGCTAATAACTAATTTTCACCCTCCCAACACAGACATGTCTGACAAGATTAAAAGCGATTGTTTCTAAGGGATGTTTACTAACATTAGCCCAAAGTGGACAAGTGGGCAAGTCAGGAAGCAAAGTGCAATCCTGCATTAGAACATTAGAACCAGGCAATTTTGGCACTGCACGTAAGAAAATACACCACATTCAAAAGGGAGGAAAAGACACGGACAGAGACCTCATCGTATTGATGAATCAAGAGCAACAGAGGAAAAGAATATGAAGGAAATGCCTAAACAATTTATAAAGGAGCATTTAGTTTCACGCTGTCTGAATATTGCACAATCTTTCTTTATGCCCAAACTGGATGTGCTGTGTATCACTACAGCATATATGAGAGTGTGTGTAACAACTATATAACAGAGAATAAGTGGTATCTCTCTTCTGCATTCATATGAGCTCACATACAGAAATTTACCTCCTTATAGTGAAATAATGTAAATATTTTTCATCTTGCTAAATAGAACCACTCAAGGAGCTCTCAGCAAAAACAGAAATGGTATATTTGGTCATGTAAACCATTCCTTTGTTCAACTTCTTAACAATTGCTATGGGTGGGCTGCCTTTTGGCTTAGAGAAAATACTTATCTGTTTGTGGTCACTATGATGATGCTTGTTAATCTCAGTGTCAAAGTTAAACTGTAGTTGGGGTATTGAGGTCTACTTAAACTTTCTCATGTGGTTTGTCTGAGGCTGTTCTGTGTTTCCTTTTCTCTCCAGGATGGCCATGCAGTGCAGCTCTGAATTGCCTAATAATTATCTCATTTTATCTTGTGCGTATGTGGCTGCATCTCAGTGGAGAAATTAAAGATTAATTATACTCATCCATGTTTTTCTTGTTTTGTTTTGTTTTGTTGTTTTATTTGGTTTCAGTTTGGGTGTTGGGTTTTTTTGTCTGTCTTTTGTGGTTTTTTCCCTGATTTGCTGTGCACCTTTAGGAGTCCACTGAGATTTCAGGGCTGTAAAAATTCTCTTAATCATTATCATTACTAGCTACACAAAAATGCTGTTTAAATAGAAAACAAGGCTAAAAATTCTGAATAAAAGACACGAAGAAATTCTCCTGATAATTACTAATGACTGCAGGTAAAATTTAACTGTAAGGTTGACACATAAATTGATATAGGCATTATCAGACACTCTGCAATTTGTGATGTATCTCTTAGTGGCAGAATAGATAACAAGATCAAATGCTCATTTCAGATGAAGAGACAAGAGGGCCTAGACACACAAAAAAAAAAAAGTCGTGGATAATGCTTGACCAGTACTGAGTTTACACCACTGTACAAAAAGCAACTGCAATTTGTATCAATGCAGTTAAGCTTGATTTAAAATAACTCTGATCTCAATGGCAGTGTACCTGTAGAAATGCAAACTTAACTTGTTAAAGGCCTGAACCATACCCATTTGCCCATGGTTTGCACCTTGCACTGAACTCCAGAGAGCCATTGCAACCCTATTTGTTATTCAAGTAAGTTTATTCACAGCAGCACTGTGCATTTCTTTCAATACTGCTGTCACACCTGGAGTGTGACATTTTTTGCCTCTGTTTGAGTGGTACAACCATCTGGAAAACTAATCTAGCTGACTTGCTTAAGATTCCCCATTTGTTAAAGCACCTTCCCAGAGCATGGCCCACAATACCTGACCTTCAGTTCTGAGTGATCCCTCAGAGTCTCAGGTAGTCAGCAATGACAGAACAGTTTTAGATGGTTCTAATTTATGCCAAACTCAATCTGGCCTCTGCCAGTCCCAAAATCACAGGAGTGTAAACATAGATTCAGGCCATGGTTTTACAACCTTTCCTTGTAGTTCAGCAAAGGGCTTATCCAGCAACTATATACTTGATTGATTATATTGATTAACATGGAAAAGTTTCTTCTTAAACAATTTAGAAATTGGACTTAAAAATAAAAAATCGTTTATGTCTAGGATATTGTAGCTGAGAACTGAAATCTGAAAGCCTAGGACAGCAACCTTAAAATGTACCCTTTTCCCTTTGTTTATTTTTCCTGTTACTCCAGGAAGAATAATTTCACAGGGAACAAAACACACTTATTTATAACACAGTATGTAATCAGTTCAATCTACCCTCTACCAATAGCAACAACAAAACTTCTACTCAGAACACTGAACAGGAATACATTAAAAACATGACATGGGCCCTTCAGAGGTTTTCAATTATTAGTTTTCTTGCATTGCACAAAAGTACAAGCTGTCATTGTATAGTGGCTTTTTAAAATTTAGAATATGAAATAGATGAGTTTCCTCCGTATACAGCTGCTAAACCCTACCATTGCCAGATGTAAACTCTCCCTCATTTTAATCTCCTTGCTTTTTAAATGATTCCTGAATACTACAGTTTGCATAGATGGAAAATACAATAATGAAAAGCATCAAAGTCTATGGAGCAGGATATAGATCTTTGGGATGCTCAATTTCTTTTCCAGGCTATGTCATTAGCTCCCCATGTTGCCATGAACAGGTCATTCCGTTTGGCTACTTCTGGCTCCCTGTTATGCAAAGAGCAACAAGACCACTCATCCACATTTAAAAATCTTCTGTGGAAATAAAATCGGATTTACTTATTAAAAAATTAGACTGATTCTGAAATTCAAGACTGAAATCTGTAAAAGTACTTCTTTTGAAATATAATTCATTATAATAAATATTACTCCTAGTAAGATTTTAAATGCAGATAATTATGTATCATTTATTTAGACTGGCACTTCTTATTAAGTGTATAAAATAGTTATACTTCATAACTTTATTTAACTTTGACAGTAAAGCCAAATGAACTTGTCATCTAAATTTAGTCCTGCTGTTGGATACTACCGTGTCTTTGAAAGTCTGCTTGTGTGGTGACGGATTCTAAAAATTGCCTGTTAATATAGTATGTCTGTGAACTTCACATAATTATTTATAAAGTTCCAGACTAGGGAGAACAATATAAAAATTATAAAACCTAGAGTGTTTAGAAGAGTCATAGACCAGAGTCTTGTCATACAAAGAGTTCAGAGATCCCTGCTGTGTCTTTCGGCTTCAACAGGTAAAGACATCCTTAACCACAGTGACTGGGAACAGTCTATGTCTTTACACTTCCATAAGAATTAGTACCTCCAGCATAACAGTGTGAAAAAACAACTTAGAATATGGTGTGTGACACACAAATGTTTCCAAGATTGCAGGAATATTACAGTGTCTGAATTTGTCTTGCACTTTTGTAGTCAGCCACTCCTGGGAATATGGTATAGGACATAGACTTTGTTTAAAACTCATACACTGTATTTTTGGCTTGCAATTAGTACTTTCTGCAATTAATGCAGCAAGCAGTTTATTGTCAAAGAAGTTAAAAAAAATTGTATGACAATGGTAGACTCTTAAAAGAATTAGTTCTTTCCAAAGCTGCCATAATAGCGAATAGCAGAAACTTGAACAGTTCAATGTATTTTCTAAAATATTAGCAAATGTGCTTTAGAAAAACTCTGTAGAGATTGGTGTAAAAACAGAAGTACTATGCTGATATGCTTTCAGCCATATGTTATGTTGTTTTATTTTTCAGCACATGTCATCAACAGTTTTCTTTTGATATGATCAAAGAACCATACACATTCACTCAAATAAGGTATAAAGAAATCTGTGCTTCTGTTTTTCTTTCGTTTTCAATCCTTCATTTTGTCTGTTCTCTAAACAAGAAATCATGAATGTTCTCATGGCTAAGATGTGTCTCAATTAAAAGTGAAGTATTTGCTAGAAAAACGCTAAAAACTTGAGGACCTTTCAGATATGCATATCAATGGTAGGAACCTGATTGCACTCCAGGGAGATACTCTCAGTTGTCACAGAAAGAAAAATACATATACAGATAACTGGATTAAGTGGATGCAACTACTTTCAGGTTAGTGAACTGAGCTTGTAATGGCATTCCTGTACATACTCTGAGCTTTCATTACTGGCTAGAGGTAAATATTATTATATAGACACATGTTTTTCTGGCCAGGCTCCACAATAGTGCATCAAGATGAAAGGAACTTTTATTTTTTAAAGGACTTACAGTAATGGTGTAAAATCTCCTGGTACTCGCTAGTGCCAAAAGTATAGTTTGATGCAATAGCATAGTACCAGACATTCTACCAACATTTTCCTGATCTCATGAAATCTCAGAAGACAGTTTGTACTTAGATGGAAAATTTTTTAAGGATGCTGATTATATTCACTATAGCCAATTGCACTGGAACACCTACACCTTCAGTTCAGAGAGAAGGAACAGCCTCATGGGGTATAACTACTTTCTATATTTTGCATGTTAAACACGGAAAAATCATTATTTTAGCCAAAAAGTTATCTACTAGTGTTTAAATAATGAGGATTTCTTGGAGCCGTTGTTTAAATGCACCATTCAGATTCTTTTCAGATGCCCTGTGAGCTTCTTCCTTCAGAGAAGGAAGGTCATGCGGGAACTTTTCTGCAACTAGAGAATCAAAGGTTGCTCTATAAAAAAATTGTAGACGCTTTGGCAGATCCACAGCTCTGAATGTGTTCTGTAGTCTCCAGCATGTGGAGAAGGTTAAAGGAAGGGAGCATGAGCCTTGAGATCTTGCTTTCACACCAACCCCCACTTGTAACTGTACTCAGAGCAGTTCAGCACTCTTCCAAAGCACTACCAGAGCTGAATTTGTACTATGTGCCCTTATATTTCTAGTTCTGGTTGGCAAGGTTACTGCTTCTGTGCCTACAGTGGAGATGTGTTTTGTGATGTGAACATGTTGATGTTCACACCAGCTAATATGACTAAACGATATAAAAAAATAGTGTCAAATGCCTAAACTGTTCTAAATATTGCTTCTCTTAGTAATTTACAGCTCATTTACTTCAGAAGGTTTCAGGTTTGCATGGAATGCGCATGTCAGCTTCTCTAGATCTGCCACTACAAAGGTACTGCTTAGTGTATCTGGGGCAACTATGAGCAGACAGAGAATGTGTGTGAGTGTGTGTGTGTGTGTGTGTGTGTAAACCATGGCCACAGCACCCTGGGAGCAGAGGCACCTCCCACTTCAGCTGTGCTCAGGTAATTGATCATGGACTTAGAGAGCAACAGAGGAACAAGATACAAGGTGTGCCTCTCTAAAAACATAATCCACAAATGCAGCATGAAAGGGCAGGAAACCTTTCAGTAGGATCTCTGACCAACAGTATTTTGAAGACTTGGTGCTTATGCAGACTTTTTAAAAATGAAGTTGAGAGTTTCATGGCAAATAAGACTTTGACAATATAATAAGAATACCAAGTACTGCAAGGTTGGTGCTAAAATTATAAGCACCAACAGTGTTGTGCTGAAATCCTCCCTTCACTAATGTCAACAAGGGTTTTACTGAGGACCTGACAGGGCAAAGGACTTCATGCTATATTTTAACAGGTGATATAAAACTATGTTAGTCTTGACTGTATCTGCTCATTTTGTGGAAACTTCTCAGTGATAGTATTTTTAAACTAGAAGCACTGTTTAAATACAAGTTGCTTAAATACTAAAGACCAAGCATAGCTACATGTCTTTACACATATATGTCCAGCCAGAGAAACTGACATTCTCTTTAAAAAGAAAAAATAGAAAAAAACCCCAGAATTTTCTAAAAAAATAGAGAAAATGTACAGTACAGACAAACAAGAAATGGGATCTAATATATAGCTTCTGAAAAGAACAAAGAAGTTAACCCAAGGATCTTGGCAGTGTTCCAGTTCTAATAATTTGATTTTAGCTCCCTGAATTTCTTCTGTAATTTCATATAGATATAGAATTTTTCAATCCCTGCCCTAAGATGTTGTGTAGATTTGCTGTTCATTAATGAACAATGCCATTTTCCACTCAGGCAAAGCTTAAGTCATACATAAAGTATCTGGATTTTGTCAAATTAACTATTAGGAAAATGCCCTAATTCCAGCTTAGTCATATGTAACTTCTCAGGTAGTTTCACTGGTGAAAAGTATAATGGTTCCCTAAAGTTCTACTTCTCTTCAGCTTAAATATCTTAGATCTTAATATTACAGTACACAGCAGTGGCATCTTTGAGTGCTAGACTTCAAGTAAAAGGTATGTTATTCAGATGACCACAGAAGCAATTATATTAATGTAGGCAAAAATTTTATGTAGCTAACATTCAACAATATGTGTATCTATAAAAACAAAATCAGAACAGTTTTTCCTGAATTTTACTCTGTCACTGGGTACATTTTTTCTGATGTTCAGTCTTAACTGAGTACATTATGGACTTCTCTAGGGAGCGGAAAATGTGTTTTTTAAGTAAACATGAAATGCTTTGATAAATGAAAACATTCAAATGAGATTGCTATTGGGGGAAAAAATCTATTCTGTTAAAACTGTTGTTCTATTGTTTAGGATAATAATAAAACCCTGTATCCCAAAAGACTGAAACAAATTTTGATTCATTGTGACCATACTGCACATTTCTAAAAATCTAAACTATCATATCGAATGTAAATAATGTATTCCCATAAGCTAATTAGAAAGAATGAGAAATTGTCTATGGCATACTGAGTGATCAATATTTTAATGTGTTAATAAAAAGAATCCTCAGCTTTTCATAAAAATATTCTTGTATCACAGCTATTCACCCTTTACCCATTCAATAAGAAACAAAGTAACCTCTAATACAAATGAACCACTATCTTCTGAATATTGACCTGTGACAGTAAATTTCAGAACACTGCTTGAAATGGTGTTAGGTAAAACTCCAGGGGATTGTTTTTATCCAAAAAACCATACTTCCTACCTTATATTGTTTTAAATTACACCTTGAAATCTTATGGTTATGCAGAGATTTGTTTTTATGGAGATAAGAACCCAAATATCTACTTAGAGTGAAAGCCTTATTTTTCAACTTTAAAACCCAGACTATAAGTCCAATACTGAAAGGCAATATGCACTATTCAGTAGTGCCTATTATCTCAAAAAGGCTCCTTGCAATTAATTTGAGTCTGCTCCATAAGTGGAAGATGCAGCAAGTATTTTTATATGCATTTCTTGTGTACTGTACTAGAAATGGTAAAACTGACATTAAAAGTAGTGTTGAGCAGGAGAGAGAACTTCAAACACATAACATGTAGTAGCCTCATTGCAGTTGCCTGAGGCATGAGGGTTTATAGCATGATAAATTTTAGCCTTGGGAAAAATAAAATTAATAAATATGAGCTAAAAGAATATGGGTCATACACAGTGAAATTTGAAAAGTTTAGATAACTAAACAGAAATTAGTCAGTTTCTGGATAAGTAATGGTACCTCTGAATATTGAAAGATCTCTTGCCCCAAAACGACATTCATAGAAATCTAAGTCTGGCACTTTCAGTGGGATCGTAAATTCTTAAATCAGGAGATCTGACCTCAGCAAGTTTAAAAAAGATACCTAAATCATAAACCTAACAATCTGCAGAAAGTCCAGCAAAGCACTTAGGATGAACTTAATTTTAATCTAGTGACTAGCTCCACTGAATTAATAGCACAAAGTTAATAGGCTCAAATTTACGCAAATGCTTAAAGCATTTTATGGACTCAGCGTCAACTATCAGATCAGAGTTTCCCAGTGCTGCTTCTCAAATGCTCTCAGATTTGTAGTTATTGTAAGACTAAAACAAGTGTTGATTCCACAGCCCTGTACCAATGCCAATTACAGCAAGTATTTTCACACTTCCTTGACAAAACTGAAAATAAATTGTCCAAAGCCAGACAGTGAGTGGCAAAGCTAGTATCAAGCTTTTATTACCCATTTATTTGATACTCACTTTGACTTGCTATCTGATTCAAAGATTTAAACTTGTTTGACAAATCAGACTTTGAGCTGAGGTTATTGCATTTAAGCTAATCAGCCCTAGGTGGAGTAGCTCTAAAATTCTTTTTGGACCTTTTGTTTCCAGGGCAGGAAGTAGGTGATGAACATTTTCACTTGGAAACATAGTATCAATTTATAGGATTCACTAAGTGAAAGAATGTGCTAGAGACAGTGTGTGAGTACAAACTTCTCCCTCGAGGGTCCATAGACAATGCACATCTTATTGGAGCAGGATGTGGATGGTCTTTGTTCAAGTGTGCTTCTAGATACTATCTGTTACCAGAACTGCACCTACATCATCAGCCCTTCTTACTTAAAATGCTGCTACTCCTGCATTGTCAAGAGCATCTGCTTTCTTCTCATGACACAAGTTGTGAGCTCCAACACTTTATAATATGAAACAGCATTCTAAACATTAGAACCCAAAGTGCTTCTGTGTGAATCAATTAGTGCTCCAGTACTTGACCTGTTAACTAGACTGCAGTCTGTAATTTGACAGTTATCATTAGTAGACCCTATAAAACTAGTACAATAGATCTGTACATACTGACCTCTAATTCAGAGTAGTAATCTTGTGACAATTTTGTTCACTGTTGTTCTTTTAACTGCAGGAAAAAAAGAAATATATCAATGCAATTTAATGAATCCAGTATTTACCACTCCCTTGCCATCTCATGTTGAGAAATTACAGAGTATTTTTCATAATATCTGTTTGGTAAAGTCAGTAGTAAAAGGCTGGTGTAGAAAATAAGTACATTTAAACAAAAATATCCATGGAATTTGGTGGGTATACAACTTTTATAAACTCTGTTTTCTGCTGGGTTACTGTATTAGGAGTAAGCTTCCTCCAGTTAAGGTTAATTTATTGTTTATATTAGCACATATGCCTTAACAACATAAAGAGTGTTTTCCACAGATTAGTTAATAAGATGCAGCATAGAGAAAGGCCAAAGAATCTGTTTGTTACAGTCTACTTAGTGAAGCTATAATACAATACTCCACTGCTGAGGTAAGTGGAAAGACACCAGCACAACACAATCCAAGGAAAATGCAAGCCGATACAGCACAAAAGATTCTTTGTTTAAGAGCAGCAGAAATTTCCAGCAACTGTCTAAAAATGCACGACATAAGAGAATGCAATTAAATAACAAAACAAATCCAATCTAAAAGACAATCATTCTAAACCAGGACAAGGACACTTTGTTTTTAAGTGCATACAACGAATTTTAAAGATCTTTCTTTAGAAGGGGAGTGGGATGATGACCAAGGAGCCAGGGAAGGGCTAAGTGTTACTATCTAGGGCCTACACTGTGTACTCTCCATGTTATCTTTGCAGATGGAGATCTGCATAGCTGACATCATGAAGTGATGAACTGACAGAAAGATGAAGTCCTGTGGAGACAGGAGGATAGTCCTGTTTTTGTTTTGAAGAATGACACAGAATAGCAGAGTCCTATGACTGGAACTTTGAAGGACACCATAACAAAGAAAAATTAACTTTTTGTCTGACTAAGTTATTTAAATTCTAAAATGCACACTCTGCTTATGTTAACAAGCTTAATTAATTACATGCTATGACATATATAACTATGTCACACAACTCGCTACCTGTATCTGCTACATATAGCATAGGAGGAAGTGAATAAGATTGGACTGTATATAAGAAGGGTAGAAATTTCACTTAGGAGGAAGACCCAAAAAGACTTGAGACAGTTGACTGGTTACTCTCCTCTCTTTTCTTCTGAGTGGGGATGCCTTCTTGGTGAGTTTCTAATTATTATTACCCAGGTTAACACAATGTTACTGTTATTGTTAGAATTCTATCCCAGCTAATGCACTTGTCAACAGCAATTCCAAATCTGTATTTCTGTTGCTTCAATAAATTGCACTATTCGTGAATCTCTTTTCCCAAGGTTCTTGAATAATGTGACCAGACCTATAGTGCCGGATTGGTTCATTGCACTATTCATGAATCTGTGATTGCACAAGTTCTTGTTGAATATGACCTGACCTATAGCATTGAACTGGCAAACAACACTATTTGTGAATCTGTGGTCATGGTACTTCCTCTTGAACATGACCAGTCACACCCAACCCTTCTGAACTCTGAGGACCAGCTGGAAAGCAAGACTGTTTATTTTCTGCTAAATTTCTTCATTTTAATGCAACAAGGAGCAATAAAGTATTATGGAGGAGTGACACATTTGATGGATGAGTGGGTTCTGAAAAAATGTATTGTCAATTACTTTTTAGTGTTTTGCTCTAGTCCAGTAATTTTTATTTGAACAGGCCTCATGTTAGCATGGTTTTGTTTGCAAGAAGTGACTGATTGTTTTTAAAGGAGGCACTATTAATTTGCTATCTTCAGCTTTATCCCTCCTTTCTCTGGTAGGGACTCTGTTACGGCAGGTGATGCTTTAAAACTTAAAGGGAAAAATAAGTCATTAAAAAAACTACTCCCTGTTTTGTTTTCAGCCATCTCACTATCAAGTTCAACCCAATATATCTAGCAGGTTATTCTGCAAATAAGCAATTTAATTGACCCTCAAATTTAACCCAAATCAGTTTGACCCCATGAGTATTCTTTCTCTGTTTTATACCAGTGTTCATCCAAAGCAGTGCTACGTAACCTGATGGAGTTACTTGAGCTACAAGCAAGTAGGGAGTAAATCTCCATTCATTTTTTCCTTAAGTAAACTTTACAGAGGTTCATGAGATTACCCAATTGAAAGGATTTGTTATCAGGAACAAAATGTCATTGTTTACCTTTGAGACAGGAGTGGGTTAAAGGGCTGGCTGATACCTGGAGCACCTGGAGTGACGATCACTGCATGTATTCCCAGTTATACAAATAACTGGGTATTTGAAGGGAGTCCTTCAAATAACATCTATTTCCTCATTACTTTCTTTATTAGGACTTCTCTTTTGTATTGGGGGCAGGAAAAAAAAACGTGCTAAGCTCAGGAAAGTCAAGGCTTTAACATAGGAGACCATGAACTCTCAACTCTCCAAAACTATGTGAACAGGAATAACAGAAATGTAACCTCGTATGTGGCTTTGAAATAATCTGATGTCTTGGCAATATTTCTCACATCACTGCAAAATATGCCCATAACCCACAAAACCCTAATGTTGGCCATTTTCTGAAGAAATTGACTCCATGGATATGTCCATGTCCAGGTCATGGATATGACCCTGTCCATACAGGATCACTCTAGATTAATCCATTAAAAACAGAAATAGAATCAGAATGCATTCAGTGAATCTCAAAATCTATATCCTGTTAAAAAGTTTCAATGCTGAAATACACTAAAACTTCAAAACTGCCTGCACTGTAAGACAGGAAAGTTACAGGCAACTAATAAACTTACTTGAAGCACATAATCTCCACTATTTCCATTCTGAATAATAACTGGACAGGAATTCTTCTTTACATTCCTTAGGAAGAAAAAGTGTGTTTAGAAAATAATCCTGGTAGTTCATCATAATGAAAACACATTGCCATATTTTCCATGGGTTTAGAGGGAAAAAAAAATAAAAAAAAAAATATATATATAGCGGTTATTTGCTGAATTCAGTCTCTGCTAAACACATTTATCTTTATCATATAGTAATTCCATAGCTGCTATAAGAGGTGTGTACATCTTACTTCTGAAGGATGCTCCTGAGGAAGGTCTGAAGGAAATAAAGCTGCTTCACAATTTGTGGATCTAAACTCCTGATTGCTGTGCTGGCAGAGTCTGCAGTACAATGATGACATGCAATTCAATTTCAATATATAATTAAAAATTAAAAAGAGAAATGGTGTCTTCATCTTTCCAGGCCAACTAGGAAATTTGCAGTATAGAATGAGAAAAGGAGAAGAACAAAATCTTATTTACACTCTGAAAATAAGTTAAAAAATATTTTTTGAGGTTTTGTATTAGATAATATTTTTGTGCTGCTCAGTTTACTTAGTTTTGCCAAAGTTCATGTTAATAGAGCCACTATAAATAACTTTAAGCTAAAGACATACTATATACATTTTAAATTATTTCTTTTGGCCTCTTACCCTTCAGTATGTATTACCTATTCCTCATTCGACTTAAAGCACTTTGAATTTGTAGAATTAAATCGGTTCGTGTAATTCTCTTGAATGTCAAAATAGAAATAATTTGAAAATGTTAAGTTCCAAACAGTGGTGCTTTCTCTTTCATCAAAGTATATATGAGAAAGATCCCCTTTTCAACTTTGTATTTACTAAGTTGAAAAGCTTTTTATATTTGAAAAGCTAAAGTTTTGAAAAATGTGGAATGGTATTTATTGCACCTAAGAAAACATGAAGGAGTTAAAGAATTGGATTTATTTAGTAATTAATATGTGCCAGAGACTAAATAGTGACATTTGTTAATGTTATTGCAAGGACTAGGAGAACTTTCTGTACATTCAGGGCCACAGACTGAATCTTGAGTAGCAAGAAGGAAAGCTAAGTCCATTCTCCTCATCTTCTAAAACTGTTAGCAAACTCCTAACATTGCAGGAAGCACTGAAACCTGGTTAGAGAAATTGAAAGACAAGGTAGAATGATAAACCATGTGTTTTACTACAGTTATCACTACTGATAAGGAAATCCTTGTTCTTATACCGGGGGTCAATGCAAGGGAGGCTGTGTTTTGCGCATGGTTGACCTCTTCCTTGTTATCACTCTGGATTTTAGCACTTAGACCAGCCTGTAAATTTTCTTATGAAACCATCTGATTAGTTTTCTGGAAGCCAAGAAAATGTTGTATCTAATGTTGCAAATCAAGCAGTTGATTTTAAGTTACTGAGACTAAGGTGCTTCCTATGAAAAAATGCACTAAGAAGCATTGTAGTCTTATCAGGGGTATAACTTGTAATCTAGCTACAATCTGGCTATAAAGTATAACTGTAAGAAAATGCTTTGCTCAGGTCCAGTTTTTCAGTTCTAGCCATATTGCATTAATTTCCTCTTTATTGCAATTAAGACTATTACCACAAAATGTGGAATAAACAGCCTAAATATGCATTTAGCAAATGTTGCAGGTGGGCCTCAGGACTTAAGTCACTTGACTAGGTAGCATTCACATATCGAACATTATAAAAAGGCTTAAACACAATTTAATGATGACATAGGACTTTTTGAGACTTCTCTAAGAGAGTTAAAGTTTTCCTCCCAAAGAATTTGTTATGGTTTTGCCATGGATAAAAATATTTGTTACTGCTAGTTCATAGATTTTAATGCAGAAAGAAGCACTGACTAGGAAAAATTACTTTAATTTCAAATATCTGCCTAAGCCATTTTGCACCATGTAAGTTTGCAAATCCAGCTTCCAGTACAGGATAACTGAACTATTATTCTTCCCACAGAAAAGGATGTCAGTGTATTTTAACAAAGGTTTTTCTGCCACATCCCAAGTGTAGTTCTTGTAAGCAAAACTGTGTCATTGCAAGAATTCTGCATGTAGTGAATGAAGCAGAAATAAAGTAAGATCATAAATCCAAACCACCAATGCCTATAAAAGAACTAAATAAAGTGTGACTTTGGCAATGTAAAAGAAAAAAGTAAAGACTTCAATGAAAAATAGTTTGGAACATGCAAAATTCTAGGTTTTGCAAGGGAGCTACATATAAATTGGCATATAAATCATTGCATTATACATGGTATCATAAATTCTCTTAATGTTCTTACCAGCAACAACATATCCCTAAGGTCACTAATGACTAATTGTAGGTAGGGAGTGTTTTAAAAACTTGCTGAGACAGGGTCACTCGATAGCACTTGTAAAACACCAGATCATAAACGGTGTGTCATGCTGTTACATTCTTCTACCAGTAGAACTTGACTTAATACCATAATTAAAATTTTTAAGCAGCGAGAACTTAGTTTCAACTAACAACCTCACTGAGTTTATCTTTCTGAAAACTAAGAAGAGCACTTGTTACACAGTGAACTTAAATATGTGTACAGATATAAGATTTACTCTGGGGCATTCTGAACTGATTATCAGTTTAACACTTTATTTTTGTGAGTCTGTGTGCCTGCGTGTGTGTGTGTGTGAATATACAGCTGACAAAGTATGGTGACCTTGTAACTTGGTCCCAAAATAAACTGCAATAAGTTGCAGTGCTAGGCACAACTGCCTTGGTCTTCAGCTACAGTCATTCCAGACAGGGAATATGTGGGGTTACATATAAAACAGCCTCAGGATTGGACCCTTTCTTAAAGGTCTTTCAGCACTGATAAATATCTGTACTAAGGTTATGACGGGAGTGTAAAAAATAAAAAAAATAATGAAAAAAAAAGAATCACAAGAGTCTGAAAGTGGGTTAGAAAATCTTGGATGGAAAAGACAGGGTTTTTTTACTTATCCTGTAAAGTACTTATATAAGCACACATTGCTCTGTTCACTTCAGACTCTAAATTTTGAATGTAAACAAAAGCAGGTTAGTTCTGAACTATTAGAACTGAAATAACTGGTTGCCTTTCTCGACAAAAGAATGGATGTGATATTTTGCAACCTCTGGCTCCTCTGAAATATTTTATAAGGGCTTTTCTACACCAGTCAAAACTCAGCACACTTACTGTGCATACAAAACTGCCTAAATATTTCTTGCAGTCGATTCACTTATGAAAAATCTTTAGCAATATGCGTAAAACATTTAAAAGCTAGCTTCTCCACTTGCTAGATAATGGTACAGGTTATGTAACTTAGCACAAAAGGTTCCTTTCCTTCATAAAGGAAGGAAAAAACAAGGAACTTTAAATACAAACCAGCCCATATTTAAAGATCCATCAAAGCTGTGTCAGAAGTGACAAAAGATAGGAAAACAGAATGACAACGACATTCTGATCTTAATTCACATAATTTAAAAGTGGCAAGTTATAGCACACTTTCTCTTAAACTTCTGGGTCGCATGGATCTTGCCAGAATGCTGCAAAACTGCACAAAAATAGACAACTGATTAGTTACATAAAGAGTTAAGTATATGGATATATACATTTTCCAAAAGCTTTGCAAACCAAGCTCTATCTTACTTCTAGTTCACTGAAGACCAATGGGCAAGCAAGAGCAAACACTGGTGAAGCTTTGATGAACATTGCTGGTAAACTGACCAACACAAGAAGACCAGAGACTGCTTTGACCAAAATGCTGTATGCCTTTGCCTTCTAAGGAATTGAACACCTGTATGTTTGGAGGTGACATGCATTTTTATCTGTACCTAATGCCAAACTCATGAAGGGT
This sequence comes from Vireo altiloquus, assembly GCA_013396875.1. Lineage (NCBI taxonomy): Eukaryota > Metazoa > Chordata > Aves > Passeriformes > Vireonidae > Vireo > Vireo altiloquus. Next base: position 218,091 of record VZRF01014662.1, read on the forward strand.
GACAGGGAACAATGAATCCTGCTGTTATGTGCAGAATTCAATTTCTTCCGATATACTGGTTATTTTATAACTGGACTTATCCTTCTCCACTTTGTGGATATGATGATAATATTCACTGTGCACACCCATCAGGTTTCCAAAGTTGCTTGCAACTCTGCAGAGTGAATTGTTCTGTTCTGTTCCTGCACAGCTTTCACACTGTTGGTGACAGCCACTTAAGGATTTGTAGATTTGGCAGCCATACTTCTGAATGTCAAGGCTTGGTCCAGGCATATGGTGAATGTCCTCTTATTTCAGAGGAGTTGGAAGTGCTCCTCTGTCTAGTGAGGGGGGCTCATGATTGATTTTTTAAAAGCCTTTTTGGTGCTGGAAGACTTAGACACATGAGAAGCAGTGTTTTCATAATTAGGCAGGTGTTTTATCACAAAATCTTTAAACAATATTTAGAGGTCTAAATCCCTATATAAATCTGATTATGAGCGTGGTAAATGTGAGAATTATAGCAGAAACTAGACATGCAAGTAGGTTGGAAGCTAAGTATTGCAATACAAAACATGTAGATATTTTTGGTTGTGTAAAAGCAGAAGGTGAGAAGGATGGACATATTTTGGCCTATTTTTGCCATTTTAGGCAAAATCTTTCTCCAAAAGAAAGAAAGAATCTGTTGTAACAAACTTCTCCAGATGCTAGTGGTCATAACACTCAGAAAAAGGTGGAATTTCCACTGTGTGCCTCTTGCAGCTGAGTCCTAGGCAGTGGAAGAAGATGGAAGTCATTACCACCTTCATCATCACCACCACCACCACTGTTTCACAGCATTAGTCCTTGAAGGTCACTTAAGCAATGGCAAAACCTGGGTGGCATGTCTCATGAAGGCCTCAAGGTGCTCAGTAGCTGCAGGCCTTAGCCAGAAATCTGTAGGCAGTAAAGAGAATTTACAACCAAACCCGTTAAGTATATTTAATTTAGCATCGTTAGGGTATTAATTGCTGAGTGTATGTTTTGAGACTACAGATTTGGTATACAGGCATCAAAAATGACATGACTAAACCACATCTATTTTGCATGCAGGTTTAAACTGCAGCTCATCAGGAATACAAACTGCTTGAAGGCAAATCTAAGTATGACAGACACAGAAAAGAAAAAAAAACCCCAATCGATGAGCCTATCCCTCATGTGTGCGTCACTGCACAGCATTGTCTAGAGCGGGGCTCTGCAGAAAAATTGTTCTCGGGTCTTTCCAGGACACAGCACCACTACGTGCAGAATTGGGTTTTTTTCGGGGGGGTGTGTGTGGAATCAGGTGTTCACGTTCCAGTTCCTCAGTGACAGCCCTGCAGAAAGAATGAGACACTCAGGCCTGGGAAGGCACTTTCTGAAGCCTGCTTCCCAGCCTGCAAAACGCAGGAGCCGCGGCTGCTGCAGCTTCAGCTGCTTGAGAGACGAGGCTGTAGTTCCTGTCCTTTCCTCTCCATAGGTCGCTCCCAGGTGTGTTTACTGTACGTTCCAAAACGCGCAGTACTCAGAGGGCACAGCCACCCTACGAAGCCGGGACAAAACGCCCCGTCGAACACAAACGTGGCATTACAATGGAGCATTTGACGACCAGGTCTTGAAGCGTTCCTCTTGCGAGTGGAGAACACCCTGTCCCTGCCACTGCTTCTTCGAGTAAAAGGTGGAGCTCCTTCAGCAAAGCCGGGNCCTTCAAAAAAGCCGGGAAAAAAAAAAAAAAAAAAAGAAACACCACAAGTTAAATCACGTCGGCAACAGGGCACCGCCTGCCCAGCGGCACCGGGAACGGGGCGAGCCGTCGGGCGGCCAGGGCTGCCCCGGCGGTCCCGCCTCAGCGCCCCGCGGGCGCACGCTGGCAAAGGCGCCCGGGCCCGGTCGGCGCGGCCTGCGCAGGCGATGGCAGGGGGGGGCGCCCTGCCTCCGCAGCGCAGCGGGTAGCGCAGGGGCAATTCCCCCGCCCGGCCCTACCGCGAACCCCGCGACGGGGCCGCGAACCCACGGAGACACCGGCGACGCCGCACCCCCCTTTTTAAGGCGACGTTGCCCCTCAT
>VZRF01014662.1:221738-293513 GCA_013396875.1 Vireo altiloquus
GTCCGAGCGCCTCCTCCAGCGGCGGTCCCGCACCGCCGCTGGACACGTCGGGGCAGCGTCTCGGGGCGCTTGCGGCATCTCGCCGTCGCCCGGGGACGAGCGGGAACCTGGGGGGCTGTGCCTCGGCGGAGCCCGGGTGTAAGGGCCGGCGGCGGGCGGGAGGCGGTGACCGGGCGAGAGGGCGCGATTAAAAGACCTGCTGTTCCTTGCTTGCAGGCTCCTCACCAGCCAGCGCAGCCCTTTNAGCGCAGCCCTTTAAATTCACCATTTCAGAGTCCTGCGATAGGATTAAGGAGGAGTTTCAGTTTTTGCAGGCTCAGTACCACAGGTAAAACTGCCTACTTTCCCCGAGCCCCGCGCGGTCTCTCCTCTCGCCGCTTGCAGTGCCGCGCCCGGAGGGGCGGCGGGCGGGGGCGCGGGACCCCCGGCGGGACCCGGGAGCGGGGCGGACCCACCCCAGCCCGGCGCTCCTTGCCGGCTCTTCCACATCCCGCTCCGCTCCCGACCCTCGGAGTGAGAGGCTCCCATGGGCCCCGAACCGAGCTGTGCGAGCGGATTTTCTTGTTTCCTCCGCGTTCCGTTTTGTGGTTTTTCTTTTTGTTTTCTTTTTTGTTTTCCTTTTTTTTTTTTTTTTNTTTTTTTTTCTTCTTTTGTTTCTTTTGGTCTTTTTGTTTACTTTGGGGTGCGGAGTGGAGGAGGGCGGGTGTTGATAGAAAAATATGTGTCTGGCTGGGCTCGTCCTCTGCTTTTCTTCGAAATGCCGCTCAGGACAGGCATCTTGTCTTGGCTCGGCCTCCTCGCGCCTTTCATTGACATGTCAAGTGCTGATAACCTGGAAGTGAGGCGGCGAGCAGTTTCATTATCCTTAGGTGGAACAGCGCTGTGTCCTCAAAGTGACAAGTGACTTCTGGCAGGATTGTTTAGCGGGCTTCTGAAAACATAATAAACACTGGAGGTGTTAGTATTTACCACAGTATTCCTTAAATTATGTGCGGTATTTTACTTGTAGTTCTATCATCAGTAAGAGCAAAGAGTAAAAATCCACAAGTTTTGCTTCTTGAAGCGGTGATATGCAATTGATTCTTCTGTGGGTCGAGTAAAAGAAAGAGGTGTTTCTAAAACTCCTAAATAAAAACTCTGAAACCCAAATTACGTTTTTTTTAGTGGTTTCTTAAGCTTAAAGATATAAATCCCTGTGTGCTTATTCTGTGAACCAGTGTCAGTGGCTTTTTTTTTTTGTCAGAAAAATAATATTCTGTTTACACTACATGCGTATATGCAGTTCTTTTCGGAGATGAGGATGTTGCACTGTATTCCTTGAAAATGGAAAAGTGCAAACCCCCACCCTAAACTCCCAAGCAAGAGCTGGAATACATGTTTATATTTGTGTGGTGGAAAAATGTTTCAAAAGGGGAGCAGCCGGTGCTCAGGAGAATGTCACATTAGTGTGATGAAGTACCCATGCTTTTTCCTTTTTGTCTCTTCAACAGTTTAAAGCTAGAATGTGAAAAACTGGCCAGTGAGAAGACAGAGATGCAGCGACATTATGTCATGGTAAGCAAGCTGCATAACAAATTCAAAATGTCTATTAGCCTGGTATACTGAGACTGACAGACATTCCGTTTGCTGGAGGCGAACAGGAAGATTGTAGTAGCGCTGCTGTTGTTGAGGTTGCATCGGTGCTTCCACTATAAATCCTTCGTTTCTGGGATCTTTTAACTTGTTTGCAGCAATCAGTATCCGTGTTAAACTGGCTTTTAAACCTTTTAAGCAGTTGAGGATGTTTCTTCCAAATACTAGCACATCACTTGTCAGCCGTTTCAAGCTGTGTGCAACTTCCGTAGTGTACCTGGGGATGATGTTTTCACTTTTTGCTGACTTGTCCCAATGGTCGTGTCTCTGTAAAATGGTTCAAGATAGTATATTTTTCTGTGATGGGAGTAAGACAAAATTATAAACAAACTCATGCAAATTCAAAACCTACTTCCTAGAATAACTGTTGCTCTTAGGCAGCTGAATCATTGTTTCATTAAACTGAGGATGTCAGAGATCTCAGCTGTGAAAGGGATTTCCTCAGTTGTTGTGGTCTGCCTGGTTAAATAATGTGCATAGGAAGACATCCCTAAATACATAATTGTGTGATGGATCATGGTAACTCTAGAGGAGCTCTTGCAATCTCTGCTGTTGTACATCTCTGAAGGATTAGCCGTTTTCCATATGCACATGACAAGTAATACTCTTGTATACACAAAAAGAGTAAATAACCCTGCAAAAATCTTAAGCAACAGCACAAGCAAATGGTAAGGCTTGCAGTTGTCATTTTAATGCCTGATATGCCTAAGTCTTGGAGATTGGTATTAACATTACACACTAAGCAGAGTTCCCTGCAGTACTCGGGCACAGCAGGACGTACTTAGATTGGTGTATCTGCTCTGGCCCTGAATTTCAGTGCTCTTTCTTTTTTTTTATCCCTGTAATTTAATTGCAGGATTTTTTTTGTGTGTTCTTTTTTTGAATTTAAAATACTGAATAATCGGACTGTTAGACATTGCTGATTAATGTGTTTATATGCTTGAAGCACTTTGGGTGTTTTTTGGCATGTTTTATGCATGCTAGTGAATAAAATCTTGATCATTTTCTGCTTCTAATCCTCGATTCTGCTTGTGATTATTTTTCTTTTTTTTTTTTTTGTGTCTGTTTTTGCCTTGTTTGACAGATATTCTTTGTAAATGTGACACGAAACAATGTAGATAAAGCAAAAAAAAAAGTTTATTCTGAAATGCGCTCTTTGCAATTCCAGGAACTCTTCAAGGCAAATAAATGTGCGTAGGTCTGTATGTCTTTGTAAGGATGATGTTTCAGTCATAGTGAATTTCAAAATAGTTTTCACAATTGCAGCGTCTAACAGAGTAATTTTCTTTTCTCTTAGTATTACGAGATGTCCTATGGGCTGAATATAGAGATGCATAAACAGGTAGGTAGATAATTTGTTTTGTTGTAAGAATGGTCTGTATAATTTCTGCCATCAATCTTAAGGGAGATACGTATTCAGTGTGACTTGCTTTAATTGCATGATTGAGTGCATCAGAATTTTTTTTCTTCACCTGGCCTTGAATCTTCTGTCTCATGTTTGGTATGCAGACTAGGTTATGGTCTTGACTGCCAGTTGTGCATTATTTGCTTGACTTTTCATGCACAATTTTTGCACATGCAGGCACTCCTATACTTCACAGGGAGGGTGTCTGTGAGTATGGATGGGTTTGTGGGTTGTATCTTCCTTTCTGTCTGGTCTCAGACCTTTGGGGCTTACTTTTTCGGATGATAGCTGTGTCACGAATGTTGTTAGGAAAAGGAGCATGTGTGGAAAAAAATGGGTTTTTTGGTTAACCTGGACTGATTTAAGCTGGAGCTACAAATGTAGTTGATATACAGCCATGTTGATGTTTCCCTCAGGCTGCTTACTTGGATTTCTGTCCAGAAGCAACCAGTCTGTTAGCATCTCGAAGACAAAAGAGTACATGAGCTTTCTGTAAGGGGGTATGCATGGAATCATAAAATGGTTTGGGTTGGAGGGGACCTTAAATATCCCCTGGTTCCACCCCCCCCTGCCATGGGCAGGGCCACCTTCCACTACATCAAGTTACTCAAAGTCCTATCCAGCCTGGCCTTGAACACTGCTAGGGATAGGCATCCTCAGCTTCCCTGTTCCAGTGCCTCACTGCCCTCACAGTAAAGAATTTATCATAATGTCTAAACTAAACCTGCCATGTTTTCATTTTAAGGCCATTTCTCTTTGTCCTATCACTACATGCTCTTGTCAAAGGCCCTTTACAGCTCCCTTGTAGGCCCCCTCTAGGTGCTGGAAGGCTGCTATCGGTTCTGTGCCTTGAACTCCAGTACTTAGGCCAAAATTAACAAGAGATTATAGTCAGCTAGTGCATGGTAGTGTAAATTAGAGTTTCTTATTTGATAATGTGTGTTTTTTAACTTTCTCTAGAGGAGAATGAATTAAACATCTGACCTCTTTTCCAGTGAGGGAACTTTTTATGTAGTGGATTTTAATACTAACAACTCATTCTAGCAAATGGTTGAGCGTATTCACCAGTGTTGCTGGGGAGCATAAACTGCAGAAATAAAAAAGTGGTTGGATGGGAGAAGAAAGATCGCCTGAAAATTGGTTTTTACGCACTTCTGTTCAAAGTTAGGGATTTGGAACTTCTCTGGGTTTGGAAATAGGATTTCTTTATCTTGTTGACAGCAGACACAAGTCAAAAGTTTTTTCATGTTATTTATTATATTTTGTATTCCATCAGCATCTCAATGCCACAGAACTGATTAGGGCCATTTTTGCTAGATGGCATTCATACGAAGACACTGTGATTTCCTGCCTCAATGCATTTTGCATCCACAGCTCCAAACTCGTGGAACCTTGTACATACAAGTTATTTTACAGATATATGTAGATCTTTTGAATTCTCTTATGGGCCCTTCTCATGAGTACTGTAAGACTCAACAAATGCATTTAACAAATGGCTGACAGGAAAAGGCAGTGGTTGCAGCAGATCAGATTGTATGTACATGCTGACTCTCTGGACCTGATCCTTGTTTGAGTGCTGCTGGGAAGATTGGTCACTGACTCTAAGAGGTGTTGGATCTGTTCTCAAATGAATATCCAGATCGTTTCAGGTCCCATTAGAGTAAAACAAAAAACAAAATAAAACCAAACAAACCCTCAATCAGTAAAGCTATAGATATGGAAACAATTCACAAAGACCAGAGTCTTTATAGGCCACCTACATAGCAAATTCTTGCAGGCATTTGAAAGCAAGCATTGCAGTCAAACTTGTTTATATTTCTATATACCCTGTTTTTACAGTGGTTATTTAGACTTACACTGGCTGCACAAAATTCTTCGCAACGAAATCAGCTTGCAAGCACAATGTGTAATGAAATTGTATTAAGCCAGGGAAAAAAGCTATGGGTTTATAGCTTTTAACTTTTAATTTTTAAATGCTTTTCTTCAGAAGTTTTAAACGTTTATAGTGGTGGAGTCGTCAGTGATACTCTGCAGAAATTTAATACTTAATGACAACTAAGTGTGGGGATTACAAAGGACTGGGTTTTAATTAAACAGCTTTTTCCATCACCATTCAGTCTATTCAAATTAGTAGTTTTCAGTATTGTACTCTCATGCAAAACACTTAAATATTTTGTCAGATGGTGAATCAAATTAGTTGCGGCTAAGAAACTTGTTCACTTTCATTCTTAAATTTGATATCAATTTCCTGTGTTTCATATCTCGCTTTCTGTTGACACAGTGTTGTATTTTTCCTTTCTTCTCTTGCCTCAGCAAATGCAAAATATTTCCATCTTCCATTATGATCACAATATTAGGGTCCAGTTTGGTATTTGTATAGATGGCATTGATTGCTTCATTTGATGTGCGCAAAATGGTTTTAGTCTACCACCTTAAATTCCCTTTTCCTCCTCTCCCATCTTTGAATTTCACTCTGCTGAAATTGAGCGATTCACCCTTTTTTATTTTCCTTCTCCTCTGCCCCCCCCCCCCCCCCCCNTACAGACAGCCCTGCAAACCACCTACTTATTATATTTTCTTTCTTTTTTTCACTTTAGCACAGAGGCATATCTGTCTTTATTTGTTTTTCTGGGCAGACAGCCTTGGTTCCTCTCAGGTTCTTTTCCAGATGTACTCACTGGATGCCCTTGTAATGGAAAGCAGGCAATAATGCAGTGAAGTTGCCCTTCGGCGTAATTGGGCCTAGTTCTCAAGATCAGGTTAGGCTTATTCACTTATTAGATTTGCGTCTCAAAGGGTTCAAGAGCAGGACTCCCTGGAGTCCTTGGAAGTACCCTAGTAATTGGTGGCCCTGATATTTGAAACCTTTGTGTATTTTTCTGTTAAAGCTTCTGTTCTTCTTGGCTGCTTCCAGCCACAGAGTATTTATTTTTAGAGAAATTTTTCACTGGAACAGAAAATGATGTGTGATGGAGTCATGACTCTGTGACTTAGCAAATTGATAAAAGGATAAATGTGCAGAAAGCGGCAGTAGTGAGTGTGCCTGTGTGTCTGGGGGCAGAGAGGGGGGAAGAGAATCTCTTTTCCCACCCCTTGTGTGATGCTCATCATCAGTCATCCTGTGTTGATTTTGATAGAAGACTATTAAAGTGAAACCTATGGGGAATTTGTCATTCTGAAAGGAAAGCTAATGTAATTAGTACCAATTAAAGTACATTTAGTAAATTGGATTTAATCTTAATTAAGCCTGCATAATGTTGCCAATTTTTAACAATTATGTTTGAGAACATAATTAATTTAAATTTTGGTAACTGAGTAAATAGCATTAGACTGGTAGAATTAGTCATTTGTATTTTTTTAAAAGACAAGTGTAGGGTATGTTGTCACATGTGATGTTATAGCCTAATATACTAAGATGATTTTTTGATATTCTGTATTAAGATCAATACAACTTCAAAATCGACACGTTCTGGAAAAAAAAGACATTGAGTTAGGAATTTTGGGTTGCAGTATAAGCAGATATGTCCTTACAGTTTTAAATTTTAATAGTAGCATAACACTTGAGTGTGGTCTAAAGATGCCCATTTCTTACTAAGTTGTTATTTTAAACATTTTTAAGAGGCTTAGTTGATAGTTTACGAATGAATAGTTGATGTGCTGGTCTGTGTTTCTAACATACTGTTTGTACTTGGAGGTGGTCATTTGGTTTAATTTCTGAAATTAGACTGTTTTAATGTTATGTTAAACAGTTTATTTAAATTGCTGTAATCAAACACGCTTGCTGAATGTTTAATTCAGAATTGTAATTATTGCTTAAAATAAGTGTCCGTATTTGGCTGTAGACAAGAGATATTTGTGAATGGGACTGATGGAAAGTGTAAATAAGATACGGCATTCATTTTTTATTTTATGTTTCTCTGGAGGTGTCAATACATAAATTTTTTTTTGCACTTTTTGCCTAGACTGTCCTCTTTGAACTAATTCATGTGCTAGAATGTTGAATTTCAGCACTTTTTGAAAGAAAATTCGGGTCTTTTAAGAAGTTGGGTATTAAAAAATAAATGAAATGGCTTTTTAAGATCACAGGAAAAAAAATCAGTCCAATCCATGTAAATTTTATTACAAGACTTGGGCAGCAACCATTTGAGTGCTGCTAAAATATTAATTGGATAGAAATGAAAGGGCTCTGCTAGCTGATAGGATATCATAATCATAGCTGCAGTAGTCGATGGTAAATGATGATAAATGGCATTAGGAACCTTTTAGCAAACTGTAATAACTACGAGGAGGGAAGCAGTATGGATTTGCATTATATCTGATACCCTCTAGTACCAAGTGGATTGCCAATACTGCTTGTTTAGCATTTTCTAAGGGCAATAGGATATTGATTTTTGTCTTACAAGGAATAGCTCTATTTTCACCATTGAAAAGTATTGCAGGTTGTTAAGAAGAAATTGACTTGAAGAGGCCTGACTGCTGCCCATCATGGAGCAAATAAAGCAAAACTGCCGAAGCATGGTGGAGCAGCGAGATGGGGCCCTCAGCAATTTGTTGCTATTAATTTACCATGCTCGACAGCAAATCAATCGGCATCTACTTCATCTGCTGGAGAAAATGCTGTCCAGGGCAGATAAAAGGCCCTGCGTGGTACAGGGAATAGACTGGATTGGCCAAACAGAGGCTGCAGTTAATGTGTAAATAAGTGAAATCAAGGCCACTGTTGCCGAGAAAGCTGTTTTTAATTAGGTTGGAGCTTTATAGTGAGCTATTTAAGAAAGTAGTATGGAGAGTAAGAGGAGATTTATTGCTAACTGAGTTAATATATGGGCTCTATGGCATCCCAGTCTTTACTCTGCTTGCTTCTTAAGACTTAGTGAATTATTTTTGTAGGGGGGTAAATATGGGAATCAATTTGTTTCATTTAGGTTAGAGTTTTGACTGTTTTTCGTCTTCATGGTGATAAAACCCATACATCACAAAGAAATGTTTTTTATATGCTCTGCCTGTGAAACAGAAAAATACACTCTTCCTTTTCCTCTTTATTTTTTGGTGACAACCTGGGCTTGGCATGAATGCGTGGGCATGCATGTGTGGACTTTTTTTTTGACACATTCAGTTGAGTGTATATTGTCTGGCATTTGAAAAATAGATGGAAAGCAAACTAAAATTATGCTGGCTGAATTTGTTCTCTATTGTAAACAGTAGGAAAGATTTAATAGAGATACCGGCAGTGGGTAGTCAGAACTGAACGGAAAAACTTCAAAATGAGAGAGATTAGAAGTGAAATTTTGAAGACTGCAGCTCACACAGGACTGTTAAGGAGGAAGAGAAAAACAAGTGGTGTTTCAATTAGAGTCACAAAATGTAAAAAATAGGCAGTCAAATCAGTTTGACAACTGAGGCTTGTTTGTCCCAGTTTTAGGTTATTTAGCCTCTGAAGCCAGTAGAAAAGCTTAGAAGCTTATGAAAAGTTAGAAAATCTATTATTCTGGAGTTAAACCAGAAACCTTTTACTTGGTAATAACTGCTAAATTCTGTAACAGGATTCTGTGCTTTCTTTTCCTCACAGCTGTTAGGCAGCTGTTCTGTGTAGAGGTCTTGGTAATTACTGGAAAGTTTGTTCACTACTCCATGAGTTACTGTTAAAATAACCTTTCCTCTTGCAACTGCAGAATAGCATGCATGACGATAAGAACTTCCATCCAGGTTTTGCTGTTCATCAGCAAAGGAAAGTGCCGTTTTCTCCCACTTGTTTAGGCAAATTCAGACAGATGCTTAAGACACAGGAAGTAGCACAAAACATGCTGAGCAAATGTTTAAATTAAGACATATGCTCTGTTTTTACTGGCAAAAGGCTGTGCTCTACAGTGCTTAAAGATAAAAGCATTTTTCTATCTTTGAAAGATGCTAATTGCTATGATGATGCCTCGCTGGCTGTATCAGTTTATGGGCTGACTTGCAATTACAGAGGGGGCCAGTGGTGAACCTTTGGTTATGGTCACCTAACAGTTTCCCTTATAAAAAATTCTTGCATTTCTATTTTTTTTTTTTTTGATTAAACATAGGTTGCTCTGATATCCTCCACTGAGACAGGCTTCTCCTTGGTGCAGTTCAGCATTTACTGTGGGATTTGCATGAGGAAATAATGTGCAATAATTGAGAGTGTTACAGGGTGCAGTAAGGGAGAGTGGTACAGGGAGAACCCCCAGCCCCTTTGGGGCAGTGGTAGAGGAGAGGGAAGGCAGAGGGAGAGAGAAAGGTGATGTGTACTTTTGCAGTGAGAAGCTCCCCTCCTGCCTGGCACCACTGCTGGCTCTTTGGGTTGTCCAGTGTAGCTGGAAATATGACACAGGCATAAGGCTCCTTTTGAACAATCAGGGCTTGCTACCCACCAGGAGACAAACTGCATCACCATCTTGTATGTAGCTTTTGCACCATTTTGTGTGGTGAGATTTGCCATCCTTTTAGGGGCAAAAAAGAGCTGCCGAGGTCATTCAGCACGGGAAAAAAACATTCATTAGCAGATAGGTTTCGAAGTGAAGTATTGCTTTCTTGGGATGCCCAGGTTTTACAGCATTTGTGTAAACTTGATCCTGCCCCATTGTGTATGTGCATTGTGGTGCAGTTAGTTATACGCTCGCTGATCTCATTACCAGTTTTCCTAGAGGACCTCTTCCAGTGCACAAAATAGACATTAGGAAAGTAGAATTAAGACTGCAGAGCTGATTGTAAAGCTGGTTTAAAAGTATTTGGCTGCTTGTCTCAGTTAAGGAAATAACTTCAAACATAAAGATTCAGGCATGTGAGATAATTGCCATTGTAAGCTCCTTAAGATTCTGATTTTGATTTATGGGTCAATCACATTGAATACCATAGACTTGGTGCATTAAAACTGGTGAACAAATTTTAACATCAAGGCTGTCAGACATGGAGAATTCAGAGTTATCAATTTGGTCCTAATTTTTTTCTTTCTTTTATGGGTAATTGTAACTTACTGTACTTATTATGGATGTAATAGAGAATTTGGCTTATCAAAAATGTGGGTCAGTTTGTGAACAGTGCAATTATAATTGTTACAACAGTTATGTTTGTGGTCTGCAGATTGTGTATGTCTTGCCACTGACTTTCAGAAAACCTGTTTAGCCACAAGGTGCAGCGGGAGGAGAACAAAGATAATAATTTGAAACATGGGCTGCATAAACTGATACTGTGTTAACAACAGGCGACAAAAATGTATCTTGAAACAAATCTATAGTCAAGAAATGCTGTTCTATGTCAGAAATTGAATGTTTGAGTTAAAAATGAATCTTTATTTTAAAATGGGAAAATATGAAATGGTTTTAAGAATACCTATTTGTCTTTCTGTTTATCTGTATTTTTATAGGTTTTGTCTTGGTTCAAGATCAGTTTTACAGTTCCAGTGGTACCTAGTGGAATATGTCTCTGCCTATGGCAGGGGCAGTGGAACTAGATGAACATTACAGTCTCTTCTAACCCAATCTGTTTTGTGATTCTACTTCAAGTACTTCTTCTCTGAGTTTTTTGCCTTGATATTGTTTGTCTTAATGGTGGCACAAACTCTATAGTTCATTGTAGCATAAATTGTTTTGATATAATGTCAAAAGCAGGTGTCTATATATTTTTTTTTTAAATAATAGCTTTTAAATATATCTGAAATACATCACAAACAATAAATAGAACTCTAAATAGTGATTTCAGGCCTGTATGGATAGGATTTAGACATAAAATCATCTTTCCTAGCCCAGGACAGGTACATAATCCTCTGATACTGAACACTGTGGTGTTATGGCTAAGACACTTAAGTGTGCAAATGTCAGGCAAGTCAAAGTTATAGCCCCTATGGTAAACCTGAACTGGTCTCTTTATGGTTATGTAGTTGTATGGTATGCTGTATTGCCAACTCCAAATGTTAAATCATGCCAGTCACTGGAATATCATGAGATTGGCTGAAAATTAATGAGATAAACATAATAAGTTTGGAGGTCTTTTTACTTCCTTTCTGATTTTAAGCTGTCAAACTGTTCTTGTCTCATGCTTCTTAGGTTTTTCTCTGGTGTTCTTCAATAATTGGTTGTTGTTTTTTTTGGTTTTTTTGCAAATCAGGAGTAAAAAATACCAAGTTTCAGGATAAAGCCAATGGAGCTGAGTATGAGATACAGCTGAAATTTTTTTGGCATAATTTCCTGCTCTCAGAAAATGTGTGAGGTGTACTCTTCTAAGGAAGAGTAATACCAAACTGAAAATATATACAGAGTCTTTCTGGAACTGCTTGTTAAGTTTTTGTGTCATAAGGTGGCAGAGATACAGTGGTGACAGTTCTTCATGTGTTAGAAGGAGAGGAAACAGAGAACATAGTTTTGAGTGGCGATCTTCTAAGTTGGCCTCTTTCTTTTGGTCTATTTAAATAGTTTCTCTGCAGAATCCTACACAGCCAGAGGTTTTTGACATTTGCTGTATGAGATTCAGATTCTTCAAAGGAGAAAAACTTTTCACTGTTATATTTGGGATGTGAAACATTCTCAATGAGAACGTGTGCTTTTCTTTTTTCTTGTGTTTGCTCAAAAAACCTTGGCAGAACATCTCACAATTGAGCAGAAGTAAAAATTTGTCCCCATCATGTTATAAAGAATCTGCATAACACTAGGCCCTGGCTTGAGATTTCGTTTGGTATGTATTATGTACTGTGTGCATGTTCTGTATGATTACTGAGAGCATTTAATTTTTAAAAACACTGCTCTTTCCTCCATCTTGAGTACAGTAAACCTCTTTTATGTTACTCTGTCTCTTAATGTGTGTAGCTTGGCTGTTTATAGACTTTGCAAATGAGAAAACCTCCTCTGACCCTGTTCTGGCTTACTCCAGAAAGAAGTGATTGCCCTGGGACTGAGTAGCCAGTGATGGAGTAGCACAATAGAGAGTGCATGATGAAACTGCTGCTGAGACATCACCTAGGTTTCAATTACAGGTGTAGCCTGTGGTGCAGATAGCAGAAGGCTACTTCGGAGAGCAAATGGGGTCTTATCTCCTTGTTTTTTCTGACTTCAAACCCTAAATCAACAAATCAAAACAGAGCAAGGCCAATACATGTTTCTCTGCAAATACCTAAAATGTTGTGGTACTTGTAGACAGCGAGAGCAAATGCTTTTGAAATTTAACAGTGACAGTTTTAAAACCAAGAACAACAGCAAAAAGGTCTCGCCTGTATCTGTTGTGTCCTCAGGGCAGTGGGCTTCCTCAGAACTCAGGGGTCCCCATGAGGTTACAGGCTCAGCTGGGGATGAGGGAGGAGCAGGTAACCTGAATCCCACTGAGCTGGCACAGTGGTGAGACCCTTGTAGAGGCTGGGAGAATGCTTGCATGATGGTGCACAGACCTCAGAGGTGGCAAAGTCAGGGTTACGGGATGTTATTGACAGTTGCTCCATGGCTGAAGCTGTTGTTTACCACGTTAGCTTGACAATATTATTTAAAATTATTCATAAGGCAAACTTGAGTAAGCTTTTAACTGGGGCTTAAGGAAGAGAAAGCACTTTGATGACACTTTTTCTTTCATAAGTCTCTTTTCTTCTTGGCAGGAGGGGTGAATCTTCATTTTTGGTCATTCCTTATACTGAGATAGACAATGGGGCTTTCAGATTAAAATATTTGGATATCTAGTTAATCACTCTTAGTAACTTATATGTGCTGGTAAGCCTATTTCTCCTATTCATCATGCATTTCAAATGTTCCTTCTTAAAATCTGTTGGAAAATAGAGCAATCTTTGAGCAAAGTTTTTATCTTGGACAGCCGCTTTTCTTCATTTCTACCCTTTTACAGGTGTGAATAAGAAGTTTTTGGCCATGCCTCATACCTGAAATGATTCTCAGCTTCTTCTTGAAAATCCACAGTACTGTTTTCCTATTACAGTTTCCTATTAGTAAGTGCAAGGGAGACAAAATAACTGTAGTGCAGCATAGCTAAGGCTTGGGGTAGGGAGCACACTTGTGACTGACAGTGCTTGTCCACATGTTTTCACCTGTCTGCCTTGGGAGATCCTGTGTTGGCTTTGAAGTGGACAAGCCACCATCTTGTTACTTGACAGCCAAAAAGCCAGTGGCAGCATGGACTCTGTGTGGGCATTTGAGTCCAGCAGCTGAGCCAAACTGTGTCATGGTTTTGAAGTGGGATGTGGGTCTCCAGTGGATTTTTATGGTGGCTGCAGGAGGCAAGGGTTCAGTACTCATCTTTCAAGAAGCACTATGGATCTGCAGAGAAAAGTCAGTGTTGCTGTCTCTTCTGTTTCCTGCTCTGGATACCTGTTGATGCTTATCCAGGGGCTTGCTTGCCTCAGATCCAGGGGAGAGGCCATTTTTAATTTAGGGATGTGACAAACTTCCAGCTGGGATTTCTCTGACTGTGAGTTTGTGAGCTCTGCAGTCCTTTGCGAAAGTCTCGTAACATTTTTGTTCCTCTGTCTCTCCCTGAAATGGTGGTGATACGTATGTGATGGGGCGGGATCTAAGATTTAGTTTGTTAACATCCATTATGAGATGAGAGATTCTAGAGAATGACAGAATGTTGAATGAATATGTGTTTGCTGTGGAAGGAAACCAAACCCATGTTCGCTATGTAACAAGGTCCAGCAGTGCCTTGAAACTGCTATGGAATTGTCTTTGTCCTTATGCCCCAGAGGTTACCAGGAGATATAACACCAGAGATAGTTGAGTTGTCCTTCTCTCTGCTCTTCTCTTAATTGTATTTGGAGATAGAGGTTGGAAGTAGTGGAGTCAGGTCTTTTGATAGCATTTGGAGAAGAAAAGAGGAAGAGAATGAGGCCAAAGTTGGCCAAAACACTTACACAGGATTTTTCATTTGAGGGAGAAGGCAAAGAAAAAGGAATGTTTGGAGGAAGCTGTTTAATTCTCACATCTCCTACTTCCCTGCAGTGCCATTCACTCTGTATGAGAGCCATCCCCTTTCTTAGTGCCCTCTTTGAAAGATGGCACTGTGCTAATGTGCAAAAGTGAGGCTACAATACCACTAATGTTGGCTTCTGTAATTTTAACAGAGCATGTGACTAGATGCAAAGTAGGTGCTTCCTCTTGAAATACACATCCACAGTCTTGAATAACACAAGGTTTTTAAGACTTAGGCCATTAAACACTCCCTGTATGCTTGTCTTAGTATGTTAACAAAGGATAGGTTGTGTATTCTTATACTCAATTTGACCAGTAGACTTTCTGTCCTAATTGCAGAAGGCTGTTGTGGTCCGAACATGTTACTTATTTACAGTTTTTATCAGTACTTCCTCATTTCTGGTGGCAAGATGTGTGTTTTCTTTCTGCCTTTCCTAAACACCCTCTACAACAACAACAGCAAAATCAAGCATTGGTGAGGGTTTCCTGCTTATTTATTGTGTTAAAGAAATATCCTTGGCAAGTTCATCCAAATGTCAAAGGACTTTTTATGTCAGAGTTACTTTTTTTGTATTTATTCTTGAAAAGTAAATTGTGTATAAGTTCTTGGTTTAATTCATTCAGGAGATATAAAAGGTACCCTGCTTCCTTTGCATCTCTCTGCTTCCAGTTTCTTCTAGAGATGGCTTTTAAGGAAAACAAAGCTAATAATGTCTTGAATGTGAAGGATATGAGAAGAACATTTTCCATTTATATCAACAAGGCATTTACTTTTCTTCCCCCCGCAAAGTTCCCTGGTTTATCTCTTCGGATTGGTGACACCAAAATTGCATCCTGTTTCACTTGTCGGCAGCATAAGAAAAAATCTTAAAATTGTGTGCCTGCCTGACATCCTGGAAATTTCTGGGGCATGGTTTGTTTCTGACATTTCTTCTAAACCCACAATCTGCCAAGGATGAAAATTATTCTTGTTCTTGGGTTTGATCATGTATATAGAGATGTAAAAAGCAACAACACCACAAGACTGTACAAGAAGAGGGCCCCCATGAGCATACATGTGGTTGCTTTTTTTCTCTCTGAGGTTGTAGGTTTCTGTTTGAGGACAAGTTTGCAAGCATGTGTACAAGATGCTTTCAAAACTGCTATTATACACCTAAAGAACCTTCTTCCATGGAAAGACGTAAGACTTTCTTTGCAAATACAAATGTGTAGCTTCTTTGCAACGTTTTTTTTTGAATATGCTTTCAGTCAAATGGACATAGAGGGCTTGTGAATGTAGGGAATTATCTTTTGTCCTTTGTTTAGTTGCTGTTAGCTCTCTTTTCATTCTTAGAACTCAGATGTGTATTTCGTCTAAAGCCTTGATTTTTAACACGTCTTTGTTAGGTGAAAGAATCCTGGGATAATCTTAGTTTACACATTTTGAAAGAAAAATGCCTCTGTAAGTATGCACTGCATTAAGGGTCAAGAGGGGTTTTTTTTAAGCCTGTGATGGAGCCTGGAGGGCCTGAAAATCTGTAGACACAGGAAATGTCTCTGTATTAATGTAAAGCAAGGCAGAAAGCTCGCAGGTGGATGAGATGCAGCTGCCAGGATCTGGGGCTTGGAGGGAACCTAGTGCAAGTTTCTGGACTATACTGTCAAGGGATTCCCGTGAGACCTTGGATAAGCCACTTTGACTGCTCTCTGCAGCGAGATAGGAGCAGTGCTGCAGGCACTTTTGTACCACTGGGCTGCAGGGCTGGCTGAACGAGGGCAGACAAATGCTTGAGGTATGTGGTGTAAGTGACCCAGCACAGTACCAAAGAAATCTAGCACATATGGAGGGAAATGTTGAGCTTGCAGGAGTGTCAACTCTCTTGTTGCTTGAAGTCACCAAAGTTAGTGCTGCAAGGACACGCTGCCTTGGCTTGGTAGTTTCAGAATCACTTTTTGAAGAGTGGCACCTAATTGAAGTATATGCATAGTAGGGATTTTTCTTAAACAAAAAAGCTGCAGAAGGCACCACTCTTGATTCATCTTAGTTCAGCTGTTTTTTTGTCTACTCGAAAGACCCATGTTTCTTCTCTCCCAAGAAAATGACAGGTACACCTAAGAGAAAATACTCTAGTTTGTGTGAGATCCTTAATGGTCCAGTAAAGCTGAAATAGGAGAATTGCATGCTGTGCTGTCCCCCTGGAAAGACTCTGGTCAGGTGGATGAGTTGTACTGGATTACAGTCCCTGCCCATAACTTATTAACTTGGTTTAGCCTGTGGTGGTTTTTTGTGTACGTTTATTCTAAGCAGGGACTGGAAAGAGACTTTCTTTCTCCAGAGGAAGAATTGGGAGTATCTCCACTTTTCCCAGAAATCTATTAGAGAAGGAGAAGTAAAGAAAGAATTGAAATACTGTATATAATGGTCTGATTAAACTCTTTAACCACTAAGCAGTTACACAGAAGTCTGTCTGATATCCACTCTTTTTTTTGATATGCTGCTGCTGTATTTTATGTGTGAATAATGCTGTCAGAGATTCTCAGCTCTCTGGGGAACATGGCTGGAGAAGCACTGAGTTGTGAGAGTTGCAGGGACAAGGTTTCTGCAGGGCTGAGTTGTGAGCTGCTTGACAAAGAACGAACTTGATATTGTTTAGCCGAAGACTCAGTAGGGTTAGTGGGTAGCTTCAGTGCTGAAAATGAAAACTCGTATGCAATTTTGCTGACTTCATCACTGTGTCGTTCCTGAGTGGGGAGACAAGGGGCTGAAGACTGTATTTTGGGATTTTTGTGGTAATATGTTGTGTTTTTGTTAGGATGCAAAGCTACATTTCCATAGCTGTAAGAAAGGATAGAAGCTGCCATGTGCTTAGGTATTCTAGAAAATCCTCTTGAATATTTGTCTGTTGCTAACTTTCTGCTGAATATCTAGTCTGCTAAGACATTTTTTAAAATCCCATTACATATCTTCTGGAGACTTCACCTGTAGCTTTCACTGCTTCAGATCTCTGGGAAGTGGAAGTAATACTGTTTCCTGAAGCATACCACTTAGCACAGTGGATTGTTTGGAGAGCAGTATGTTAAAAAATGTGAGGTGAGATGCTATTAAATGGGAGTCACTTAGTAGTGGGTGTGTTTATCTGATAGGGTGGTATCCTTGGGGCAGAGTGCTCTTTCCTCCTTTTGTTTCCTATGTGAATTCTGCTATCTTCTGTCCCAGCTGCAATTAACAGGTTCCAGTAATGGACCTTTCAGTGGTAAGGCAGTCAATGCTTTGATTTGTATTGAGGAAGTTTGCCTGTGGTAGTCTGTCTTATCAGCCTCTGAGCTCCATTTGGACAATGGACTTTTTTTTTTTACCAGGGTGGGATTTTTCGGGTAAAATCGAAACAAAATTTCTTACCTTGTGGTACTATTCATACCACCTGTGTGCCCAAACTTTTACAATGTTGTATAGCTATACATGCCGTGGTTGCAGCGCCATGAGATCTTGGTTCTCTGGTACAAGCAATTACATTGTAAAGTAAGGGAAAATACAGGGTTTGATACACTTTTCTGTGCTGGGTGGTTCTGTGTAGAACTATCCATAATTACTCTGAGGCAGGCTCTTGGTTTAGCTTCAAATAGCTGGTTTCCCAGTCTCCTTTTAACCACAAATGTATTTTTACCTGCTCACTAGACAGTGAATTCCTCAAGGCTCTTTCTTGATTTATTGTTGCAGAGGTTGAAGGAAGGAAGGTGATGACAATGTGAGATGTCAAAGATTGCCTAAAAGATTAGGCAAATCAACTTCATACCAGTAGTGGGGATCACAGCTTTGAGCGAATCATCGCTCTTCAGTATATGAATACCCTGCACAAGAGAAGCTGTAAATGTAACTTGAGCATAAATGCAAGTTGGACTTTTGAAAAGAAGTACTAGTCTAAGGACTCTGTTCAATGTAATAAAAAGGTTTTGATGTCTGGTTCTCTCCATTGAAACACTGCTCTACTCTTCCACTTTGGTGGAGCAGTGGGATTTAGGTGGTAAAGCAGGTCACTTTCTGTATTCGACCATCAGTTTGCTTCTACCGATAGTACTTACCCTCCCTCAGATGGGAGTAAATTTTGGATGCAGAACAGCTATGAATTTAACAAAACTATAATCTCTCAGTGTACAGTCTAGGTTAGTCAGTAGAGCTGGATAAAGTCTGATTTACAGCCAGATCAAATGAGCCCTACACAGGTTCTGGAGTGGATATTGAGAATAATTCTGTATTGCTTTAGGCTGCAGAAAAATGGCATCTGTTTTCAAGACTTTGTTTACAGGTACAGAGTTAAGATAAAGTAGTGTTTGGTGCATGTGGATGGTGTTTAAGAGTATGACTGAAGTATGCACAGGTGTGCTTTAACTGCTATTGAACAGACTTGCTCAGGTCCTAATAACTGGAGGAGTTTGCAAGGTTTTACTGTGCTGATTATTTATCCAGCTTCTTGGGCTATTCTGTAGCTAGTTTAAGGCAACTTTGGTTTTGTGTTAACGAGCTGAAGTTATGCTTGTGATAGTAAAAGTAGTTGTCTCCCTTACTTGTGACATAAAAAATACAAGTTTTCTCACTTCTCTTTCTCTTGCTTTCACCCACCCTTTGTGTTATAGTGGTGGACATGTACTTATTTCAATAAATAAATTGGTGATTTTAAACTGCTCTCATTTTATATTGAAGTATAATATTTTCCAGCTTATTCTCTCATCTTCACTGAAGTTCACACAAAGGAAACACAGTCTGAGCTATCTGCTTGTCATCAAACCTGTTGTCCATCCTACTCCTCCCAGCTTTTTCTGCTGCCTTTAGGAAAAACAGATAATGATTTTACACAAGCAGGTTTGCAGTCAGTAGGTAGTTCTGTAATTTTAAGGTTTCCTTTCTTGTATTTCTGGGAAATTTCTAATGCAAACAGAATAGTACAACTAAGTCCCTAATTGTCGTGGGAAGCTGCTGTTACAAAAAGGAATAATTATCATAGTTTGTTGTGGTAGGTTGAAAACTTGGTTTATGGATACGTTGCTAACCCAATGAGAGGGCTGGTAAGGCCTCTGTAATCGCATATTTAAATGATGGCAAGAGTGGGAAGTTTATCTTTTGCTCTGGCCTCAAGGGTCAGGGGTCGGTCGGGCCGGCTGGGGCCCTGGCCTCTCCCGGCGCCGGGACACGGGCCCTGGGTTGCTGTGGGAAAGCTGTCTTAGAGCCGGGGGCAGCCAACACCAGCCATGGACTGCTGAATTCACCTGGAGCGGCTTCTGGGGACTGGTGGGCTTCCCCTCCCCTTCCACGCGGCCCCGCACAGATCCGGCGGGGATGTTCTGCAACTAACCCGGCCTATGTCAAGGCTGAAGAAAGACACTAAGCAGCCAGCAGCATAAAGGAAAAGAGGCTTTTTTCTCCAACATAAAGCCTGAAGAAAGTTAACTTTTCAACGTGACGGCATCAAGGTCAGAGAGATAGAGGAAGTAAGTTGTGTGGGAAGGAGCGGATGATGGCGGCAGGAAAAGAGGATGGATTTGAGCCTCAGCACAAAAAGTTAAAACTTGCCCTCTGCATGTCGTGGTATCAATCCATTATCGACTAATATCACAAACTGCTTTCCTTCTCTTTCAAAAGACATGGGGGGAGGAGAATTCGGTATGCAGCATGCAGAAAATAAAAAGGTGACCATGCCAGGTCACCTAGCAGCTTGTGTGGAGCTGTAAGAGACTTTTAGAAATTTTGTGAAGAACAAAGCTATTGATTTCAGGCTGGAATTTCCCTATCTTTAAACAAGAGACACCCCATGTGTGACCCATGGCTGGCAGTGTGAAAGAGACTGTGAGTTTTTGCTATGGGAGAGATATCTTTTCACAGCAGCAGAAATCTGGGCAGGTCTGTTTGCTAGTGACAGTTTGGAAACCATGATAAGCAGAAGAAACCTCTTTCTCCTCAAATACTGGAGAGTCTCTTAAGACTGGAAATACTGACCAAAATCATGTTTTGTTATCCTTTGTGCAAGTTGGGAAAAAAAGGGGGAGGTGCTAGAAGAAAAAGGGGGTTTGTTTTAATTTTTTATTATTTATTTTTACTTTTAATCCTATCAGTAATAAACTTTTTTGTATTTCTTTAAAGTTTTAAGCCTGCTTTGCATTTCTCCAAGTCCTATATCTCACAGAAGGTAAAAGATGCAAACTAAACAACTACATTTGTGCAAAACAGATTTTCATAAACCAGAATGTATCCAACCTCTGTGTATTTTTGTGGGTAAAAATGTTTGGGTTTGAATGAATATTCTTCATGTAAATGCTTGCCTGAAACCTTTTTGATTAAAAGAGTGGCAAGATTACAGACCTAGCAAGCTAAATATGAAATTAACAAGCCCAGAGACTGCATTTTGGTAAACCATAGAATAACTCCATGGCAAAAAGCCAGAAATCCATTAAATCCACAACAAACTGGGCACGGAAATGTGGTTTTGCTGTCTCTCATCCTGTCTGCTATAACTGAAAGAGCATGCCTTGTTTTGTGAGTGTGGGTTTTTCTTCACAGTTCTTACCACAGCATTTAATTGCTTTGTTTGACCAATACTGTCTTGGTATGTCCACCAATAATTTAGACAAGTTTTTATTTCTTTATTGTTTTGAATTCACTGTGCTTATGCCTTAATATTTTAGCAGTTGGGTATTGGTGGTTTGATTTACCACATACCTAATAGGTGTCTGTAAAGGCTAGTTGAAACTTAAAGCTAAACCAATCATGATACTAACCTGAGAAGTGAAAAGTTTAGGATATGATTGATACCAATATGACTTGGTTGCAGTGTAGTGGAGGAGGTGAAATAGGGTGCCTTACCTTGCCCAGAGGACTACTGGTATCTCTAATAAGATGAGCAGCTTGACTGAAATGCTGCTGCATGGTCTACTCCGTTAACCATGCTCTTGTTTTCTGACTCAAAGGAGTGTTCAGAAAAAGTCTAATCTTGGATATTTTGTGTACCTAGGGCTGTCGTTTCTTGTGCATTTTAAGCAGGCAGAAGAGGGCAGTGGTAATGAAAGGGGTGATCCTGCATTTGGGTCAGCCCCGTGGTAAACTGGGTCTGGGATGGTGATTGTATTTCAAAAAAGTAATTGTTTCATTTGGCAGTGGGCTCTGCTTTAATATTGATAAATTCATTCCTTAGTTCACCACATGCCCACAAAAATGCGATCAATAGAAGGATGGGGCAAGCAAGAGTAGCTGGATTAAGGGAGAGCCTTCTCTGTGCCTGTTTTTGTGCCGATTTAAAGTGCATGTGAAGTAACAGAGAAAGCATTCTCTCTATCTCAAAAGCAGGCCCAGACATCTTCATAGGAGGGGATCCTGGTTGTGAAACTGGTACGACTTCATGAAGGAATCTTGTTCTGACTGATGCCTCTTTTGATAAGAACATGTTTAAGGAGAACTTTGATCACATGATTAATCTGTTCGGAGTTATTTATCCCTTGTATTTGCTTATATTTGATGTGTTTTTCATGTTTTAGATGCTTTTATTAGGGTTTGTAGGTGTAGTATGATGAAAAGCACATTTAATGTATGGTGTGTCTTGAGCATTTGTCTGAAATGGATGCAGCTCATAGTAGCTCTCCAAAAAGTGTGATCCCACAGGAGTTACACATTGGAAAATATTCCATGAAATCTGCATTTCCTTGCTAGAGAGTTCTCCTTGCTCCATTCCTCCTGTTCTACTTTTTGTGGCATTTTCTTAAACTTTGCTTTTCTACAAAAAGTTATTTTATATTGAAATCCCTTTTTGATGAAGAGTATTTGAAAATTACAATAATGCTGATACAATTTAAAGATAAATGCCATTAGGTGTTGCTTGACTCAGATTCTGTCTATTCCGGTAGGAGTTTTACTGGGGGAATACCATTCAAATGAATTGAACATAAAGATGTACTTAGTGTCTCCAACTGTCTTGGACAAGGGAATTTTTGTGAACATATTAAGCATGCATGTCTTACAGATGTCTTAGCATTTGCTTTGCAAATGTGTCTTCTTAGGAAGGCTAAAAAGAGAATTGTAAACTGCCTGATTATTTTAGATGTATTTCCCTAGTGAAACTACCACTTGTTAGGTATTCACATGTCAAAGGATTAAATTACCTGTTCTTTCATTGTCCTTCACTTAGAAGGGAAAATAGCAAGAAATCCTAATTGCAGAAATGCTGAAATCTGAATGGTTTTCAGCAGAGGTAGTTATGATGAACGATGATTGAAATTATGAGCAATGAAAATTCATATCAATATTTTCTTTTCAATAGAAAAGAACGGATTTGGAACTACAGTCTTTTTGTTGTTGTTCCTCTTCAGAAAGCAGTATTCTGCTGCGTCAGGAATCCTTTCCTGGTGAGCTGGTTGCTGCAGCAAGTCTTTTACTTAAAATATACTAATATGAATCGGTATCATCTGAGTGACGGCAGAGGTGTGTGAAATGTGGAATGTTCAGTCTTCTGTTTCTGCTCAGCTCCCCAGCTCCTTGGTGCTGTCTCTCGTTCTCTCAGGGCAATGTGCTCTAGGGAAAGGGAATTGGGATCCTCAAGGGCTGTGTCATCCATCGTACTCAGTGTAGTGTAATCTCCTAGTGACAGGTTGACCTTCTGTACACGTACTGGAAGTTTTCAGTTGGTGCTTCAGTAGGTCTGTGGCGTTGCCATCTCAAGCTTGAGGAAATCATGAACCAACACCTGCAGTTGAAACTTGTATTTAAATTTGGTGTAAAAGGAAATGCTTCCTACTTATACACTCCTAGTATTTTAGTAAACTTTCACTTATTTTAGTAAACTTTCACTTGATTTAACAAACACAAAACTCTTTAGATCAGAAAGGGAGAAAGGTGTCCCAAGTGTATTCTGCTTCTCAGATGATTGTTCCAGCAAGTGGGACTTGATAGAGTATGAAACATTTCTTTATTTTGAGAAAGAATTAGCAGGTATCATACTTCCCTTGGTTTAAAACGTGAGATAGTAACATGCCTTATTTGAATTTCTGTCTTTAAAGGGATTCAAAATTGAAGCTTGATTATATCATTGTCGCAGAATCCTCTGCACTATTCTTTCATCTCTTTCAGGGATGTTGTTAAGATTGTACTGTTCTGTATTGGCTGAAAAATTATTTTTTATTTTTGTCTATTATTTCAAATACTAAAATCTGTTGTGTTAATCTGCAGAAATTGCATCCGAGTGTTGCTCATTTTCATGGTACAGCAGAATACTTAAAATAGAAGACGAGTTAAAATGCTGTTTCCTTTTAAAAATACTTTTTACCTTTTTCTTTTGTGAGCTAATTGATTGCTATTTGCCATGTGTTGCGAAATTGCTGGGTAGGAAGAAGAGATGAATTGATTGAAGGTGAAACACGGCAAAGTTTTCAAGCACTCTGAGAATTCTTGTAAAAGGAATTAACAAATCCACCAAATAGATCAGTGTGTTTATTCCTAGTATTTTCTTTTCTGGAAGCAAACACAATCAAGTGTGACTGTCAATGAATCAGACAAACTGTGGGCTCCCTTCATAGCCTGCAGGGCTGAGGCAGGTAAACAAAGGAAACCAAAGGTAGAAGAGAAGTAGTAGTCTTGTTCCTGATGCAGAAGGACTGATTTCTGGTTTTGAGATGAATTTGGGAGAAAATAAACTTGAGTTCAGCTGTCACATTGTATTTCTTGTTTTTATGGGTGATTTCTGATTGCAGCTTTTATCAGTTTATTGATTGGTTTTATGTAGTTCATTAAAATTTCTAACAGCACAATACTTTCTGGAGAAACTTTATTTTCATTCTTGCTAAACGTTTTTCTGTTGCCACTGGTTGCAGTGCTTTCTGCAAGTATCAAGGCTGAAAAGTATAACTTTTTAGGTGTAACTGGAAATCTGTCACAATCTTCACAGTTCTCTACTCTGGTAGCATATCAGCTTCTAAGATTTTAAACCTGCTGCTCCACAGTAAGCATTGTAGCCATAATATAGAGAGTGGATGTAGAATAACAGGTACCTGTAAATATTTCTGAGTCTTCCTTTATATGTATGTGCAGATGAAAGTGAAGTTCTGGCGAGGATGAGAAGTGGACATTGACAGTTCTGTTTTGCAGTGGGAAAATTATTTCAGTGTTTATTTTATGATAACATTTTAATAAAAAACCATCAGAACCCTCTTTTGTAAGCACAATATATGTACATTTAAAATGCATGATTTCTTTTTGATTAAAATGCTAGGTATTTTCATCTTTTCCATTAAGTCTTGCCCCCTTAATATTTTTTCAGGGCAGTTAAAGCCACCACCTCAAGTTAAACATAAGCTTACTGAGAATGGGTTTTTACTCTCTCAATCTTTTTTTTTCTTTGTTTAATTTTTCCTGATATAACATTGAAACTACTGATCTGCAGTATTCCTTTCTGTCTAGTTTTCCTGTCACCCCTGTGAACCAAAGTATAAATGAACTTATGATGTAAATAAATAAATAGGAGACTTTTCTTCCTCCAACTAGATTAAAACTGGACACTAAAACCAGTGTATGCTTATAGCTGCAAGGACCAGCTCAGACTGGCTTGTGCCATTTCCAGTAGGTGCAGAACTGAGGTCAGACTCTTTTAGCAGAGTGTGTGAGGGCAGAAATTGAGTAGTAAGAAATCGCACATGTCCTTCTGTCTTTCAGCAGTTTAATCTTTCAGGAAAGATTAAAATGGGAAATTCTGACCTAATTGCAGCTAGAAGACTGATGCAAAATACTGAGCTCTGAGCTGAAGCTGCCTTAGTGTGATGCCATAGGTCTATAAGCTTAAAATGTTTTTTTTTCTGTGTCTTTTTTAAACTGTGAAGTCACATCCTTCAGTTGTAGAGGGTGGTGGAAACTTCTCATCTCCATGTAATGAGGACATATTTCACAAAAAAATATTGCTGTGAAATGCTGAGGATTGCTTGTAGGTAAAGGCATAGTACCTTAAAGAGGACTTCAAAGCTTTACTGATGGAAACAGCATTTCCTGTGGCAGTGTCCTTTTACTCATTTCTCTCTGATTTTTCAGCAAGTGTTTCCTGCTGCCTTTGAGGAAGGGAAATTGAAACCAGTCTTTGTCATTTCAAGTTCCACTTGCAGCCTTTTTTCTGGATGCTCTGCAGGTACATAGGGCAGGGCAGGTTGCAGCTTGGTGGCTGCCTGAGCAACAGAAGAACTGTGATAATCTTCAGGCTGTGCATTTCTGTTCCCCTGCTTGCTGATGTAAGTTGATATTAACAAAAGAACATCGACTTCATCAGGTGACAGGCTTGATGCATGTTTATATGTCACCCTACCTGACTTGCTTTTTATTGTCCTAATAATGAATGATTCAGTATGTATCCTTTCCTGCTCAGTTCAGTTCCATGTGATTCCTGAGACATTAAATAAAAGCTGTGTCTTATCAATTCACTTCGGCAGCTTACAGAGTTGTATGTGCATTAGAAAATTGATCTCGAGAAATCTGCCACTCCAGTTTATTGCTTATGCTGATGTTTGTACTATTTTATGCAAATTAGGCAACTAAATTAACTTACCAAACACTAAATTAACTTACAAATGGAAAGTTAAGCACTTTATGAGCTTAACTGGGGTATTTGGAAAAAAAAAAGTTGTTATGAAAGTGAGGTGGAGAATGGTACCTGTGATTATTTGGCAGTCTGGTGGTGGCAGTTGCATTCAGCTGTGCGTTACGCAAATCCTATCTCCTAAACATCAACAACTGGCTTAGTGAAGATCTTTTTTGATTAGTATCCTTCTTAACATAGAAGGTAAGAAGATCTTTTCCCCCCACTTGCTTTGACTATAAGACTAGGCTCTTTGTGTCGTGGTTTCCAAACACCGTTCCTTTAGGGCTGAAGAGAAATTTGATATTCAAGGCTTGCAGTATTTCCTCCAGTTCTGTAGAACTGGAGTAAGCACTTCCAGACAAAAGTCTATGATTAAAACAAAACACATTCTTCTTTATGAATGAAGAGTTAATTTTCTGTGAAATACTAAGATTAGCTTTTTTGCTTGCTTTATTCAGAATCATGATATGTTTCATACAGTGTAATAATGGTTTTTTGTTCTCACTAATTTGTGAAATGCTTGTTTAGGGTGTGTGCATGTGTTCTTGGTAAGCACTTAATAAACTAGATTGATCTTTTTGGCAAAGGCTGCATTGTGTAGAACAAATTAAACCTGAAATAACAGTTGTTTCAGATTATTTTTCTGAAAGCGTAATTGCATATATTCTTCTTCCTACTGGCTGCTGAAATGGGTTTCCCAATAATGCTTTATTATTCTGGTTTATTTCAACAATACGTATATAGTGGTTTTGTTTCCATTCCACTGACAAACCTAGAGCCTCCAGTGGTAATTCTTTACCAGCAATTTTTTATAATTGTAATAACCATGGAACTTTGTGAAATATAGTGGAAATATTTTCCCAAAGTTTATGTGCTATAAATAAAATCCCAATTTTCTTTTTTCCACAGAATCATTTATGAGGTTTTTTTCCAGGAAAAAGGGAGTGCAAATAGATATTTTTAAGCAGGAAATTTATTCTGAACTGCCTATCTGTTAGAACATTTCTGAATACTGTAATATCTGGAGTTTATATGGCTCTTGCTTGTTTTTTAATCTCTGTCAGTGCTAAGAATTTGGACATATGCTAAAATGCTAATTAAGGCACTTGAACATATTTTACAGAGTGCTTATGTCCCATTTTAGCTGTGTGTGGCAAGGGTAAATTGAGTTAAACCACTATGTTGCCATCCTGAAAGGAATTTAGGAGTCTAATGGTCCATCACATGCTCCTCTTTACCTACAACTGATAGCTGTGGAGCCATGGTTGTAGTCCAAGGACGAGGGTTACTGATCCCCCTTCATGGACTGGGTCACCTCATGTGACCTAAGGTATAGTCTTGTCTACAGGCTTATCTTTGAACGGAATGCTTTATTGGCACTTGTGAGCTTACACTGTCAGGTTTTTGGGTGTATTTAGGAAATGAAGTACCATGTAACCATCAGGTCAAACAGATTTTGTTGTCTGAATCAGAAACCTAAGCTTTTGCTCTTGCATTGTATCCCTGCAACAATGCTGAGGGACTGTTAACTGATACGGGTCTCCATAACTTTACTGGGATCAGATTCTGGCACAGTGATTTTATTATCATGTCTTTATACTCAGACAAAAAGAAAAAAGTTAACACTGTAGTTAACAAATATTTTATCTTTCTCTTTTTAGAAATGATGTTGCGTAAGTGGCTATGAAAGGAGATCAAAACTTTTAAAATAGTGTCTTGTAGGTGTCTCCCAAAGGATGCAAACAATACAAGCTTGCATTACATAAGCCAAAAGGCAATTGAAGCCCAAGCTTTTCCTTTCTGCCTTCCCTTCATCTTTTCTGGTTCCATGCTGGTGTGTTTTATGCAAAACCAAGCATCTTTTGTGTTCAGGGAAAGGAGTAATAGAAGTGTCGGTGTTTGTTAACAGATTTGACAAACTGTGGCAGCAAAAGCGATCTTTTTTATATTTTGGCATGAGCAGTCACACTTTTATTGGGCCATTAATGCTATTTCAGAGCGTCACGCTGTATCCACAGGCAATAATTTAGCAGTTGTTTATCAGGAGCTTTCATAAAGCTTTGAATAGTATTACAACATTCAGTAACACCAACAACAGCATTTCAGAATCCGTGCCAGTTTACATGGGATATCCATGAATATAGTTGTTCGGGGGTGCGTGACCCACATAGCCTATAAATGTGATTGAAATTTACAGTGCTGGCATAGGCTGATGGATAGCAGATTAGAGCCCTGATTAACCATATGATTCACAGGCTGGGAATATATTGTCCTAAGAAAGATTCATTAGATGCAATCAGAATTTCAAGTGGTCAGATGAAATTCAAGTACGCTGTTTGCTTTCCTTCTCCTTCCTTCCCCCTTGTATTTTTCTTTTTAGGTTGCCCTCTTATTCATTTATTTATTTATTTTATTTCCAGAGCTGGAAAATACTACTTTGATGAATCTGTTCCTCACCCTAAAGCTGTCTGTCTGTTATTCATCAGAAAGCAGGTCGCAGTTCAGTGAGCAGAAGAAAAGATTTTAATAGAAGCTGTGCCAAGGGCTGTAATGCATCATTTTAGGGCCCTAATTACATTACAATGACAAATATCAATGGTGACAACAGCAATAACCTACATCCTTTAATGGCTATGCTGGAAAAGGAGTTTGGGCACTGCGCCATCAGATTAGACTTGGTTTCAAAACATAGGCCATTAGAAGTGTGTGTGTCCACAGCATTATTGGCTGATAACTGAAGCCCAGTGGAAGGGCCTGTAAATAAATGAAGCCTCTCTAAAGCCTGATCCCATGGGACCAAAGAGGTAAAATTAGATGACTGTGGAAGCAGCCATGTTTTTGAGGCAACTTTGGTTTTCCTTGTGAGGAATTGGATGCCTGATTTTATGAAACCATACTTTTTCCTGCTCTTGGCATTTAGACTGAACATGAAAAACCCATTGACCTGAAGCCTAACAGAAAAAAGTAATCCTAAACTGTTGTTCAGTTGTAGAGTTTTAAAAATGTAAGTGTAGAAATGTGGAGTTGTGCTTTACCTTGTGTCAGAGCCTGTATCTTAGGCAAAGAAGAATGAGTTTCCAGGCTTCCTCCTGGGGTACTAGGAATAGGTCTACTGAGATGCTAACCTATGTCATCAGTACCTACACCTTCAAGCTTCAGAGCAGCACTGCAAGAAACCCACTCAACTAGCTTCTGGCAGCTAAATCATTTCTGTTCTGTGTTTTGTGGAAGACAGTCAAGCCTGTTGCTGTGGCCTTATCTCCTGCAGTTAGTTGGAGAAACAGTTGCAGTGTTGAGACAGAGTGTACTTCATATTTACCGTGTGAAAGTGTCTGATGTGAGACTTTCCTTGGTACAGAACGCGTACCCATCATTTGTGCGTGTACATAGTGTTTTCCTTCGTGCCTTTGGACTGCCTGTGGTCGCTGAAGGTAGGCACTCCATGCCTCAGTCATACTGTGTCCCTGCAGTCTGCTGCTGCTCAGTTGTGCTGTTTCCTTGCTGCCTGAGTGTGGACAATGATAAAAGGTAACTGAGTGCACAACCATGCAACTCAGGATGCTCTTTGTTAGGGAAAGTGAAGACTGTTTTAATAAGGAAAAAGTGCTTTACTTTTCTTAAGTATAGCAAGGCTTTTTGGCTTTGTTGAGACTGGCCTAGCAAAGAAATGCTGCTGGGGAATGTTTTGACATCACTTGAAGCTGTTTTAGCTCTTTTTCTTCTCCATAGGCTGAGCAGGGTGCTGTCTCCATCAGCTCACTTCCCTGCACGCAGCATGAAAGGACTTGTTGTTCTGCACTCCAGTGGGATTCATATCTAGAGATTTATTGCACTTGTGTAACTGTTCATATTCAGTCACCTGTTTTCAGTTAGTTACAGCTTTTTGGAAAACTCTTTTTAGTTGAACATTTCCTAGGTTCAGAATCTACCGGAGGTGAATTTTTATATAAATACTGAGCAAATATGTTTCAGCCACTTTTTGGCCAGAAGAGCAGTAGAAGAGAGACATACTTCTGTTATGGGGGGGAGAGAAGTGATTAGAAGTAAAACATGATAACTGAAATAACTGGAAATATCTGTGGTTAAGTACCTTACTTGAGAAGAAATGCCTCAAAGTGAATTGAATAAAATTATTTTTGTTGACTAAGCTATATTTTATTTGAAAAGTAATTTACAGGTTTGATGGGGAAGCCAGTGAAGTTTTATAGCCTGTGTTACCCAGGAGGTCAGATAAGACAATTGTAACAGTCTCTTCTGGCCTTGAAATCTATGACAAGCCTTTTAAATTAAGATGCTGAGCTCCTGCGTGGCACTTTGAACTGGTTTTGTTCTCAGTTCCTTAGCAGTGCAGTAAAGGTACCCAGCTAATGTAGCTGAGGTAGAAGAGTGGTTTTCTGAAGACTACCCCCCTAGAGCTGTGCGGGGGAAGGTTATGACGTGTCTTAAAGATGGGGAGGAGTTGTTTTGCAGTGGAAGAAAGCATGATGTGCCTTTTTTTTAATGAAGGCACATATGTGTATTAAATGGCAGGTCAGGGTGGCCTCAGCTTATGTCAAGACAGGGGCCCTTTGGGATTTTCTGCTCATGTGGAAGAGCCTCAAAGAATAGAATGTGTAGTTTTCTCTCTGGCTTTAGGGCAGTCGGGAGATTTGTCCAAAAGAATAGCGGTGTGGCTGGAACCCAGAATTTGGAAATGACTAGGTTAATGGTGCTTGAACCACTAAGAACAGGTACTTTACAGCTCTGCCTTGTGCTTCAGTCTTTATTTCCTTAATCAAATACTGTTTCTCAAGTAATGCTATATTGGATCATACAGCCTTTCTGGCTGAAGCTTAGATGCACGCAACTTGTCGCTCCCTATACCGCTCTGTGTAGCAAGCAGTTAATAAATTTTCTTGTCAACTAGTGTAGTGAATGCTCTCTGTTTAAAGGAATATTTAAGTTTTACATTGTGGGATATCTGATTTTATAGGGGCATTTGAAATCTGTGGATAATTTAGCTTTTTGCTGAACAGAAAATATTCGGAGGTGTCCTATAAGGTACCTATGCTACTGAGTAAATTAAAAAGATGCAGTAGACAAATACAAAAAAAATATAAAAAGGCATAAATTTAATGAGACAAGGACTTGCATAAACTGTGAAGACCAGTGAGGAGACATGAGGACAGTTTAACATAGAAATTGCTATATAAATAGCGTGTGGGAATCTAGATGGAGTTCAGAGAAACGAAGTTGTATTGTGAAATAGAATGTATTGACTCGTACGTATCACACAGTATGCACAAGGGGGCAGAGTTACTTTCACATGTACTCTGACCTCTTGAAAACCATGTCTGCAGGTTATGTAGCTCTCTAACCATAATATTCCTTGAACCCAGATTTATTTCATATGAACTTCTGACTTTTTACTGCTGCTTCTGAGCCTTCTGATCTATAGATTCTTTTCTAAGTGTTTACCATTTAAAAGACAGCATAGCAAAAAGGCTGGAAGGTTTGCTATTAAAAGAAGGAATGCTAAATTGTGTGTTAATATGTCTTCATCACATGATTTGTGACTGCAAGAGGAAAAACATTCGGTCCTATCATAAAATGAGGAACTGATCCTGGTTAGAATTTATTGTAAGAAAGTTATGATTTATTGTAGGAAAGTCTGTGTGGCTTTAAATATTCTGCTTCTGGAGCTGTAATTCTTGTGTTATCTAGCCAAATCTCCTCTGTCTCTATTGAGGTTTTCAGATTAAATACACAGAATAAGAATTAATCTCTGGTATGAAAATAAAACATTGTATATTATTAATTTGTGATTTCAGTTGCTGCATGAAAGTAACTATTACTAACCAGTAGAATAGATAACAGCAGAAGTGTGTTACAAGACGGCAGTTCTGAAATACATGGTAGAATGATTATCAGTAAGGTTGTATATTACAATGCTAATGTTCTCATGATATGCACTGTTAGAAATAAATGGTGTATTTGTTCCCTTTGCTTACAATGGCATTGCTATAATTTGAAATGATGCTTCCTGTTGCATCTTAGGAGAGAGTTCAGTTTGATACATAGAATTTTGTTACTTTTTTTGTTACATCTCATGAAGATTTTGTTCTTTAAATTCCTGTGATTGTGTAATCAAAATTAACTACTCTGTGTCAGTTCTAAACTATGGGGTTTTTTTAGGAAAAGTTTTTAGCTAGAAATTATTAGCTTAAGAATTTTTGAATCTGTGTGCAAACACTTTTGTTGTTTTGAGAATATTTCTTGGCCAGATGATGGCCAGACTTGGAAAAAGCCAAACAAATGTCTCTTTAGGGTTCATGGATGACAGTCGCATTTGAGAATTTATATAATTGAACTTCTTTTTTCTTGTGACTTGCAGGCAGAAATTGTCAAGAGGCTGAATGCTATATGTGCACAAGTCATTCCCTTCCTGTCCCAAGAGGTAGGTAGTCATTTGTACTGCTTCTGATCTAAATGATTGCCTCATTGTATCTATTACGAAAGTGGGACTTTGTGTTGAGACTGTTTCCTTATGAATCTCTTGACGCTTGTAGATGACTTTCCACTGTGCTGTTATCACTGTAACTTCATTATCTTCTTCAAGCCCATTATAATATCATTTAAATATATTTATGAAATGGAATGTGTTGTAATGTCCAAGCAAAACTTTAGTTTAAATATTTTTCTTTAATGTACAATATAGTTTTTCTTGCAATTATGATTTTGGGGGTCGAAATCAAAGACAGCTTGCAAAAATGCTAGAAAGGCGTAATTTGTGCTACATCCTTGGCAATGAACATTAAAGTTCGGCAGAAACTTCTGTTTTGGTATATGAATAGTGATGTTCAACACAGCAGGCATAGAATCACAGCTTTTATTTTGCCTTTTTTCTCTCTGCATCCCCGATTACATACTACCTTAAATCCTTTTATGTTTTTGTGTATTTGGGGAATATAAACAGAAAATTGAAACTCACTGTGAGCTAATTTCTCTAAGCATTAATTTTCTCCAAATTATGATTTGCTGGTATTATTGTGAGTGCATTGTAGATAATTTAAGAGGCACTGGGATTTGGGGGAGTTGATGGGAGCTAATGAGGGAGCTTCCAAGTGTGAAGTAAAAAGGAAGTGTGGTTCATTAAAACAAACCTTAGGTGTGTAATGGCTTCCCTTGTCCACTCCTCTGAAGGAAAGGGGCGTGAAACTGGGGTCTGTTGGCACAAGCTAGTGTGCAGCAATTTAGCCTATGGTTTACTTTCAATACAATATGTAGCTGTGAAGTCAAAACTGGAAGGTGTATTTTTGTGTATTGCATCTGTAATACCTCATGCCTGAGAACACGATGTGACTGTTTTTCCTGGCTTTTCAGTTGTGACATAACATGCCAGTGCTTTTCGAGAGAGCTGCTCAGCTGGCTGCAGACAAGAGGCTATGTGCTCCACGTTGCTGTTCAGTTAATGAGCTTTGTGTGTGCCACATGTGTGTGTATCTGTGTGTGTTTGAAACGAGAATGGTGCCATCAACACTAGAACCTGGCAGTGTTTGTGAGCGCCGCTGTGCTCTCTGCTTATTAAGATGGATTTGTGGAAACTAAATGATGCGTAATGTTTTAGCTTCATTGCTCGAGGACCAGAATTCAGGTCCTGCACAGGTCTAAAACAAGTAGCTGTTTTGTACTTTGACTGCTTCAGAGTCTGTATAGGTGTAGTTACACAGTTTTCTTTGCTGTGCAGGGATAGCATACCATATATAGACAGCAGGCAAGGATGGAGAAGGGGAGCATAAAAAAGCTTTTCATCTGTCTTGACAGTGCAACTGACAGTGACAGTTTTTGTAATGGGCTTAGGAAAATCTTGATGATTGTTTGACCTCTTCTAGCAAGAATACATATTTAAATCAGTCTATATTGGCATATGCTGATGTGTCCAAAGAGAACTGAGTTTCTGGTCTGAGTATCCTGCTAGTTTTGGTTTCTCTCTAATTTGTGTCTTTAAAAAGTGAATGTCTTAATGGAAATCTCTTTATTTCATCAGCTAAATTAATGGAGAATTGAGTTGCAGCATGCTTTTGCTGTTTGTGCATTTTACATACAGTCTAATTGTGGAATAGTGGCTGAAAAATGTGATCAGGCTCCTTTATATTGTGCCTAAGGGAAAAATGAACAAAATACAGTGGTTGCATGCACTGATGGCAACATTATTGCCTCATAATAGCGCCAGGTTAACTTGTCTTATTGCTTGTTAACTTTGTAAGGAATCAATGGCTTGTGATAACTCACTTAGAAGTAAGAAATTGTGGGCAAAATCACTAGAGATCTCCTGAAAAGGATGCATTTGTAATACATCACCCTACTGTGTACTACTGTCTGCTTTGTTTTGAGGGCAATCCAGTAAAGTATTCAGTAAATTCTCCAGGCCTCAGTCAGTTTTACTGTGCTGTACATCATCTAAGCATATATTTAAAACAAAGTTTCTAACCTGCCTAAGTACACTGTCAACTGGTACCATGTTTTTACATTTATTCCAGTTTAAGCAGACTGTAAAAAACAGCACCAAGAAATACAAGCTTCCCATTTTCATAGGAAAGAGTGATTCTGTGGTCAAGACTTGAGATGGACCTCAGGGGCAATGTGTATTCGATTTCTGCTGTGGTTTTGGACTTCCTGTATTGCAACAGTCAGTTTGCACCTCTATGTGATATTGTGAGATACCAGCATGCTCAAAGTAGTTGCTATTGCATAAGATGAAAGGGCTGCCTTCAAGGGTGTAGGTTGTAGTAACTCAGTTAATATAGTTTTGATTGGCTGCAGCTGGT
This sequence comes from Vireo altiloquus, assembly GCA_013396875.1. Lineage (NCBI taxonomy): Eukaryota > Metazoa > Chordata > Aves > Passeriformes > Vireonidae > Vireo > Vireo altiloquus. Next base: position 256,072 of record VZRF01014662.1, read on the forward strand.
ATAGATAGTTCAATGTTCCAGTGCTTGAATGACCTAGCTGGTACGGTGAAATTATTCTGTGTCTATAGCCATAGACAGTGCCTCTACTAATTTACATTTTTCAACCGAATTTACCAGCTTCAGCAGAGTATGACATTTTCACAATCCTGTGGCTTTCAAGTTGAGGCTGATTCCTATGTATGTGGCTGGTTACAACTGTGGCTATCATTGAGGGCTAAGTGCTGAATGACCTCAAGTGTTGGATGGTGGCATTTCTTCAGTTTATCTGGAGATACTCATATATCACTATTACTTTCTTTTGAGTAAATATTGACTGTGTTTATATTCATGAAGCACATGCAAGCTGGCTGATGTACAGCAGGCACTGTAGTTGTGGAATCCTGGAGCTCAGCACTACTTGCAAAAGCTGCTTGAGAAGCCAGTGTTGGTCCCTGTACATTTACATGCCTCAATGTAAGCATTTTGTAAGGCTGAAGCAGACTGTCATAAACTTTTTTGAAAGTTTCACTTACCCTTCCAACTGCCAGTGAACTTGGTAATAACAAGCTAGATGGGTTGTTTTTTAACAGGCATCTTCACTTCCCTGTGCACATTAAGGTGGTCAAATATACTTACTGGTATAATAAAATGCCAAGCACTGGCATGCATACATGTAAACAAACATCAAAAGGAAATTCTGCTTGGAGTCTTCTCTTTTCAAACATTTTAGTATCAGTTACTGGTTTTCCTTATAAGAGGTTGGTGTGGGCCATAATATTCTTGCTCTTTGTACATACTTTCCCTAGAGGTGTTTCTAAAGTCCAGTAAATTTGAATGAGGAGTGTGAGATCCATTATATAGATGGAGAACAGGAGTTCTTACATTCTGATCAGAAGAAAACAGCTTTTGGTCTGAGATGTGAGGTCGAGAAAACAGAATTATTTGCCTCCGTCTTAGACTTGCCCCAGACTACAGTTAAACAGCAAATACAGGGAAACTCTCAGAAATCTGTAATCCTTCTGCCAATAAATGCATCTCATTAGCAATTTATGCATATATTGCTAGTAATGTTCTTAGATTTTTCTGAAGTAGTTTTTATATCTTGTCTGAGTTGTGGTACCTGGGTGCAGTGACCCAACTTGTCCCTTCTAGCTTTTACAGTGTGTGCTGTACTCCACGGTAAATGTGTATTTGCTCTCCAATTCTCACTGACATTTTTGGCATGACCTTGTCTCATTATGTTGTCTCTAGATAGGGCTTCTAAGAAGGGCAATGCTGCCGTTCTTAAGCAAGACCTGTACTTTCTCTAAACATACAATATAACAACAAAATAGTATGAGTAAGAAATAGCAGAGGCTGCTTGCTTCTTTAAAGCAAATTGTTCAGCGAGTTTTGCTTTGGGTGTTGCTGTCCTGAAGACAGGCTGTAATTAGGGGTTTTTAGCACCAGAGTAATTGTGTTCGAGCCTGGGAGAATTTTGGCCACTCAGTTGCTGTCAGCACAGCGCCCCTGTCATTGGGAGTTGAGGAGAGCTCTGACCTGGTATAAAAAGACCGGGAATTTTCCACCATGCTGCAGTGCCTGTGCATAAGATGGGGCTAGGTGACGACTGTGTGGTGAGACAATGTGGTGGTGAAAAAGCCTACATTCCTCTTGTGGTCTCTGTAGCTTTTGCTACCCACTGTGAGACTTAAAAGAAGTGATTTTCCAGCACAAGGCAAGTGCAGACGCACTGCTCATTACAGAAAGCAAAAAGGAGAGAAGAAACAAGAAATTAGAAAGAAGAAACAGTGTTACTCTGCATGACAGGTGGGGCAATGTACTGAGCTCATTGCTCTGGCATGTTAAATGCAGGGCAAAATACTGTTTTCCCACAACTGAAAAAAACCCTGATCTGTCATTTGCTTGTGTGCACGGAGGAAGGCTAGCATTAAATGTGTGTGAAAGTTACAACCCTGTGTCTATATTTAGTTGAGGAAAAAGTAACTCTTTTTTGTTGTTGCTGTTTTTAATTGGCTGTAAATTGTTCCATGATCACTTGATGGACAGGTGGATGTGTACTGCTTGGTTTTTACATAATGCTGCTTGTTGCTGGTGTGCTGGCCCAGGAGGGGGTTCAGGCACGTGGCAGGTGTTGGAACCATTCATCCTTGGGTACCCATTCGGGCTGGGCCAGCTGTCCTGCTCGGTGGGCCCTTGGGCTCCCTGCCGCTCCCCTTGATTTGGGGTTGCTGTGGGTCCCTGGACCCAGTTGGGCTCCTTCTCTGCATGTAGAGCTATGGCTGGTAGCATGGACCCCCCAGCCCACCCCAGTTTCAGGAGGGCTGTGAGCAGACAGCCCTGCATGGCCTCTTCAAACCCTTCATGGGCTTTCCTCTGCCTTTTTTCGCTGAGGTGTGTGGTTTGTGTCTGTAACTTGAAGTAGCCCCAGGGTTACTGGGGGTTTTGAGAGCTGAGGAGGAGCCTCCTCAGTTGCTGCAAAGAGTTGGAAGTGATGGAGAGGCTAATTACAGACCATCTATTTTGAGTCTTTTGCATACGATGCCACTGAAGATTAAATCAATGTTAAAGCAGCTAGCAATAGGAGAGTTTTAATTGTCTCTACTGTACCTAATTTAGGTTCAATGTTACTAGGCCCTTGGGTTTTCTCCTCTCTGTGAAGTCTTAATCCCAAACCTATTAGTATCAAAGAAAGATAAATTGTGTGGCTGCTCCAGCAGAAATCTGAAAGGGAAGTTTTGGTAGTCCATCCCTTCACCTTCTCTTCCTCTCACCTAGGAATGAAATAACATTTATCCCAAATTCTTCTGAGAGCTATTCTTTATGTGTTTGCTATAAGGGAACAGAAAACACTCTAGCTCTTGTGATGTTGACTTATTTTTCAAATCTTGGATGCAAATTGAAGTAATTTCTACAATAATTTTGATAGGTTTAAGCTAGCTTTTGTAGATGCCTTAGAAGTTTTTTCTTCTCCTGGGAACAGGATTTAAGTGAATTTATTGGAATAGAACACTCATCTATACAAGAGCTTTCTTTATCTCAGTGTGAAAAGCATTGCCTATGACATGGGCATTTAACGTTTTAAAAACTCTTCTTTGTTCTTTTGGGGTTTTTATAAAGACTTCATGAAAAATTCCATGACCTATTTTTGGTGTGAATGACCTCCACCAGAAAATAGTGGTGTAATTTTTATAATCACCCTATTGATGTATAGAGTCATGTGTCAGAAGGCTTTCAGCTATATAATCGATGAAAGCTGTACCTATCCTTAACAAGTGATAATCTGGAGCTGATAATGTATTATCAGGAACTTGGTGCTTGAATGCCATGATTTCCTTTTCTTCTGGTATCTGTGGTAAAGATACACTGAATTTTTAATTTTTAATTTTTTTTTCTTGAATACCAAGACCATGTTTGCTCATGTTCAACCTGCTTTTTAGTCTTTACATTGTCTTCTTATAAGTGGCAGATTGGGTTCATGTTGGCACTGTAGTTTTACAAAACTTTAAATGGGATTCCTGTGATTCTGTTTGCATCTACTAAGTAACAGTATTCTGCTTGGTCTCCAGTCATTTCCTTAATGTAATTCTTCTTTGCTTGAAAACAAACAAACCCTAAAACCATTTTCTTCCTGATTCTAAATTACCACCTTCATTCTTTGCATATATCTGTTTTTCTTAGTTGGGATCAGAATTTCTTGCAGTGTCATTGTTTAGGACAGTTTAGTGTTCCCACTAAAAAGAAAACCATGCGGCCACTTCCCCCACCACCTTCCTCTGTGGGAGAAAAAAGGCAGAGATTATGGGCTGAGGTGAGAACAATTTAATGGGAGCAGCAATGAGATGAGAAAACAGACAGTAACAGCAACAGTGGTAGTGACAAAAATGTACAAGGAGAGGCTGATTTACAAGCAGAATTGTTCACCACGCCCAGGACTAAAAACCAATGAAAAGACAGACCCTCCAGCTACCATGTTTTCCTGGACCAAAAGATATTTCTTCCAGAAGCCCAAGAATCCCTCAGCTCTGCCCTGAAGCCATGAGGTGAAGTGTTACAGAATAGCCCAGATAACGCCCACACCTCATGGCTGCTGTAAAAATTAACTCTGTACTGGCCAAAACTGGGACTTACAGTTATGGGTGGATTTTTAGGTTTGTTTTTCCTTGCTCTGAGAGCTTTTATGAGAGAGGGCTTTTAAGTGAAAATACCATTTTTGTTTGTGTGTTGCCCTGAGAATTGGAAAATCTGAGTCTACCAAGCCTCTGAAGCAGCAGCACCCTTTTTTACAGCCCCCTCCAATAGTGGGGCTTAGGGTGCTCCCTGGGGAGTCCCGATGCCCTTCACCTAACTCTTGTGTTGCAGGTATCTTGAGGATTTGGGTCCTCATTTTATGCAACTTCTTGCTTCTGATAAGGATGCACAGGAGGAGTCGCTGTATGGGATCGTCTGTACCTTGGTTCCATTCTGCCCATATACACAGCCATGGGAGGGCAAACTTGAATCTTTAAAGGGACCTTCTCAAACTTTTCCTTAAAATTTGTGCCGAAAAACATGGATGTTGGTTTCAATACAAACCTGATGATTCATTTGTACAGTTTTAGCACCTCTCCGGATACTCAAGACCTCCCTCCTTTCTCTGTTCAACCTGTGGCTGTAAATCAAAGATGTCTCACTCTCCGTGCAGATCACACAACCTACTTGCAGTTCTCCCTGACCCCTCCTTGCACCTATTTGTTCTGTGTCATCCTGGTTCTGTGAGGCTGCCTGTGAAGATTAATTTGCCACTGGTGGAGGTCTGAAGAGGCATGGATCTGGTTGCAAGATGAGAACTTTATTTTGTTTGTAGTTGATGTTTTCAAATAAATACCAGTCAGTTTTCAACATATAATAATTTTGAATTTACTGCAGGAATACAGTATCACTCAAACTGAGATAATACAACCACTGGAGCTTGTAAACAGTGTTGTTAATAAGACCATGTGTTTTTGATGGACTTCTTAAAGCTATTAAAATTTACATGTTGGGTATCGAAATAATTAGTTCTCTTTCACGTGTTTGACAGATTTGTGAATGTCATTTTAAATTTCTTTCTCATGGTTGAGCTGCTTTGGAATGTACCTAGGAGGAGAATCTGTATATTCTTCAGTGATATGGGTGAAAATGCGTACCTTTCTTTTCAGAATACTGGGTGGGGTTTATTTATAAAGTTTCCATGGTTGTAAGGAAAGTGGTTTACATTTGAAGATGGCATTTGAATTTGAAAGCGCACTGTGCTGATGAACAAAAGGAAGACAGTTTCCTGTTTAGCCAGGTTGTAAAACAGCTCTTCGGGAAGCAGAGGTGTGATTCCTAGCAAGTAATGGCATAAAAATAAAAATCTTCCCCTTGCCTATATATTTTTGCAGATCAACACACAATGTGACTATCTATTAGAGAAGAGTTATTTAGATCCTGCATGTGTTAAAAAAGAAAATAAAAACAATAAAAGAATCTGTGCTTAATAATTTAGAAAACAAATAATTTTATTCTGTTTCTGATCTTCATTTATAGCACCAGCAACAAGTGGTGCAGGCTGTGGAGCGTGCCAAACAAGTGACCATGGCAGAACTGAACGCAATCATTGGGGTATGTGGTCTTTCCATTTTCACTCTGGAAGTGTTTGTGAATAGCTTTTCTTTTTCTTTCTCTCTTGCATGAACTAATTTCCATCAGTCGGGCAAAAGTTGTGGGCAGTGGTGAGGTTCTGTAGCTTGATCTTCATAAAAGCTGGTTACTACCTGAGGACTTTTGCTTTCACTGTGCCAAGAAGACTAATGCAGTAATTAATGTCTGTGTTTCATCTATTCCCCAAAGCAGGCTCAGTGTTTATTTTTTCTTCTTTTTTTTTTTTTAATGTTCTATTTGAGGAACTTTGTTTCCTTTGTATACCACCTGCCAGTCTGCTTCTGCAGCCACAGTAACAGGTAGCCTTCATATGATACACTGTTTTTCCCATCCGTGCTGCCTACATCTCTTTCTGTGTGTTGGTTCAAGACTCTGAGTATTCATTATGCTTTTTATTTTTACATTAAAAAATAGCTGTTACTTTAAGAAACAAAAATACTCTGTCCAACCAATGAACCAAAACACCCACACCAAAACCAAAAAACCCAAACATACAACTGAAATCAACAGCAGAACGACTTAGCCCCAGTATTCTAATAGAAGTCCTGCTCTTAGTGCTCTCAAAATACAGTTGTGTGGAGACCCTCTTGTAAAATCTTTACTACCAGTGTTGTTAGCCCAGTACAGAAATTTTATAGGTGTGGGCAGCCACAGTGTTTATATTTTATAACTGGAGAAGACAGACATAACAATGAAACATGGCTGTTCACACTACATAAAAAAAATGTGAGAAGTCATAGCTTAATAACACATTATTCTCTTGTATAATTATGCAGCTGGAGCAAGCAGTTGTTTAAGTTATTCTAATGAAGACACTACAACTGTACTTCCTATTTTCTGCGTCCTCCCAAATGCTTTTTCTTCTGTGTATAGATTATACATAAAAGTATTTTCCTTTTTTTTTATTCAGTGTATCAAACACACTTTGAAATGCTAATTATTCCATTTACTTTCATTAAAATTCAAATTGCTGAATGAAGATGTGGATAAGGGTCGCCAAATAATCAATCTGAAGTGAAGATATTGCTTCAATTATGCTTCTGTCTTTTAACAAGGAAATCAGGACTTTCTGATCATTTCTGACAGTAGTTTAGAGCAGCGGTCTGATTGTAGCTTGTTTTTAATAGGCTGTTTCTAACTCTATTTTGTATACCTCTGACCACAAGAAAGCACTGGTAGTCAATTAGAAATTACAAATGGAAAAGAGTAACCTTTATTTCCTCTGAAGTGCCCGTTAGAAAGAAGGGGGTGAATCAGAGCGCGTCGTGTAGAATCATGAATAACATTTGTTGTATGTCTTTTACGCTCCAGTGGGGAGAGTGGGAAATGAATGATTTCCCAATTAGTTTTCATTACCTAACCAAAAATATTGCCTTCTATTAACATTCCTTGCATAAAGTAAGTAGCTAAAGGTTGGCTTCTTTGTCAAAGAAGCTTTTATGTGTGTGCTGCATGTGCATTTGTAGCATGTGTTTATACTTGCATGTATGATTTTGTGTATATGTGCACATGCATGTACTTCAGAGTCCACCTGTGCACATTTTTGCCATTCACTTTTGTTTGCGTTAGAGAGACTGCAGAAAGCAGTTTGATTTCTACAAAAGAAAGCAAATGTAAAGTATGTGGTGTTACAGATACTGGCTATCGCACTCATCATTTAAGTTTATCCTGCTTTTTGTGAACCACTAAACCACACAGAATAAAAATAAACAGATGAGACACTTGTCTGGGAGCCTGGCAGTAATTCTGTTGGTCTTCTCCCTGCCAGACAGAAATAAATTTTCTTTTCTCTTCCTATCTGAGTTTGTCTTTTCATGTCAACTGAAATTCTGTTGTCTCAAAGTTCTCTAAACTGTCAGACTTTTGTGTATTAAAGTTGGCCAGCCCTTACCTCCCTCCCTCCCTCCCTCCCTCCCTTCCAAGTCTGATTTTTACCTTGCTCTACTGCCTTTTTTCAGCTGTTTTATGTTGACTTAGGAAATACTCTGTGTTCCTCTTTAATTTTAGAAAAATAAGAGCAATATAGACTGAAATTGAGTGTTCTTTACATTTAAAGAGAAGTAATCTCATGCAGTCTTAAAGAAATTAATAAATATTAATATTAATAAATAGGAATGAACATCATGTTGCAAGAATATCCACAACAATGTTATGTCCGCACTTAGAGAGATTTAAAATCTGAAAATGTAGCATGGGGCTAGAAAAGGCTTGTCATACTTTCTAAAGTAAATACCAATAAAAATAAAGCGAACAACGTAGTTGGAAATCCTGATTATGTATTTTACATTATTTTTCTGTTTGGTAAGTCTGACAGGGTTTGTGTTCTTTTAACCCTGTGGTATTCTAAAAACTTCCAATGTTTGTTCAACCCTTTGAACAGTGTATCAGACAAAAACAGAAGCAGTATTTGAGTTTTGGAAATAAAATTGTGGCTTAAGTCTCTCTGTGTTTTGCGGGCATCCTATTTGATTCACCTCACTCATGCTAAACTCCCTTGGTTCAAACAGAGCGACTCTTGGGTTTGAGTTAAAAGTGCATGCTACCAGAATGGAGTGTGGCACAAGAAAAGAATTGAAGGTGCACAGATCATATCTCTCTTTGTGTTTCATATGTATATATTTTTGTGTGAATGTGCTCTGATTTAATGGAATCTGATGAAGCACCTTTTAACTTTGCAATATTATTCTATCTTCATTGGTAAATGAACCAAATCACTGATCCGTGCAGTTTAAATGCAAAATACTGAAGTGAGCCCAGAACCCAGAGAGACTGCCTGTTCTCCTGACAATAAACTAGTTATGTTTAATGGAATGAAACACAGTTATAATGACTTCTTTCACAGGTCATGTTCAGTTTAAAACTGTTGATGGGCTCAAACAAGTTAAATATCATCTATCATCTTATGGAGAGATGCAGTGAGAAAAACTAAAACAAAACTGGGTATATCATAAGCATGCTGCAGGAGGACTGTAAATCTGCAGCCATCCAGGCTTTCTGATGTTTGCTATGGACAGTGTGGTGCAGCATTCTTGCTCAGAGTAATCTGCAGTGCACATCCAGAGTTGCTTTCCGGGTTGGGTGTTCCAGAATGAGCAGTGTGATATAGCCAGTTGATCTTGTCATGTGTTGTGCTGCTGTGTTTTTACATTAGAATCTGCAAGATTGCACTGTTGGAACAGTAAGGCACTCAAATCGTAGCCTTAAGTCAGTAATATGATCTAATTAGGAATGATGTTTTCATTTCCTGTATTAATAAATTGAATTGTCTAACTTTCTTAAAATGTTGGGGTATGTTTCCTTTAATCCATTATACTATACAATGGGAACATGCTGTGTGACTGTGGTTACATTTTAATAAGGGAACCAGGGAATTAACTTGTAACATTTTAAGAATTTTATCTGTTTAAAATAGTAGTTTTTCCCCTACAGTTGGGTAGTAAGGCAGAAATGAAGGCCTGTGTGGCTGCTTATCACATGGAGAGAGATAAACGTACCAAAAACTTACAAACAGGTATGTGATGGTGTTCAAAGAAAATGCAGTTTAGCACGAGAAATGCTGAACCTCAATTTTTAGCAGTGACATTTTAATGATAGGAAGTCTGCAAAATTATTTGCCATCAATTGTGAAGGCAATAACAAGCCTTGGTGGTTTTTCACACCCTCTGTGTTAAGTGCTTTCAGAATGACAGCGTAAACTGTGTTGGAGAACTCCAAGGAAGTAAAACTGATTAAAATGTTCATGCTTGAATGGTGCTGATGGAATAGTTCATTTGGACTTTCTCTACCTCCTGCAGCTCAAGCTGAAATATTAAAATTCAGTGAATTTAAATCTCTCACCCCTCAGCTCAGGAAAAAAACATTACATTTTAATAGGTTTTAAACTCATAATTCATTGGTTTGGAGCAGCACTATTAAATCTATTTAAATATTATTTGTATTACTAAGGAATGATTGAAATAATTATTTTTCTTTACCATTCTATGCATCTGAGGGAAAAAAAGAATGGCTTTGGTTTAATTTTTAAGCATTTTGTTTTATTATGCCACTTTTATTATCTTCTTGAAAAATAAGCAAATGGCAGTTACAGAAAGAGAGGATTCCTCTCTTGTCATATATAATTACTGTACCAAAATGTTCCTTCTTAAATGCACGGTTTGTCACAATTTCTACCCCATGTTTGAGGCCAAGGTGCTTGTTTGACCCCCCTCAAAAGGTCTGTAATTTTTGTTTGCTTTCAGAAGAGTGATTGTTTTACAGTTGTAGAGAAGGACAGCTGTTTAGGAAATAGGCACGGAAGCCTTTGAAAGCAGTGTGGTACAGATAAGTGCACACAACTTGAAATAAGAGTTGGCATCAATGCCTCTCATCGTTGCCGTGGTGCCTTGTCCAGGGTTGCAGATGCCAAATGCTGCTTTACGTGCAAAGGCATCTCCTGCTCCTCTCAGATGGTGGCTTGTTTTTGGCTCATGTGTGTACGGGTGCTGGGAGGAAAAGCAGGGGTTTTCTTCTTGAACCAATACACACAGTTTGTATGGAAAAGTTGTTCCTGGGCAGTGTGTGCATTCAGAAATGGTATTGTCAGTTAGAACAAGTGTGTTGTAGCGTGGGGACGACAGTCTCTTATCTCTCCAGCCCTTCTGTGTTGCTCATTCAAGGGTGTGTTAAGCAGTGGTTGAAGCTTAAATTCTGTAAAACAAGTTGGTGGTCTGCTGTGTATTGTACACAGGTTGTTAAAGTGGGAAGGTGACAATATAAGCTTATTTAATAGCTATGTGCTTCAAGTTGTGTTTATTTGTGTACCCAAAAGAAATGTTGAAAGTCATTGTTCCCCACTTAATTACTCTTGTTTGCCGATTTTATATTGAGTGGTGATATGGTCCTGCAAATATTTTACCTAGTGCCTGAAGTGATTTGTAGAAGGAATTGTTGATATAGAAGGCTTTTGGGTGGGCACTTTTGATTTTGAATTATTCACCTTAAGAGTGGCTAAGTTAAAGTCTCTATTTTTTGGTTGCAAAGAGCTGTTTTGGGGGAATTTGTCATCTTGTTCCCTTATTCCTATGTGCCAGCTTCAGGGAGAGCCTTGAAGGTGAGGCCTAATTTAAATAAATCTCTTCTGCAGCATCATTTTCTTTTAAAGAAACTGCAAATGATCTTTTAAAGGATTTTTGAGAGAATTAATTGCAATGTAAATAATTTCCAGTTTCCATAATTACTGAAAGAAAGGTTCAGAGGATGGATTTTAAATGCTGTTGCTGCACTTTGAGAGGGCTGCCACTGTCTTCTGCTTTTTGTCGTATTTTCAAGACTATCACTAGCTGTGGTAGCTACTTGAATTTGTATTGGTCTGTTGCTCACTATAGGAGCAGTCAGTAGTGTTGCAATTTGAAGTGCCAACCACTTATGGCATCTCACCGCCAATATGCTGGTGCCAGAGGCCTTTGCTTGTTATGCTTAAGTAAATGCACATGACATTAGTGTTGTGGCTCACACGCTCTATCTCGTCAGACAGAAGAGCTGACTTTGGGCTCCATGTTTCTCAAGGTTTTACAAACCCTGGTACTGAAGCTATATGATCACCATATTTTTTTTTGTTTTTTTAATTTAGGATTAATCAGTGCAGATGTGAAGAGTCTAGTGGAGAATTTTCTCGATATTCTGTAACATGAACATAAGCAGTATTTTATTTATGACTTATATTTGTACAGTTTCACTTAACAAACTATAGAAAGGAGACAATACTGTTGCCAGTGGGGTCTGCACACCAGTAAATGGAAGCTGCTGGCTACCCAATACAGATGTGCTGTGTTCCATCTTGTTCTATTATATGCTGTATGTTACCTTCAGTAATGGCCTTATACCAGTTCTCTGGAAAAAAAGAAAAGTTTATCTGTTTGGTTTTAAAGCATTGTGAAGGCAGGAATTTCCCAAAACCACTTGATTGCAAAATCAGCAATGTTTATGTACTCAGTGACAATGGTGTCTCTTTAAAAAGGTAAATACTTTACCTTTGCTGTAAAGTATTGCCTAAAGACAGCTGCTATTGTGTCATGGTTTCATACTACAAGAGTTCTGTTACCACCTCTTGACAAGGTCATGTATTTGTCACCTAGACTTCTTCCCAACCACACTTTGTAGGCCACTGCCTACAGCAATGAATGAGGACCAGGACTGTATTGTAGAGTGGATCAGTTAAGTGTTTGCATTTCTTCAGGTAGGTGAATAGTTCTTTTTGTGTCTTCAGTCTTAAATGTAGGACTGAGTAATGTCTCTAGTGCTTAACTGGGATGGACACTAAAGTACTGCATAAGTAGAGTATTTCCATGTTAAGTCCATCCATGAGGAAGGAATTTAGGAGGTCTTAAATCCTTTCGTTGTCTGATATTCCACAGTGCTTGATTTTTATTAGTGAGACAGTTAACTTGCTTACTGCTGGGGGAATTTTTCACAGTCATGTCCTTGGGTATGTGAATGCATCACACTGATGAACTACCTTGAGTAATGTTTGTGGAACAGGAGAGTACTGCTTTCTGTTACGCTTTTGCAAGAGTCTAAGGCAAAAAGAACAAGTGGTCCTTCCACAGTCTTGGGGGCTGTGACTTAAATCCAGGTGATTTGATCCTTGTCAAGACCTTCCTTTGTCAAAGCCGCTCTAACTGCACTAAAGCAAAACAATCCGCTTTAAGTTTCAGTTACCTGGCTAATGGACACTGCATTAAGGAAACAGAATACTATATCTCAGTGAAATCTGCTTGGAGATTGATACCCATGTCTTTTAACACTTGTGGGAAGAGGCTTCTCACCTCTGAGAAGAGCAGGCATTTCAGCCCTCTGCACAGGACCACAGCTGCACCAGAAATGGCTGTCTTTAAAGATACAGAATGGATTGGAAAGAATGGATCAGTCTGCGCAACCCAGGTTTTTATCCTAAGCAAAGATAACTTGCCAAAATCCAACAAATGTGTACTTGTGTGTTGTTAGCATGATGAAACATAGTGTTAGCACTTAGAATTAAGGAATGTCTGCTTCTCAGTAGTTGCTGTCTAGAAATTTGAGTTGGTAAGGATTGACATTATAAGATGCATTAGAGAAATATACGTGTGAGATGCATATGCATCTCTTTTATGCTGATATTACGTGGCTCTAAAACTATACCTTGTGAGGAATCTTACAAGTGAATTATAGTAGCCACATTTGAAAGCTCTGGAAATAGAATTGCTTATAGATTTAGCCGCTTGAATCTCTCTGTGACCAGTAGCATTGTGTAATGGGTTTTCCTGTTTGATTGTGATACATCTCAGATGTAACTTTTTTGTGATACTTCTCAGATGATAACTTTTTCACTTTTTAGCCTAGGATTTCAGAAACTTTTTACTGTCGTGACCCTAGAAGATTATTTGGATGTCTGCTGGGGAAAGCACAGACATTGCTCTCATTTCTAAAGAAAAGGACCAGAATTTATGAGGTCACAACAGAGATGCTGTTTTTTTACTGTTAGGCCAGAGGAGAAAAAAATCTCTTCTCAGCGTCTATGGGTAGGACTTTAGTGGAGCATTTGGTAAATAAGGTACCCGAACCAGTGTGCACCTACTTGGAGATTAATTTTGCCATCTGTTTATGTGCAGCAGAAAACACCCATTGGTGCTGTTGTTATTTTTTGCACTGGTCTGTATGAAAGGTTTTGAAGCAGAGGTTTGGCATGTTGAGGCACATATTGCACCACAAGCACTCCTCATGGCAAGACCTTTAGCTTACTGTTTGTGCTTTCTGCCTTCTCTGGCAGAAGATGCAGATTTTCTTTACCTTAGATAGAAATTGATGGGGGAGAAGGAAGAAGAGAATATTGTTATCTTTGTTATGTTATGCAGGAGTTTCTGCTCTTTATTAAATGATAATAGAAAGTAATTCTGAAGAGTTTAATTCCTCTGCCTTCCACCTCCAGTGTTGAAATTGAGATGAAGTCCTGCCATCAGAAGAAGGAACTACTGAACTCTTATATTCTGTGGGAGGGTGAATTTAGCCTTTTGCAGAGGACTAGGTTTTTTCCCTTATTAAAATTCTGTCAGGTTTTTTTACCATGAATCTTTTATTTGTTAGTAGGTTGTATTAATTTTTGTCCTCTGTCTGTGCTGTTTCACTGAGTGAAAAATAGTCGTAAGAGTGGAAGGGAGGACAAATGGTGAAACATATATCCTGACAGATGTTCCCATATATGTGATTAAGAACGGAAATGTGCTCTGCATATATTGCCTTTCATCCCACAATGTGATTTGGGAGATGACTTTTTGTTCCTAGATCACTTAAAAGATCTTTGAAGCAATTTGTAGAGATATGATTCTGATGATTTCTTTGTTATTTATGTAGGAGCTCTAAATGTTCCTCTTCTGATTAATGACAGCTATTGATTTTTTTTCCTTCTCCCACTAGTTTCCTCAGTAGAGCTTGCTTTCCTTCTGTGGAATCAGCATCCTCAGACAGAAATTGCTGATTCTTAGTGAGCAAGTAGCCTGGAATTTGATTCTTAAAAAAAAAAACAAACGTTATTATTATTATTAGTCTGCTCCTTATTCTCTCTCTTTTTTCACCATTTTTCATTCTTATTCCTGGATTTTTGTTTAAGGCATTCATGCCCCTTTGTGAACAGACACATCCAGATTTTCTAGTAGATCAGTTGCATCTAGAGTTTTCAGAGTTTCCACTAATCTCTGATATTTTATAGAATCACAGGATTTTTTGTGTTGGAAAAGACCCCTAAGATAATCAAATCCAACCATTAGACTAGCACCACTGTGTTCGCAATTAAACCATGTTCCCAAGTGCGACATCCAGAAGTTTTTCTGAGTACTTCCATGTATGGTGGCTCCACCGCCTCCCTGGGCAGCCTTCAATACATGACCATGTTTTCAGTGAAGAGGTTTTCCTAATATCCTCCCCTGGCACAGCTTGAGGCCGTTTCGTCTCATCCAATAGCTAGTTGCTGGGGAGAAGAGACTGACTCCTGCTGCACTACAACCTCCTTTCAGGCTGTTGTAGACAGTGATAACATCTTCTGAGCCTCCTTTTCTCCAGTCTAAACAGCCCCAGCTGCATTAGCCACTCTTCATAGGACTTCTGCTCCAGACCCTTCACCAGCTCCGTTGCCCTTCTGTGGACACACTCCAGCCCCTCAGTGTCTTTCCTGAACTGAGGCCCTAAAACTGGACACACCTCTCGAGGTGTGGCCTCACCAGTTCAAATGATCAAGGGCAATGATCGCTTCCCTGGTCCTGCTGGCCACACTATAGCTGATAAAGGCCAGGATGCTGCTGGCCTTCTTAGCCACCTGGGCCTATACTGGTTCATGTTTAGCTGCTGACAACCAGCCCTCCCAGGTCTTTTTCCACCAGTCAGATCCTACCGTTCTGCCCCCAGCCTGTAGCACTGCCTGGGGCTGTCGTAACTTGGTCTTGTTGAACCTTATAATGTTAGATCCAGTCCAGAACCCTCAGTAGAGCCTTCCTGCCCTCCTTCCTAACATGGTGTCATCTGCAAACTGAATGAGGGGGCACTCCATCCCCTTGTTGAGATTATTGATAAAGATGTTAAACAGAGCTGTCTTCAACACTGAGCCCTGGGCTGCCAGCTGATGCAGCTCCCTTCACCGACACTGCCGGCCCAGCCATCCAGTCAGTTTTTTTACAGCAAAGAGTGTGCTCATCCATACCATGGGACGCCAGTTTCTCCAAGAGAATGCTATGAGAACAGGTGTCAAAGACTTTACTAGAGTAGATGTAAACAACATCCACAGCCTTTCTCTCATGCATCTGATTGGTCAAGCAAGATGTGCCTTTCACAAACCCAGGCTGGCTGGGCCTGATTCTCTGAGTGTCCTGTATGTCCATGATGGGCCTCAAGATTCATAACCTTCCTCAGCACTGAGGTCCTACTGACAAGTCTATATGTCCCTGTATCCTTCTACTGGGCCATCTTGTAGATGGGGGTCATGTTTGCTAACTTCCAGTCTACTGGGGCATCCCTAGTTAGCTAGGACTGGTGGTAAATGATGGAAAGTGACTTGCTGAACTCTTCCACCAGCTCCCTCAGTATCCTTGAGTATATATATCCTCAGTATCCCATCAGATATATATCCTCAATATCCCATCTGGCCCCATAGACTTGTGTGCATCTAAATGGCATTAACATGCTGATGAACACTCCTTTCTGGGTTTTGGGTGCATCATTCTGCTCCTATCCCACCTCTCAGAGCTGGGTACTTGGAGGACAGCTGGTCTCATTATTAAAGACTGAGGCAAAGAAGGCATTAAGAACCTCAGATTTTTCTTCATACTTTTTTACTATATGTTGTTTATTGTTGATAACTGTTTTTATCCAGTAAAGAATGGAGAATTCCTTTAGCCCTTCTTTTGTTGCTGATGTATTTGTAAAAACACTTCTCTTTTCTCTTTTGGCAGTAACCAGATTAAGTTCTAATTAGATTTTGTCCGTTCTAATTTTCCCCCTGTGTAACCTTATGATACCCTTATAAGTCCTCCCAAGTTACCTGCCCCTTCTTCTGAAGCTGATACATGCCCTGTTTTTAAACTGAGTTCTACCCAAAACTGTTTGTTTAACCAGGCTGATCTTCTCTCCCATCTGTTGACACATGGGGAGAGCCTGCTTATGTGCCATCAGGATTTCCTTAAAGTACATCCAGCTGTCCTGGACCCTTGTGTCCCTCAAGATTGCCTACCAAGGCACTCTCTCAACCAGTCTCCTAAACAGGTCAAAGTACCCTCCAGAACCTGAAGGCAGCAGTTTTGCTGATTCCTTCTTTCTCCAAGAACTGAAAACTCATAACAGTTTTTGATTGCTGTACCCAAGATGGCCTCTGACCACCACCTCTCCCACTAATTCTTGTCTGTTCAAACCAACAGGATGTCCAGTGGGGCACCAGCCCTTGTTATCTCCCTCACCCACTGTGTGAGGAAATTGTCCTCCTGGACTCTTATCTCTCTGTTGTGTTGTATTTCTAGCAGACATCTCATAAGTTGAAATCCCTTACAAGAGGAAGAGCTTGTGATTGTGAGAATTCTGCCAGCTACTTACAGAATATTTAAACTACCTTTTAATCTTGTTGGACTCCTACCAGTATATTTCCTTTTACTCTGGGCACTGTAATAATTTTCAAACATGATTATTCTCCCTTAAAAGAGTAAGGGTAGTAGTTTGTCCTACTCTACATCAGTACCACTGTTTCTTTATCCAAACCAGTTTTATGGTATATAGCCATATAGCTCCAGAACCATTCCACTAGAGGAACCGCTGTATGACTCTCTTTGTTGGCTGTTTTACTGTCTTGTATCATAACATGAGAAAAACTTTTTTTTAAATGTCTGTGACCAGAGATGGAACAGTACAAAAGAAGTACAAATAGTGGAGATCACACTGAGGGTGCCAACAGGCATGATAGATAAAAATTCATGTTGTCTTAAGTACACTCATAACTGTTTGTGCCAAAGGATTGCCTTTGCTGGTTCCCAAACCATTGACATTGATATTGTGTGCTCTTGAGCCATTGTTTTTATGTCTTTGTTTCCTCTTCATCTTGGGTTCTATTTTGTCTGTGTTCTGTCTCACTAAATTACTCACTCTGAACAATCAACCACATCACCTAACTCATTTTAAACAAACAGGAAAGCTATTTTATTCAGATTTTTTGAGGTCTTCTCCCAGAAGTATTGCAGGTATGAGTAGTGAACATATGTATAAATACAAAAGAGAAAATATCTTTTTGAGACATTAGTTTGTTAACATTAGAAATGTCTTCGGGTTAGAGTAGTATGTTCAAGTTGTTTGAGTAATGGATGTGACTTTCAGGTCTGTAAGAGGGAAGGTGGTAGATTACTGAAACACAGAGCTGCTTGGAAAGTATCCAGTAAAACCTTGAACCTCTTCCAGGAAAATAGGCTTTGAATGTGCTGACTATAACAAGAGGGCATTCAAAGCTAATTTGTTAGTGGGTTTGTTATCACATTTTACTTTAAAGTTGATCTCTTAAGATGTGTTGGGAAAAGAATTAAGTTAAGCATCAATATTTAGAATGGTGGTTCTAAAAATTAGTGTTACTCAGATAAAAACCTTCAGCAAATCCTTTTTACCTATTTGTGTAGATGTGACGTTGGAGTTATTTTATTCTGTACTCTAGACGGCTTAGAAGAATATACAGAAAAGAAAATACCATTAGTAGCAACCAGATGTTATCTTTATTTGACACGTGTTAATGTGTTTTGAAAGCTTTACTTCAGTTTTTACTACTCATCTGATTTAAATTATCATCTTCCTAAAGTTATTACTAAAAAGAATGCCGTCGTCTTTTTTGGCTTCTCTCTGATTGCTGTGTTTATCCTGTGCTCTTATATTTTGTGTATGTTGAATGCTCCTTAAAAACATTGCAATCTATTTTGTAATTCCATAGGGTGTATTTCTTGGTAGCTAACTGTTGCTGTTTTTATTTTCAAATAATTCTGGAAAATTTACAGCATCCTAAAGTCTGCCTTTCCGAGTTTTCACCTATTATGCATTAATGCTGAAGATGTATGCTTGACTTTATGCATACTGTAGTCAACTGTGATGGGATTGTCTAAAGTTAAACACATGCTAAGAGTTCATAAATAACATGACCAAAGATAACAAATTAAAGAGAAGATGGAGAAGGGGAAGAGACGGTATTACAGCAACCTCAAAAAAAATTATGTGGTTGCTCAGTTGGCTCATATTCAAGCTTTCCTTGGAAGTTTTTAAATTCTGTCAAATTTTATGATCTAAATTCATGCTACAGGCTGAAACAACTGTGAACTTTCTTCTATAGACAAATATTTCTTTGTGTGGTGAATATCTATCAGTTGTCTTACTCCTCCATATCTTTGGCATTTTGATGACTAGAGGAGATCACCTTTTTTTACCACTTTGTAGCACTAAGATGATGCCTAGTGGGTAAAGGAATTGGCCATTTTTGAATAAATTTCCATTTAAACAAATAGCTGCATGTAGGCTGCCTGATGCTTACCAGTGACACCCATAAGCGATGGGAAAACAAAGTCAAGCTGTCAATGTGTGGCTATTTGAATACAGTAATAGTTTTAAAAGGTTTGGAAATGGCAGTCAGAGATGTCACTTCGTCTTTACCTTCTTGACTAAGCCTATTAGCAAACAGCATTAATTATGTGATTATATACTTTTATTTCCTTTTCTTCTTCTATATTGTGCGAGCAACAGCCTGCTCAGTGTTTCCCTTGAATTTGCTTCCTTTCTGGTTTTGGCCCAGTGCCTCACTTTTGGTGTTCAGAGCTGCTCCTTGTATTGGAGGAGGTCACAGTCTTTCCTGTAGCAATGCAGTCCTAGTCTACAATCCTCCTCCTGTTGAAATTTTACTCCCACCTCATCTAACAGCATGCAACAATGTTATCTTTGTGTGGCACAGGCATATGGGTCTATCCTGGAATTTTGGGGTGTTAGTTTAGAGTTATTTAAAAGTCTGGGTTTCATACCAAAGCATTTTATTTTTACTGTTACAATGTAACTAAGTTGCACCAAATTTGTGCTGTATCAGTGAATGATACTTTGTCACTTCTGAGGACGTGTTCTTATCAGATTTCAGGTTCCCATCACTTTTAATGGAAGAGCTTGGTCTCTTCAGAAAAGTTCTCTATGGCAGGAAGGCTCTGGGTTTGGTTTTTTAATTCTCCACTATGCAGATATTTTCGGAGCTCTCTGTGATTCAACTTGCAGTGCAAACACATCGATTCTTGGCCAAGAGAGACTAGGGCAGCCCAGCTGTTCTGAGTGATCTCAAGCTGCTATGCTCCTACTCTTAAAGACCGTATTATGTCTTGGAGTCATTAATGATATTCAGTACATCCAAGCTTCAGTCTGTGCTGTTGTCTTGCTGAGCTATGTAGAGAGATTCCCAACAAAGAGCAGTAAAAAAGGCGATTACATTCACAGTGCAGTTTTCTTCCAGCTCTTTGGAATCCATCCTATATTAATAGAGGAGGCCATATAATGCAAATCGGGTAGGTCAGTAGGCAGATCTGTATGGATTGTACAGTAGTGTATAGTGAGTGTCCTTCTTCAGTTGACAGTGTAATAGTTAACAAGGGGAAAGCTCACTGTTGATATTCTCAGGCTCTTCTCAAAATCTTTGCTTTAAGCCACTGGCAGATTCAGACAGAGATCTTATTGCAATGGTTTATAGCAGATTCTCAAATAGGAATGGGAAATTCCTTGTTCAAAAGCAGATAGCAGAACACAGATTATGTTGTTCATCCCTTTTCTTTAGCTCTTTCTTCTCCTCTCTCCCCAAATCAGGCATGCCAGATTGTTGTAAGGCAACCCCGTTCAAACCCTGAAGCTAAACAACACACAATTTTCTCTTGCTTTGTTTCATCGTAGTTAATTTAATATTCTGAAGAACAAAGCATATTGCCATAAGAGCACCAAGCAAGAAAAAAGGGTTTGATACATTCTACAAGAAGGAACACCTGCTGGAATGACATGGGTTCGCAAGCAGGAAAAAGATTGAGCCTTTCCTTCTTCTTCCACTTGGAAGAATGTTCTTTCTCAGTTTTTGTTTGGTTGGGTTTGGTGTTTGCCCCTTGCCCTGTTTTGTATTTTTATCCCCCCATACCTTTCTTTTAGATCATTCCCCTCCTTTCCCTGGCACTGATCTGGATTAGATGACGTGTGCATGCCACTGGCGCTCTGATTCCACTGCATGTGGTTTATTTCCAAGAGGAAGAGAAGGATCTGTACTTTCAGGGTGGAGTGTCAAGGGAGGTGTGTGTGCAGTGTGCTGCAAGGGTTATCTAGTGTGCTGTGCCTTGTAGCCTTTTACTTTCAGCTCACCCTTATGTAAGTAAGGTCTCAAGTCTTAGAAGTTTAAAGTGGAAGTGTTTTATGCAAAGCAAGTTAAGTTTTTATTTCAAGTTCTGTATACTGACATGCAGGTGGGAGAGAACAACCCTAGAGGACTTAGGATTTGATTTATTCTAAGGAATAGCTGCTTGAAAATGAAAAGAGAATTTCAGAACGCTGCTGGTTATTCTATGAACAGAAATTAGTTGGATGGTTAGTGTGTAAGCCTTAGACCTGAACAGATCTTTCTTGGGATATATTTAAGTAAACTTTTTCCCCTGTTTGATTTTTGTTGTTGATTTGTCAGAGATTTTTTTTCCTTCCTTCCCAACAAATAGCAACAGTCTATCTACCCCACGGTGGTTAGTATAGCACAGAGCTTGATGCAGCCCTGGTTGAGGTCAAGCACTCCAATTTGAACCTCTCAAGGGCTTTCTCTATGTGTTGCCAGTGTACTGGTAAAAATGACTTTAAACTCTTGTCAGTGCAGTTACTGGTGCATGCATCACAGTCCCACTCAAATAAACCTGTCACAACACAGAGTCAGCAGCTAGAGAAGAGTACAAGGGCAGGCCTCTAGCTTTTCATTCGAGCATCACTAAACGTGCACAGAGTGCCCAATTATTTCAGCATTATTGAGCAAGCCTACAGGAGGACCCAAGCCTTGCTACATTAGATTTTCTTTAGTAATTTGCTCAAGTACCGCTGAGGACACTTAAAGGGCTTAAAACGGTGGCTGCAACCAGTTTCCTTTTCTGGATTGTTAATTCAGGTTTTCTCTTTCAAATTAACTTTCACTGCATGCTGTGCAGTAGCGCTGGGAGAACTGTTTAACACTAATTTTCTCAATTTTCAGCTTTTTTTTTTTTGCATTATATAACTGCTTTTACAGTTACATATGTTTTGATTAGATGTGTACATGGTGCATTTCCACTAGAAAGACAAAAGTATAATACCTCTGTCAAAAAAATAAAAAATTCCCTAAAATGGTAACATTCACTTGCTTTTTTTTTATTTTTTAATTTTTGTTGTCATTGTTTTGCAGTTCAGTCTAAGGTTTTACCTTATCAGTCTGAATGTGTTGTGTCCAAACATATGGATATTTTTAAGGCACCAGGATGTTTGTGAGCATTGATATTTTGGATCAATCAGATGCATTGATTGATCTAATCAATCACGGTTGATGTTGATGATCAGTCAGACAATCCCCAGCTCCCTGAACAAATTCAATATCTATGTTTTCTTTTTCACAGCAGCAACAACTCCAGGCCCAGCACTTGTCTCATGGACATGGTCTTCCTGTGCCGCTCACTCCACACCCCTCGGGCTTGCAGCCTCCAGCCATTCCCCCCATTGGCAGCAGTGCTGGTCTCCTGGCACTCTCCAGTGCACTGGGGGGGCAGTCCCACCTCCCAATTAAAGATGAGAAGAAGCACCATGATAATGATCACCAAAGAGGTAGGCACCGCCAGATGAGTGTGTGGCTTCATTTCCCTTCTTTTTTTAAAATTCTCCTGTTTAAAACAAGCAAAGAGGACAGGGAAGAGGAATTTTCAGAAGAGTGCCTAGCTAATTACTTTAGTGTTTATTATCTAGCAGTAGCCAGAAATTGTGTTCAAATGCTAGAAATCCAGTTTTATAAATCTGACTGTACAGCATTAATAATTAACTGCACAGAAAAGTTAACATCTGTGCAATTTATTATTTAACAGACATCAGGATTCTTTCTTCAGAGTATGATAAATGTATAATTTTATGTAAACTAACTGGTACTTTTCTCTTTCTTTCTTCCCCCACGTGCCCATCCCCTGCTGCCATCTCTCCCCCTCCTTACGCATGGGGGCTGCTCTGCATGCAGACAGAGACTCCATCAAGGTAGGATTCCATTTCGTAGGTGTAAGGGGTAGCTCGACAGAGCTGCCTGAACACTCAATTTTTCTCAAGTGCGGCACAGAGTGGTGGAAAAAGTCACAAAGCGGAACTGGGTTGTGACGCTTGTGTTGATTGGCAGCACCCTGCACAGCCTGTGTATCACATTTAGGCAGTGGCTGGTAGTGAGGCAGCTAGGATTGCAAGCAACATGCCAGCCAGGGAGTTTCCTGGAACAGCATTGAGGCTGTTCTTGGATAGAAAGAAAGGTCTGCCCAGGGTCTGGGTAAAAGCTTTTGAGGCAGAAGGAATAAACCAGTAGTCTTAAGTCATTTGCAGGCTGTAAATTGTAATTCCGATATTTAATGCAGTTGAGGAAGGAGAGCTATGTCGCTCACAGGGGAGAGGTGGAGTGCTGCCTGCTGTCCTGTAGTTGAGAGGAGTGAGCTGCCCTTCCCTCTACCCTGGTGAATGTAGTACTGAAGCTTGCACTGAGGATTCTGCTTTCCTTTTCAAAAGATTAATATTCGCGTTCTGAGTGACTCAGCAGCATACCTGGATCCCGAGTAAGGTCATGTGCATACACTTCTCTTAGAAAAGGCAAGACCTATACCAGCCTTACTGAAGACTTAGAAACAATTTGTCAAATTTCTAGTGGTGCTTTTTTTTAGGAAGATACAATGGTTTTGGGGAAGTGGTGGAAAAGGTGTTCACAGCACAAGTCTAGGCTGCGTTAGACGAGATTAGCAGGATCTTGTCAGGCAGATACTACCAGTGTGCCTTCAACGGTGTTGGCAGAAGCATGGTTCTGGGCTCAGGCTTTGCCCCCACCAGAGGCGTGTCCAGCCAGGGCTGACACAAGGGGCCATGCCTTTGCTTCTTTGGCAGCTGCAGGTGGGGACATGTCCCATAGCCTGTCCCAGCACACCCATTCTGCCACTGGCAACCCTGACGTGTCCCAGCCAAGTGCAGCTGAGCCAATAGTTGTCAGTTTTGCTGTTACCCACATGGCTCTGCATAACAACCAGGAGCTGACAGGAACTGCCAGTTTTCACTGTGAGCAGCAAAGGCACTGTAGCTGTCTATCTGCTGACATAAGAAAACAGCATGTTGGATTTCACAATCACAGAACCACCAGGTTGGAAGAGACTTTCAAGATCACTTGAGTCTAACCTCTGCCCCAAGACCACCTCAACTAAACCATGGCACTGAGTGCCACATGCAGTCTTTTTTTAAACGCATTCAGGGATGTTGACTCCACCATGTCCCCAGGCAGACAATTCCAGAACTTTATCACTCTTTCAGTATAAAACTTTCCTGACATCCAACCTAAATTTCTCACTCAGCCTCTTTGTCATGAGGGCTGGAAACTGCTATTACTGCTTCAAGCAGTGAGGCTGTAGCACACATTAATGGTGATTTCCCTAGAACACGCACTCTTCACTGTGAATAGGTAAGTTCAGTCCATTTTCCTTTTTCCTGCACTCAAACTAACACATACAAGCAGAGCAGATGCCTAAATGTGAGCGTACAAAACCCACCTGGTTTCTTGAGTGAACCTATGGTTAACTCTTTGGTTACCTATGCAGTTGGAACCATGATGATTTCATTCAAGAAAGTGACTGAGGAGAACTGCTAATATATGCAATTTACTGTTTCTGAACAATATATGCTATTCCTGTTTCTGTAACATTTGTGAGATGTTGAGGTGTTTATGCTGGCATAGGTATTAGGGGGAGCATTTGTACTGAAAAGGCTGATGTTGTCTAGGATTGATTCAAAAGTGCTGTTTCTCATACAGCTTCCAGAAGGAGAGAAAGATGTCTACTTTGTGCCGTTTACTTTGAAATGAGAAGTAGATGTTTGTTTTGCACGGTGCTCAGGTTGTGAATTGGCTTGTGTGTCAGCATTATGGGGCTTACTGCCAGCTTTGCAAGGTGAAATAGTTTGCTAATTTCCTTAAATGTTTTCAGTGATGCCCAGAGTAGCAGTTAGTTGCTTGTTCAATCGATCCCTCCTCCCTTAAGTGGTTCCCGGTTAAGAGAGGCTTTTTATGATCGTCTGCTGTGTGACTTGAGACAGTTTTTGTCAGCCAGAACCAGCCGGAGTCTGTGTGCTTGTATGAAATAATTTATTCATGCAGGATAATGCTCCTTAACATTTAACAGGTAATGAACGTGACATAAATTTCCCTCTTCCTTTTAATTTTTCCCTTTCCTCTTCCAATGTGCAAACAGGCAAGCTCTGGTACTCTAAATAGTAAGTAATTTTTGGCCATCTGTTAAAAGGAAATTTCAATACAAATTTAAATTAATGATGCCTGAAATTTTTTATAGCTCCTCTAAAAGCCTCTAATGTGCAGAAAATTCTGAATCTGCTGGTAGTAATTAGTGTAGCATGTAATGAGGATATGGGCAATGTTATACAGCCCCAGTGTAACGTTTTGATATGGTAGCAAAATTTTGATTTATGTAAGGTTGTGCCTGGGTTTAATTGTGAGAGACACTTTAAAGTGTTTTCTTGCTGATATACATTATTAAGCAGGGCGGATTTTAAAATAGCTCATGAAGTGTAAATTTACGCTTTAGTGTGCAATTCAGATAATGAAGGTACACTGCCCATTTTTACAAAGAAAGGAATTTGGCTGAAATGACCCGTTTCTTGCCACTACTTCCAGCTCTTTGGATTTGCTGGGCAGTTTTCTTACTGAAACTTCCTGTCTCTAGCTGTGCTGGTCCTGACTCTCCTCTTATTTCAGGCCAGGGAAAAAGCAGTTTGCTTCACTCTTTCAGACATGACATGTTATGCCTGATAAGCCAGACTGGGCTCGTGTGCTCCGCAGCACCTCCCTGGAGTGAGTAGCTCACTGCTGAAACGTAGTAGTCACCTTCAGGTAATGTGAGATTGTCCAGGAGCTGTTCCTAAATAATAGATCAGCATTGGCACAGAAAACTCTGTGGAGAAGGAGTTTGGGAGCTCTTTGATTTCTTCTTGGATTCAGTCCTCCAAATTCTTCTCAAAGTTTGAAGTGTGGGAAAATTCTAAACACAGTAAACTGGGTCATGGGAGTGCTCTTTATGCAGTGGCAAGGCTGTGGAGCAGACAAAGGGAAGGAAAGGGTGGCATGTGCCAGGACTGTGCTCAAAGTGCAGCCCCGGCTTAAGGGCTCTGAGGGAATATAATGTGTTTAGACAGAAAGACAAACAGCTCTGCAGTTAACCAAACAGCTTTCTGCAGAGGACTTGCTGTGTCTCCTTTTCAAAGCTGTAAAACTTCTTTTTTTAAAAAAAGAAAAAAGGATTATTGTTTTAAGTGGATTCTTCCTTGCTAAATGCACTGCACAAGGTTTTTTCCACCTCCTGTGAGAACTCTTGGTGCAGGAGGCATGACCTTCATATCTGGGACAAATGTGGCAAAAGTTTCTCTGGTGCCTAACAAAATTCCTTCTCTAACACATTCCCTTTGAAGAAGCTATGGAAATATCTTGTATACAAAAGCTCCACCTGACAAAAAGTAGTCTAGTGCTAGCACTCTCTTCCCATGACTCTCAGTGCAGAAAATGGAATGAAGGAGCTCCCAGATGCTGGCTGGGTTATGGGCCTGCCAGAAGTAGCCTGGATGTCCCTGAGCAGATTGTTGAGGAATCTCAGTCTTCTGAAACATGTGAATTCATGCACAGGATCCAACATGTGTAGCTTTTTGTCACTTCTAATATAGATCTCTTGTTCTTTATATGCCTGTTGTGCATTGCCTTTCTTTTGGGGTTTGTTTGTTTATTTGCTTGCGTTGTTTTTTGGTTGCTGGGGTTTTTTCTTCATCTGATTTTTAAATTATTTGGGGCAAAGACTATGCCTGTACTTACTGTTTCAGCAGCAACAAGTGCCAATAATTGAAAATTGCAGTCTTGTGACAGGAATAAAACAGCTAGTTTGAGATTCTTCTGGGGGAAAAAAAGAGTTTTAGAAGAAAAGATCAGAAATAATGCATCAAATGCAGCTTTGGAGTGGATTTCTGGCCAACATGCTACTGAATTGGGAGAAGTCTGTCAGGGCAAATTGAGTTGAATTTAGAAATAAAATTACTTTTGCCTTAATCTATGTGAAAGCTAATAATTACACATGTGGGCGATACAGGGAAAGTGGATGGATGCAATTCCCACATTCCATTTACATTTGTGGTAGCAGGTGCTCCAGTGCTTCTCAAGCTGTTAGCCACTATTAAGTGTTTAGGCCTCTTTTAATTTAGTTGTAAGTAAGAGTAAGCTGCTTACTCCTGAATCTGTGAGTAACCTGATGCTTGCAGGAGTTGTGTGAATGTACTTCTGGAAAGTACAAGATCGTTTAAAATAAAAATGCCTAACATACAATATAAGACTTCTGGATATTACCAAATGTAATTATGTTGCTGACTTCGTTCTTCTGCTGATAGAGGAACGCCACATAAACTGCTGTGATGTGTTCTGTGGACATTGTCCTACTCATCAGGTTTCTTTTAAATGTGACTTCCTCTAGCGGCATGAGTGTCCTGCCAAATGTCTCTGCATTTAGTGTGTATTAAACAATGTAGTTATCTGTTACAAACTGAAAGAAATGTGCAGAATTTATTTCCTGATAATTTTGTTATTTGGCCAATTAATCACCATTTAGCTAGAAAGCACTTCACAGGCTTGTTAAAATCCAGACATTTCAGACTCTTGTCATGGATTCTGTTAGTACCTTTTGCTGTTCCAGAATGAATCATTGCATGTATTTTTCTTTCTGTTGTGATGAAGTGGTAGTTTTAAACAGAGTGTATTTGAACTACACTGCTCTGCAAGACTTGTGTTTTTGATCTGCGCGGGTTTTATGGGGGTGGCATTACCAAATAATAATGAGTAACTTCTGTTGGCTTCTGATACAGTAATTTTTTCAGTATTAATTGATATCTGCCTCTGGGCGTGTAAGCTGTGCTGAATGTAACAGGTGCCCTAATTCCAGAAAATGTGTTGTAATTGTTTGTTTGTGGAACAGATGAATAAATATCTGTGGGGCATAGCTGGTCCTCAGGTGGTGAACGTGAGTGGATTAATGATGTGATTGGGTGAGACATGCTTGTTTGTTGCAGTCTCGTCCAGTAACTGTCTGCTGAAGCAGAACAAATATTAATTAGCAGAGTCCTGTTTGTTGTCTCAGTCTATCTTATGGAGCTGATTTTTTGGCACTGCTTTTTTTTTCTTAATAACCTTTTTGTGGTTAAACTTATAGTATGTCATTCAAGCCCTGTGGTTTTTAACAGACTTCTGGAACATGAAAGTGAACCTCAGGTATATATCTCCCCTCTGTGTTTTTTTCTTCTTTTCTCACCCCAACCCCAACTGACTTTTAAATTTCTTTCATTCGTGAATTGTCGCATCTTTATTCTTTTTCATTAGGTTATCTGGGAAGTTTAATTTAGTGTAGAGTATTCATATGAAAGTGACAGCATATGCTGTGGTATCAAAGAATTAGCTGCTTCTGCCATCTTTGATGGCTTCACTTCTTTTACCAAATAGCTTTGTACCCACTTCTGTCTATTAATGGCACACTGTCCTCTTATCTTACATCTTTTTGCACTTTACCACAGGGTGACTCTTACTCAGTGGTGTGTACACATTTGGTCAAATTCCCGTAGTGCATCCCACTGTCAGACTTCTATATTGCTACTTGGTGATATAGGGTAACTCAAATATTCTCTCTTCAGATGCTCTCTTCACCCAGAAGGCAAATACATACATGGGCTGTAATTTCTAACCTGAGCAGTCATGTCTAATTATTTCCATGGCAACAGACTGTGATGTTGATAACACAGGATTATGATTTCACATCATAGAGTAGGAAGAGGAAGTTTTCTGGGATGAGGAGGTGGGTGGAAAGGTCTCCAGCGCAAAGGCTTTGACAATATAATAGCTGGGGGAAAAGAAGTAAAGGGAGGAAATTAATTTGTTTATTCTATCTCTTGAAGTTCTCCTCGTTGTAAGCATGCAATTAAAATCATACTTTGGATGCTGGAGTTCATGACTTAGAGTACTTTACTCATGGTGGATGAGTTGGAATGAGGAACACGTTTGCAGGTCAGGTTACATAGATGTTTGTCAATGTCTCCAATGTTGTCAATGGGAGAAAATAAACAACATGTATTATTTTTGTCAAGGCGGGACACTGACTAAGTTTTTGCCTTAAAGATTTCTATTGGCGCTGTGATTTTTTCTTTTTCTTCTTTTTTTTTTTTAGCATGTAACATTTTGACTTTGTCTTAAAAACCCTTGTGTCCAAAGTAACTTGAAACATCCCTTTTTTTTATATGAATCAATTAATTACTTGGGTATGCAGGTTATCTGCTAAAGGGAGGGAAGGAATGTACCTTCTGAATTCAGTGACATGTATGACTTGCATTGGAAGTTTCTGTCATATGAGTGAAGTCACTGAATGCTAGTAGTATCTTTTATTTGTATTGCTCTTCTTGTCACTTTTCTGGCACTGGGAAAGAAGCACATTCCTAGTCCAAGATGATTAGGTTGATTTTAGAAGAAGTTGAGGGAAATGAGTAGTCTGACTGATTTGCAAGTTGTTAGGCAAGATTGTTGAGTGCAACATGAATTACGAAGTTTAAGCTGTGCTTTGAGGGAAGAAGCAATTAGACTGGCCAGCAGGAATTGGCCATTGAGGGAAGTTTGCAGGAAAGTTGCGCTGTTTCCTGCCTCTCTTTGGTACAGCTCTGAGTTGAATAATTAATTAAATATCTAAAGCTCGATTTGCCTATTCTGCATAGCAATTTGAAAAGTTCTGTCTTTTCTTAAGCGACATTTGGCCTTTTGAAGAAAAAAAATTGGAAATGCTAATGTTTTTCATCCAACTAAGGGAAGAAAAATAAAAATGTCTCCATAGCAACAAAGCTTCTTTCTAGATGGTTTCCTAAAATATGCCTGAACCAGAAGCAGATGTCTGATTTGAGAATCTCGCCTTCTTCAATGTAAACAAATAACTTATAGGCAGGTGTTGGAAATAATATGGAAATCCTATTAAAGAGCCCTGGGTTCCTGTCAGTCAGGAAACCCCTGCCACAAAAGGGTGGTTGTCTGAATAAAGGAGGCAGAGTAAATTCTCGTTAGGCTTTAGCTTTTCCCAGGAAATTATTGTCTCTGCATGCTCTTTCTCCTGCAAGTCTGAATGCAAGCCGTTTCTTCTACTGATCCCTTCTCCCACCCTCGCTGTCTCCCTCTCTTCTCCTGCTGGATTAGTGCTTGATGTCTGTGGCGGCTGCTGCTGCTTGGGGTGTTGTGTCATTAGTGATTTTAACCCCTGTTCCCTCCTGCCCCCCATCTGCCGCTCTGCCTTGGCTGGTGAGAAGACAGCTAGAGGAGATGCCTGACACCTGCCTGGAGTGAGGAGAGTAGGGGAAGTTCTTTATGTGAATTTATAAATTTTGGTAAAGGTTTTGGCATGGGTGGTTTGCTGGTTTCACATATTAGGGTTCCAAATAAAAGTGTGGTTTTAGCATAAAGTGTCTAGAAAATTGGTGGGACACTTCTGATTCTTTTTAATCTTGTGAAGTTACCAAGAAAACATGCTTGCTGCCACTTGTCTGTTAGTCTAGTGTGACACTTTAGTTGTGTTTGCACTTTCTGGTGTCAGCTTTGTCCACAGACATGGCTATACTGAGGTCTATGCTACAACAGCTTGCCTGCCAGCTTACCTGCAGGTGGTGGGTGAAAACTTCAGTGCAGGGCAGGTGGGAGCAGGTGCTGAGAATGTGCCTTTCAGTGTCTCTAGGCTGGAAGCAGAGACCATGTATGTGTCTCCCCGTATCTTGTCTCTACTTTCCTTGGCATGCCAAACATAGTGATGCTCTTAATAACACTCAGAGGGTTAAATGTGGATAAACACAAAACAAGGCTTCTGAAAAGCCTGAAGATTATCATGCAGCATTTCTCGGACTATAGCCCCCGAGACGCACTTCATAAAGCCAATAAAGCGCGCGCTGGTGGTCTCCCGTTGCCCTGGCAACGGACCACAGGGCACCCTGTGTGTGAAATGCATGAACATCTGCGAATTAATCTTTTTTAGTTTGTTCTTTCCTTGGCACCAGTAGAGCTGCGCTGGCTGGTAGCAGCAGGGCCAGAGCTGGAGGGGTACCCCAGGGATGCCCCAAGCTCCTGGCGGAGGGGGTGAAGCCAGGTCCTTCCCCAGCAGCACTTCCCACAATGAAGGAATTGAAGGGATTTAGCTTTTTGTCATGTCTGCTGGGATGCTGCTAGCTTGCTTTTGGATGCATGTGGGGGAAGAAATTAAAAAAATATTCTCCTAAAATGAGATATCATTTGGCTTGTTGGTCTTCTATGAAAAAATAATCTAAGAGGAGAACTGAAACAAGCTCTTGTGTGCACACAGCATTTTTACAGGATTTCACCACTCACGTGCTTCACTCTCGTAAGACTAGTAGAAACAGAACTTGAGGGATAGGTCTCACACAAATCGTAAAATGGAGACGTGTTGCAAAAATCAGAAATGTGGCGGCTGACCCAGCAAGAGGCACAGTCACAGCCACAACTGTACTTAAGAGATGTAAATCCTGGGGATGGTATTTTCCACTGCCTCCTGAAGGAATTACAGAGAGCACTAGCACAGGGATCACTGACTTCCTGTCAGTGCCCTCAAAGGTGCCAGGTGTTCTCTCCCCTTGCCTTCTGCCGCCCTCATCCCTGCTACAGTGCACCAGCATGCAGATTTTGTGTCTGGCTCTAGAAGTTGTGGTGGCTGCTGGCTCTGACCACTGGCTGCCAGCTCAGGGCTTGCCCCAACTCTCTAAGTCTCAGGGAGGACTGTAGTGGGAACACTGTGAATGTTGTATCACCAGCAATTGCTGGATTCAATCAGTGTCTTAATGAAGTATTGGAAGTGAAATGCCACTTTAATCTGCTAATTGCAATAAAAGGACAGCAGATTGCTCTGGATCACTTCTTTTTGATCTGCAAACTTATCAAAGAGCACCGAGGAGCTTTTAAGTGAGGTATAGCAGCCAGTCCAGTGCTACTTGTTTGCATACGAATATGAGCAGGCACAGCTGCACCTCTATTTCTGCCACTCGAGGCGTCGTGAATGCAGCTGTGGGAGTGTTCTTAATGCATACTTATGAGTAAGTGGGGTGGAGGGATGGGAGAAGGAAAAGATTCAACAAGGTTTGTTCCTTTTTCCATTAACTGGGTGAACTGTCTATCATAGATTCTCCATACAGAGAAGCTGGCATATTTCAAGCCACTATATTGTTCGAAAGAGGGCATACAGTATTTTCTTCGCTATATTAATCTTTACAGATCAAAATAAATAATAACACTGATTTTGCTGGCAGGGTCCTGCTTTGTCAGACAGGCATGTTCTGCAGAGATGCAGCACAGAGGTGTGGAAAAAAGACCAGGAGAGATGTCTCCGAATTACAGCGACCCCCAGAAGAGTTGTCCACAGTAGTGTGTGGTTTATGTTTGGCGCAGACCACACACAACATAAAACTCTAAAGCTACAGCAACATATTTCTGAGTCTTTTTCTCTTTTTTTTTATATTGACAAAGCGGACAGACTGTATAGAAATCACTAGTTGCATTAGTTGAAAAGCCAGTGCTGACCTAAATAACATAAAGCTTTGCCTTGTGATCTTACACCACCAGGCATTAGGAAATCATTGTATCTGGCTTGTAGTAATAGTACCTGTGTGTTTATATTTCTCCTTTCTCCCTGATATGTTTGTTTGAAGCCGAATCTGTTGATGCTATACTTCTGTCCCACCTTCGCATTTCTTTTAAAAATACCGAACTGCAATTTATTTTGGCCCTTGAAGAAATGAATGTTTTGCTTTTCTTTCCCTGCCTTGAGAAAAGTTTTGTGCCATGACCTGCAAGTACTATTTTGTAATGAGCCTTGCTGTCCCATACTGCAATTTATGAGAATTCAGTACCTGAATAATTTTAAAATCAACTACAATAAACCTTGTGGGGTTAGAGAAACCTTATTTTGCCGTTCCCTTGTAGTACAGTATCTTCTGAGCGCCCTATTGGCATGCATAATTGACATGAGAGTAGCAAAGGCACCCCACCTTAAGCATAACAGCTCCTGTCCAGGATCAGTTGGATGCCTTTAGAAAAAGCACTGTGTGCTCACCATCTAGGTAGCCTAAAAGCTTTGTATCACACTGCAGGTGTTTAAAAGCAATGAAGTTATTTGCCAGACCTGTAGGACTTTGGTGTGCTTTATGAAGGTTTTTTGGAAACAATGTTACCTTCAGTCGTGGCAGAGGCTGCGAGTGCTATTTTTCTACTCTTCTTCCTGTTCTGCTTGATGAGGAAGAGGAGACACCATCAAAAATTGTGATGTTATCTCTCTTCCCTGTTCTTTCAAGAGCATCATCTAGTGTACCTAGCATCAGAGGTTTTTCCCAGTCAATCTGCACAAGTTGCAACTCTTTTAATACCAAGTGTTTTCGGTGCTACAGTACCTGTCTTGTGTCTTTGGTCTCCCTGGACCTTAAACAATTTTACAAACTCTGCAAAAGGCTGTAACAGTCCTTCTAATACTTATAAACAAACTTAGTGTTGCAAATAACAGTAATCTGATTTATAATAGTAAATGTAACAGAAGTTTCCCACCAAGTAGTATAGGGCTGTAGTGGTTAATAACAGCTGTGGCAATCACAGCATGATGGAGCTGCTGCTGTTTAGTAGACAAGTGTTTTATGATTGTTTTGGACACAAAGAAGAAGAAAACTTTATTTGATAGAAGAAGTCTCTCATGTTGACAACACACAACACCAGAGATGGCTACAGTGCAATCACTGCAAAGCTGCATGTTTTGAAAACAAAATATGTTGCAGATTCTAATTATAAAAACAAAAATATGTTATTTAATTTGACATACAGGCAGAATTTCTTTTACTCTAAGTCTTAAAACTGCCAGGAATCCTCTCTGGAATACTAGTTACTCAGCATGTGCAACTGTTACTGTAGATGTCAAAAATAAAATATTCATAAGTGTATTTGATATTGTATTCTGGCTCAAGATACATATCCGTCCAACACTGCACTGTGATGTATATGTAAACTGGTCCTAGGAAAAACATTTGTTCATATCCAGGGTTCTTCTTGCCAGTAATGAGATTAAATCAAAACAAGCACCATTTGTTACCTAATTTGCCCATTTTCCTTAAGTTTGCTAAAAGTTTAAAAATAATATGTTAATGTAATGATGTGATTGTGACAAAAGCCAACAAAATCAGGGAAGCAGACATCTGGAAGTGGCTGTTTCCCATACTAGA
This sequence comes from Vireo altiloquus, assembly GCA_013396875.1. Taxonomy (NCBI): domain Eukaryota; kingdom Metazoa; phylum Chordata; class Aves; order Passeriformes; family Vireonidae; genus Vireo; species Vireo altiloquus. Next base: position 289,792 of record VZRF01014662.1, read on the forward strand.
GAGGCAATTGAAGCAAAACATGTAATGCTTAGCACTAGGTTCTATGCAGTAAGACTACTTTGCCCTTCTCTTTGAAACTGTAAACATGAACCTATGTGAAACCTCTGGAGAAAGGCAAGTGAGCCTTTGCCTTGTGTCAAATGAACATGGTGGGCAGTGGAGGAAGAGAGATTTGTGGGAATAAATGCATATTTCCTCTCTGCATCCACCTGACTAACTACTGTGCTTATTTTTACCTACACTTTGAACACTCTCTGGAGAGAACTCTTTTACAATTCGCATAAAAAAAAAAGGAAGAAAAATTGTAGGCAGCAGCCTTGATTATGCTGTTAGAGATCAAGCAGCTAGTAAACTGATGCATGCCTAACACTTGCATGTGAAAAGCTGCGTGCTCTTTATACCAGCAGCAGGGTGTAAGAAGGTGTTAATCCTCTAAACATTAATGCTTTTCAAGATCACAGGTTACCATTGCCCTCTCTTACGTCAGAATATGCCTAATGTTCCCTTTTCTCCTATAGGACATCTGCTGGTTCCTTGGAAATATTTGAAGAGCCATCGTTTAGTAGTTTGAAGGGAAAGTCTTGAATAATTCACACAACGAATGATTAGGCGAGCACTTGTCTATCTAACTGAATTATTCTGCATGTTTGCTGAAGCAGTTAAGTAGCAGAACAGCATTTTCTTCTCTGGAGGCTTTACAGTGGTAGTATTGACCCACCTAGTTATTGGGTTTCAGCCTTTTGTTGACACTGTTGTAAATGAAAGCAGTCTGGACAGGCACTGAGCAGCTGGGCTGGATAATTGTGAAGGATTCATGCTTATTGCTGTTACCCTCGGTGTTTGTAGTGGGTTGTTTGCTTTGACTTTTGTTGAACTGTTGACAAAAGCATTAGATACAAATGGGAACAAATAAAGGGGTGAGATGCCAGGAGGGCTTGGCAGAAATGGTGATTTTCATTCCAACTTAAATGAGGAATGTTGGTACTTATCTGGATGGGAAAAGAAAGGTGTATTCAGTATTTATGTGTTTTTCCCTCCCCTTTCCCTTTCTTTCCTTACTGCTAAATATGTTTTGGCAAACAGGTGAATAAAAACAGAGCAGAGGCAATTTCACCTCTGCCTTAACGCTTTGGAACTATGTGATTGAAGCTCTCTCTGACTGTGGATGTCTTGCTGGGCAAATCCAGTTCCTGAAATGAAAGGATTAAGTATATAAAGGGAAGAGGAGGGAAAAAAAAAAAAACCAGAGAGAAAAGGACAGGGGTGTAGAAGGCATGGAGATGAGAAAATAGAGGCTTAAATAGAACAGTATACACTAAGTAGTATAGCCAGCAAAATTGAAGTCATTTACTGGAACGCTTTTAATTTGGTTTAAACAGAATACTCCTTTGTATATTCAAATTGGGAGTAGCTCAGCTGTTGTGAAGCCAGAAAATTAATGGTATTTTTAGTGAAATAGCAAACGCATGTCAACAACATAGCTGTGGATGATAATGTTGGCATTTTATTCATGAGGAATTATGAATGCAGGTTACTGGACAACATAGTGTGACTGGAATGATTGAGCACAGGAGGGAAGTGGCTGTCCTTCTGTAAGATGATTTCATTTTACATTTAGTCCTTCAGGAAGAGAAAAAGGAGACAGAAAGAAAGCATTTAAAAATACATGTCTGAGATGCCTATCCTTGTGGTTTCTGGGTCCCAGAGACTAACCTTTTTACCTCTGTCTGACTCATAGTTTTCTAGCTGGCCTTCTTTTCAAGTCTGTCTTGAGGGATGGCAGAGAATAGAGGCAGAAGAATAGCATCACATTAAGATATCTTTGCTGAAAAAGCAGTTTTGGCCCTGGAGGAGCTGCAAGTTTACTCCAGCCATCTCCAGCACTTCAGTTTTGTGCCTGAGCATTGTTTACTTGGGACCTTTAATGCATGTAATGTGTTATGAAATATGGTTATGTTGGCTGGTTGTGCAGGAAGTTAGTGTAAGATCTGGAAGGTCTTGCCACCTGGCAGGAGAGATGCTTTGTGTTTGTTATTCTGACTGTAGTTTCCTTGTAGCAGTCAACTTCAGGGTGTTGTGCAGGTCAGCTGGAAAATGGCAAATAAAGTTCACAGGGGTGAAGACACCACTGCAGTGAAAGAAAAAGACACTGTTTAGCTGCTGTCTGAAGGCATACGAAGGTATTCCTTGCCTCTGCTGTAACATTTGCACCTGATAGTATCTGAGGTAGCCACAGGGTTTTGAGGTACCAAAGTTGTGATATGCAGGCATTTTTTGCCTGCCTTCATGGATCTTCAAGTTGTCCTAAAATCAAACACCGTAGTAGCCAGGTAATCATAGTATTTATGGACCCATTTTGAGTAATCATCTGTGAGTGCTTTCATTATTCCCCTTTGTTATGGTTGCCATATTGTTCCTGCTCTCATCACGATAAGGAAAAAGGGAAGCGCAGAAAGTGATAAGGAAGAAATTGCCTTTTACTGCCATCACTGCTGAAGTTTCTCGTAACATGCAGCATGTTCCTTGTGTCAAACCATAGTCCTGATGACATCAGCAAGAAGTGTTTTGCCCAGGTGTTAAATACTGTGGGATCAGGCCTGAATTTATTATTAATCCTACAAACATCAAAATAAAGAGGAGAAATACCAAGCTATTTCTAGCAAATAGAGTGGTGTTACTGTACATATCAGTTTGTGCATGATGAATCCCCAATTCTTTTCTCTTTGAGAAATACCCATAACAATTCTAAAGGGGGCTAAAGGTATTATGATAGGAAATTTCAACCTCGACTGAAGGTAAAATCAGGACTTCTTGAAAAGCAGGGACTTAAAGTCCCATCAAAACAAATATATGCTGTAATCATGTTTGAACAGCATTTGGGAAACCTAGTTTTGGATCACGTAAATTGTATGAGAATTCATAAAAACTAACTTGTGAGTGTTCTGCGGCATTGCCTTACTTTTTAATCAGGCTTGGATAGGTTTGTCTTTTCATATGAAATATACTTTTCCCTTTACTTAGTTACACAGAGTTAGCCCATTAGGCTAATCTGCTTTGCTTGCAGACCTGTAAGAAGGCCCCCAAGTTGTGCTTTACCTGGAGTTTCAGAGAGCTGAGACCTGGAAGCAGGAAAGTGCCTCTGGAATGAATTTGCATTGAAGTAACAGCAGTTTGGAGTGAAGCAAGGACAGAGAAGTGGTGTACTACATAGGTGTGATAGGTTGAAAATGGTTGATGGATAAGTTGCTAACCCAATGAGAGGGCTGGTAACGCCTCTGCTATCGCACATTTAAAGGCAGGCAAGAGCGGGAAGTTTCTCTTTGTTCTGGCCTAAAAAGCTGAGGGGTGGCTGGAGGCGGAGGGCGCTGGGCCCGGGCCTGGGCCAGGCCCTCACCCCTCCCCTCGACTCCTCGATGCGGGGCCGGCCGTCCCCGGCAGGGACGAGCTGTCCCGGCTCCGCAGGCAGTGTGTAACCGAGACCGCGTGGCCGAGATGATCTGAAGTCGCCGAGAGCCCGCACGGAGCCGGCGGGGCCAGCGGGCCCTGCCCTGCCGGGACGGCCTGGCCGAGATTTCACCCGGAGCCGCTGTGACCTCCCCGTGCGGGGCCTGCGCGGCCGGCGGGGCATCCCTGCATCCAGCACAGCCTGCGCTGAACCCAAGGAACACCGCACGCCGCAGCCAACAAGGACACCTTTCCTTTCAAGTCAGCAAGGAAGAAAG
>VZRF01014662.1:293926-425728 GCA_013396875.1 Vireo altiloquus
AGTTGTGAGAAGCTGTTAGAGATTCGAAGCAGAGAACCTTTGCTTTCAGGCTGAAGATAACTCAGAAGACTAAAATCTCGTGGGTTTTTTGGTGGCCTCTGACTTGGCAGTGTGGGAAAACTGTGAAGTTTCATGGGAGAGAAACCTTTTTCACTTCAACAGATTGTTTTTACCGGGCAGACTGCTGGTTTGTGAAAAATTCTGTGGTACAGCAGAAGAACCTCTTTCCCTTAAGCATGAAAAGACTTTTAAAAAATGCAACTGTGACCAAAATCCCGTATTTTAGTTTGGCTTGTGAGAGGTTTGTAGTAAAGAGGGAGGCACTGGAAAGGAAAGGTGTTTAAAAGTTTGCTTTGATTTCTTATGAGTTCTCACTTTTCATTCTGCTACTAATAAACTTTTCTTTATATTGTAACTGTTTTAAACGTGGACCTGTTTTGCCCCAAAGTTCCTTTCTGTTTTCCTCAATAAATCCATATTCCCCTTATGCGTGTAGTTGGATTTTGTGTGTGTGACATTTAAACCAGTGTCAAACCCTGACAATAGGCTAGATTGAATTGGACTCACTCAAGTCACAAAGTGATTATGCATCATGGGGAAACATTTTTTTGCACTGTCTGGTGTCAGATAGTACTCGACTGGAGGAATAAGAGTGGATATGGGAAAGAACATTCAGTAACAAGAAACAGTAAAATAATAAGAAAGAAGTCTAGCAGGTAGATGAAGCCCTAAATCAGTGATACACATCCTTTAGCCACAGAAGGTCTTTACTGGCAGCTTGCCATGAACCAGTGGGTTGCACCTGTTTTATATATCATTTACATTGGATTTTAATCAGATAAGCACAGACTGTGTTTGTTTTTCATATTTATGTAGTGCTTTAAGTGCAAACACTGCATAGCACAAAGCAACAGAAGACACTTGTGGGTTATAGTAGAAGGGGTGATGATGGAAAGACTGGCTCTGCATTTCTGAAATGAGGGAGATTTGTCTGACATCTAGCTGTCTTTGAGGTCTTTTACATTCTAAAGTACAGGTTTAAGTTTACTAGGCAGCTGCAGGCTTGACTTTTTACACATCTCAAGTATGTAAGGGTAATTTGAGAAAAAAAAAATTTTGAAGACAAATTTGCAGATAGCACATTTCCTGATTAATTCTGTTACCCACGGGTAATTCAAAAAACAACAGCATTAACCAACAGTAACATTTTCTTCCCGGAACTTTGTTCAGAGTATTTAGTTGCATGTCAATGTAGTGGCTTTACGTTCCCATGAGTTTGGCTGATGACAGTTTTACATACAATGCAGAAATGTTTCCTCTTTTTCATGTCTGTGCGATACAGATTTATGCAAACTAAGAATGGATTACATATTTGTGTCGATTCCAGAGTTTAGTACAGGTTCTCTGTTACAACAGTTGGTTTGCTGTAATCTTCTAGTTGTGTTTTTATTGGTATAAGGAATACTGATTATTCCTTCCTCATTTTTCCATTTCAGCTTAGCATATGTAATAGATCCATTTTGGTGATAGTGGAGTACCTCCAAATCTTCAATTCATGAATCCTCACAACAACCCCGTGAGGGAAAGAAATGCTCTCTAGACTTCTGAAATTATCCCACTTTTATAGATAATGAACTGAGGCATGAAGAGGCTTAATTGACTTCATGTGATCAGACAAGAGAGCAGACTACTAAACCTACGTTTCCCACATATAAGCACAGTTTTCCAACGTCCCCAGTTTCAGTGTTCTGCTCGAGCATCAATGCCACTTTGTGATCCATTTGTACCTAATTCTTCCTTTTGAAACCTCACAGTGAATTTGAGTCCCACTCTTGGCAAGTACATGCGTGCTTCTAGTTTGACCACTCAATCCTTTTGAGCTACTTCAAGTTTCAGTTGACTGTCTAATCTCTGCATGTTTTTGCAGAAGATTTTCATCCTTCCATCAGGCTCAATTGCATTGCTCTTATGTTTCTGTGGCTCCTTTCACACTAGGTCGTTGGACACAGGACTGGAAGGGATATTAAGTGTATTTGCAGGTGATACAAAACTGGGAGGAGCTGTTGACTCCCTGGAGGTTAGGGAGGCCCTGCAGAGAGACCTCAACAAACCTGAGCGCTGTGCAATCACCAAGCACATGAAGTTCAACAGAGGAAAGTTCTGGATTCTGCACCTGGGATGGGGCAACCCTGGATGTATGGACAGACTGGGGAATGAGATGCTGGAAAGCAGTGCCATGGAAAGGGACCTGGGGGTCCTGGCAAGTAGAACATGAGCCAGCAGTGCCCTGGCAGCCAGGAGGGCCAAGTGTGTCCTGGGGGGCATCAGGCACAGCAGCACCAGCCAGGCAAGGGAGGGGATTGTCCTGCTCTGCCCTGCACTGGGGCAGCCTCACCTCAAGTGCTGGGGGCTGGTTTGGGTGCCATAATATGAGAAAGACATTAAAATATTAGAGAGTGTCCAAAGGAGACCAGTGAGGATGGTGAAGGGCCTTGAGGGGAAGCCGTGTGAGGAGTGTCTGAGGTCACTTGGTCTGTTCAGCCTGGATGAGACTGGGGGCAGATCTCATTGCAGTTACAACTTCCTCGTGAGGGGAAGAGGAGGAGCAGGCACTGATCTCTTCTCTGTGATGACTAGTGACGGGACCCAAGGAAGTTGCCTGAAGTTGTGTCAGGAGAGGTTTAGGCTGGCTATTAGAAAGAGCTTCTTCACCCAGAGGGTGGTTGGGCACTGGAACAGCTCCCCAGGGCAGTGGTCACAGCACCAGCCTGACAGAGTTCAAGAGGCATTTGGACAATGTTCTCAGGCACATGGTGTGACTCTTGGGATGTCCTGTGCAGAGCCAGGAGCTGGACTTGAGGATCCTCCTGGATGCTAGCATATTCTATGATTCTGTGATATGAAGCAGAATCAGCAGAAGCCACAGCACTGTTGGGAGGGTCATGGCAAGGGGAGCTTGCATTTGATTGCATTGCTCACCCTGGTGTGTCACACAGCAAATATATACCATGCCACAAAGCACAGTGCCAAAGTCCCAGGGTTAATGTTAGCCCATCTCAGGAGCACACCACCCACCAGCCGTGTGGCTCTAGACATCCCAGCACTGTGCCTGAGCTGTTCCCCATTGTGTTACTCTAGCCCAGGGCCACACAGGCAAGGCTCTGCCACTTCCTGTACATGGAGCAGGGTTGTTCAGCTGCAGATCAGAATTTTGGGCATAGTGCTTCACTGACAGTTAGGGCTGCTGCACAGCTGGAGGACTCTTCCAGGCTTCCTCCAAGGCTGCTGCAGGGGGAGCAGCCCTAGAGGTGGATATGGGAATGTGATTTTTGTCAGTAGTGAAAGTGCCCAATGGGGAGAGCATATAGCCAGGGAAGAAGGATTTCCATCTGTGGGCTGGAGCTTTGGATACAATTGTGCCTTCTGTAAAAGAGCTTGTTACACTTTCTTACTGTAAGGGCTCCATCTGGTGCTCTAGGTGTCTTTAAATGAAAATTTGCCTTTACTGTATGAACTAAAGGCTATGCACAGTGAGCATTCTGATGGTCTTATCAGTCACAACAAATAATGAAAGCTTGTCCTGCACTTCAACCCTATAATATAAGGGGCAAGGAAAGGCAGTGAAATAAAGGGAGACAGAATGGACAGGTTCAGAATCTGTCCCCATCTTAGCAGAAAACAGTAGTGAAGACCCACCTTGAAATTCAAGATGTTCTGTCTTAAAACAGGACTTACTTAGCTCATAACTGAGAGTAAGCAAGGTAGCATTGCAAGGAAACTTAAGCAGCCCAGATGTTAGTTGGTAAACAGTGATGTGACTTACAGCTCAGCCTCTTAAGTTCTGGCTAAAGACATGCTGGCAGTGCTTTGTGTACTCAAGTAAAGCCGCACTCACTCTTCAGATTTGAAGATGCTGTGTGCAGAGATCATCATTGTAGTCAAGCCTTGCATTAGGAAACACTTTGCTAGCTATGTGCCTTGAAAAGGAACGATCTTGGCAAGCTATTAAGGAGAAGAAATGCACTGACAAACTGTTGTAATTTAATAACTTCCCAACTGAGAAGCCCGTTTTATAAGTCATCCTGTGCATCCATCCCAGCTCCCTTTTAGCCTTCTCACCTAGATCAGTCTTTACAACTAAAATAATTCCTGACTGTGCATAAGATCAAGCTGCCTATTTAGGTGTCCTTTAAAGTGTGGGTGTTGGTTTCTGCTGTACTCTAAAGCAAGTAAAAAAAAGCTTCTCTGCACTGTTCCACCCCATCATCGGGTGCCTAGAGGAAATTATCTGTATTGAGGGAGCCTGTGGAGGCTTTTCCTTAACCCTGTAATTCCAGCTTTTATAGTGCTTCTTGGGCCTTTGATCTCCACACTCTTAATTGGTTCACAGGGAGATTATTTACAGTCAACAAGAAAAGTACCTTGAACTTGTCATTTTAATAAACTTGTTACTTGCCAGCTTCTCTAGAGGCATCCCACATGGAAATAAACATCTTTCATTTTGTTTTATAAATAAATTTTTAAAATGGCTTCCTGGAACCTTCATGAAATATCAGCTTCTTTGCAAATCTAAATCCACACCATAGGTATTGCTTGGAAACATGCTTGTTGTTCTTTAGCATGTACTTAATGCTAGATTAGAGAACATTAGCCTTTTTTTAGTCCCCTGTTTCAACCAGCTCATTTCTAAACTATTTAAAACAAAGAGCCTGAGCATGTATGGTATTTAAAAAACCTTTCACATGAGGTTTTTAAAACAGATCAATTTCAGCATTAGAGTGTCAGTAATTCAGCAAAGGAAAATTCAACTCAGGATTGTGTAGCTGTAATGATCATGTATTGTATCCGTCTTCCTTGAAAATGATTGTAGCAGTAGAGTTGAACTTAGTGAATTACATAATTTAGGAGCATTTGCCAGAATGCTGTTTTAGGGATATTACTATAGTCTTCCCTTAAAAGCAAGTGAAAAGATGAATTGTATTATGAAATACTTAAATGAGAAAAAAGAGTCTTCAGAAATCACCTAGAATAACTAATTTGAATAGAATAGAGGGTCATGTGTGTGCATGCCAAGTTAATCACACTTAACTACTTGGCAGAGTGCAGGGGGAGTACAAGAGGGAGATTTTAGCTTTTTCTTTTCTCTAACCTGAATTAAAAATGTATTGGCTACTCATTGCTAACATCAAAACATTTCTAGCTAGCCTGAAGTCAGTATTTGATTGTGCTTTTAACATTTAAAACATTAACAGCGTGACCTGTCTAATATAAATAATGGAAGGCCCAGAGAAGTGAAAGCTACTGCTGCTTCTCTTGGCAAAGCTCTGCAATGTTCAGGAGTTGTAATGCCTCTAAAAATCTGGCAGAAAGGATCATGTCTTTTATTTTTTCAGTCTTCAAAGTAGGTGTTGTACTTATGATGTGCTATTATATACTGATGTAACTGCTTTAAGGCTGACTGCAGAATCTGTGTTCCCACCACTCCTCCATCCATTCCACTTAGCAGAGTCCTTGATTTGAAGAATGAAACTGGGAACCATTATTTTTGCAGCAGGCTGAGGTCCAGATTCAGAGTAGTGCACAGTAGGCATCTAAGGTTCAGCATATATGTACATTCCTCTGATTTCTTTTTCTGCTTTTGACTTCCGTAAGATCAAAGTGTCTGCCTCAAATCTGGCATCTGCTCAAGTGCTTTCCTGAATAGGAAATGGGATAATTTCCTGGACAAGGGTCTTGGGAACACAAGTAAGTGAGGTGGATATAAAGGGCTAGAATATTACTTGGGCAGAGAGAAGAATAGTAGCACTAGAGGATTTTTTAATGGCAGATATTTTTAATAGATGGTTGAGAGAATGTTTTGTTTCAGGATCAGCATGACCTGGAATCTGCAAACATTTAATAGCACCCAGTTTTGTTTTATTCACCTGCCCAATTAAGAGTTTGGTTGGATAATGAATTCTGTTTTCAGTGAAGACTTACGAGTGGCTGTGGCTTCCTAAATCACATAGGGTACTAAAGAAGCATAAAATACATCAAGTCTTCAGAAGCCACACAAAATCTAATGGAGAGGAGAGGACTGAATTGCTAGTCTCTTGCTTAATACCTGAGAAAAACATACGAATGTGTTTCTGCTGACAGAAGCAGTCAGGATGTGGAGTGAGTGTTTCCATTGAATTTTAGGGGGCTCTTTGTAATCACGGTAGCATTTTGAAGGCTGCTTTTTCCCCCATCACTTTTCTACTGATTAAGTCAGGAACAAATAGGATTAAAAATAGGGAGAGGGGAGATAACTAGTCAGAACATGTAGAAAGAGATCATCAGCTCTATTCGTGAATTATTCAGTTAAAACAATAATTTGCTTTGTCTTCTTATCATCTCCTAGGTCATGTCTGCAGCAAAACAACTATAAAATCCTTTAGAGACAAACAAGCAGAAGGGAAGAAAATGAAAGTGTTTTTCCCTGGAGGGTTGATACATATGGATAGATTGGAATGGAGCAGAAATGTGAAAACTCAAAACTGATGCCTTTGCCATGAACACAGTCTTTGTTAGATATAACCGAAAGTGAAAATGCAGGATACTGGGGCACAGTACCTGATGTAAGGCAGATAAATTGAGTGTCTTGCGGGATTGTCTTCAGACGTGATCTCTGTGGTTTTAAAGCAGTTTAAAAAAAAAANATGTAAATCCCAGGAGGAAGTTGTTGAGACTTGTCACATGAAAACTGAATCCACTTAAATATCCCTGGAGAAGGCAACACTTTAAGCCTGATCATCACTGCTTGAACATGGAAAATCTAGCGGGTGTAGATGTGTATATTTTTTACCTCCTAACTTCTGTTGCCCGTACTGAAGAGATTTTTATAACCCTTGTGCCTTGAGACACTGCAGGAAAGTGTTTGCATTCAACTTGGCTCTGTGCCTTACAGTCCGTTTTAATCACTATGCAAAGTGAAAGGATAACAGTTCTACTGTGGTGCTTGGTCTGAAAAGAGGACTCTGAGCAAAACCCAGTTATTCTTGAGAGGGATTTCCTGATTCTTGCAGGAACAGACTGTAAAGCATACTGACACAGGCCTTTAATGGCCATCGTAAAACATTTCCTCTGTAGTGCTTTTAGAATTCTGAAAACTAACCAAGTATCCTTGTGTATTCTGTTGAAATACAGTTGCTGTGAAAACATAATTAGTGTTAATATTCTGGAGATATGTTGGTTGTTGGGAATTTTTTATGCATGTTCATCACTGGTTTTTGAAGAACACTTAGCGAGTGCTATTCCTTTTCCTTACCTCATGGCATGTCAGTGAATCAAAACATGTAATGCAGCCTGGTGGCTATTCTGCTCTCTTTCATGCTGGTGAGCCCACAATTAAATTGCTGTATTAAATGCTCCAGCTAGTTGAGCTTTTTCTCTTACTCTGTTATTACACTCTTTTCCTTGCTCTTTCTCCCTAGTTAACTGGCAATACTCTTTGTTTGTGTTTCTGTTTTGTTAGAACTGCTCAAACTGTTTCAGGTCTCTGCTGAAGGAAATAGCATGAAAGATCAGTAACTGGAACCCAAAATAAATATTTGAGGAGGGGAGGACTGTAGTTTCACGTTTCTTGGGCACTGCTCAGTTCCTCAAGTTTCCGAAGTTATTTACCCTGGATTCTTCTGAATTTCTGTAACTTGATGACCTTTGACCCTTCTATTTAAGTGAGTCTGATTTTAGGTGAAGTAACATTTAGGGACTTGCAGTCTGTGATGACCTACATGCAGGTTTGTCTCAGATTTTCACACTTATTTTCTAAAATGCCAGCAGGACATTTTTCTTCGGTAGCATCTCCGGGCTTGTGATGTTGGAACACTTACCATTTCTGGCCCAGGATCATTAGGGTTGGTAGTCCTTTGCAGCCTGCATATGCCCTGGTGCTCCCCTACAGTATTGTCTATACCAGTGGCAGTTTGTACCTTAACACTTTCTTGAAAGTCTTTTAACTCCATCCAAATTACCTACTCTACTGTGTTCTGAGGAATGTAGTCTTATTTTGGGGTCTGGTCAAGGGAGGAGATAGAATCGCAGGCTGGTGAATGGAGAGAACAGATCAAGTGATTTGCTCTGTAGATGACTTGGGGAGGATGTTTGACAGTGCCCAGGTTGTCTTACCATCAATTAAATTCAAAATTAACAAGTAGTGAAAAGTGAATGAGAACATACTTCCTGGTAAATGTAATATGTGAATTTTGAGGCTTCTGTAAACCTATCAGAAATGTTTAACTCTTTTTCCTGCCCATCTGTTTCTTTTTCTTTTGTTCCTTGCTGAAACCAGGTCCTGTGTTCAAACTGTTTTGCTTACAAAAGGGTGCTTGTTACTCTTGAAACATTTGGTTCCTCTATCTTCATGTGCCTGTGCTAGGATATACTTCAGGCTAAACCTGGCCTTCCTTTTTTTACTTTCAGCTATGTTCTTCTGCTGCTCCACTGCTTGTCCTAAAGCTGCATTAGTTCTCCCCATCCTTTGACCCTCACAGTGTCAGTAGTGATTAGGCCTAATGTGTGTTATGTCCTTTAACCTGTGATTGGTGGAGAAGCTGTATTTTAAAAGATTTATTGCAAAAATCCATCTGCAAAAGACTAGCCAGCAGCCTTCAGCATTGCTTTAAACATCTACTTTTCTTGTCACCAACATGCACCTGTACACCAGGAGGGGCCAGAGAAACATCATCACATGCTGATAGGATTATACATCAAAATTGCTAGGTATCTTCAACTGTTGCTGTGTGGCCCTCTCAGCTTTTCCAGCAAATTGATAAGTATATGTTGAAATACAACTGGAATTAATGTGTACAACCATAGTAGTTTATTGCTTCATTTTATCACCCATTTCATAGCATGTAGACTTTGATGCTTTTAATTAGCTCAGATTAAATACTTCAGTGGTACCACCAATGGCAAGCAGATCACAAGTGTAAACAGTTAAATGGGCATTTTTTATGAAGTTACACACACATATACATAATATACACACATATCTATACTTCTCTTGACGTAACACTTAGGAGAACACTCAGATTTTGAAGACTGCTGAGCCTACATATTCTCTTTATTCTGGACTTTTTTACAGCCTTCTCGTTGCTCTTGCAGGCAGCAGTGCACATCTAGACTTTGATGGTTTTTTATGGCACTCTTATCCTCTAATTAACTTCATTAATTTTGCAATTAGTGAAGTTAATTAGTGGTTAAAAATGCTGTATAAAACTTCAAAGTTTGCATTTTAATCATAGTTTATATTAAAAATAATTATCACACGCTTGATTACTAAACTTGATGCAGTTAGCTCAGACTGGTCATGTGATATTAAAACCAGCTTTGTCCTGTATCTTTCCTAGCTAGTTAGTAGCATTTTTCACTGACGATACTGAGGCTTTTTGTGGTATCTGAAAATGCAGCTGTAGGTAAAAGGCAGTGAACAAGACAAAAAAAAATGTCATGGTATGGCTGAATGGAAGTTAGGTTTTAGTTTGGGCAAGTAGAGAAAGAAGTTGGAAAAAGGGAGCATGAAAATATTAAATAAGTCCATCATGACCACTGAGTGATAAATGTGGGATCAATATTGAGCACTAGCCTACTCTCCTTAATCAGCCATTTTGGAAGATACGGGCTCTGGGTTGTTCTGCCTGGCCGTGTCAGTGTGAACATGACCCACTATGTAAACCTAAAGGTAAGGGCATGGTGAAGAAAATCTGCTTGGGTAAGGACTGCAAAAAGTGTGTGTTGAAAAATTAAAGCAAAGACGACAAAATCCATGTCCATCTGTGCAGGTACTGGGATGTAGTAATAGCAATAATAGTAATTTAATAATAGTAGTAATAACAATACTAGCAACAAAAAGGCTGTGTAAGTGTGGGTGACTTCAAGAAACAGAGTTGCTGTGCAAATGCTCCATTTTGGTCTCTGTAGATCAACCTGTAGCATTTCACACCATCTTCCTGAGTTTAGTCAAAGTAATGTGCCTGTGCATATAGATGTATGTAAATGAATACTTTTTTTAAGCAGATAGATTGGTGTTACCTTAGAGCCCTTAGGCTTGGTGTGTGGGAGCCCTTGGTTGCAGTTTCCTCCTTGAGCACATGGTCTCTGGGCTGTATTGGACTGAGTCTTTTTCTTCTGCCTTGGCCTTTCACCTGTCTGGTGGGACATCTCCAACCTCATGCCACTTGTAACTGACAAGAGCAGTCTTCATCTCACCCTTATGATGTTAGAAGTCTTAATTAAATAACCCTAATTTCTTATTTTCTCTTTTTTTTCTTTTTTTTTCTTTTTTTCTGGGGCTTCTGATTTAAGCATACAGTATTATCTTAGGCAGCTTAGTGCTCCCAGCCCAAACCTAGGGCAGTGTCTGAGTCCAAGCTCCGGTGCTGGTACTTCCATCTATAACATTGGCATTAGCCAACAAAGCAGCATTACTGCCTGGTCGTTTCCCTGCAATACATATTGTATCCATTTTTATAGTTTCTTTTATACTTTCAACAGTCTTTATAATAGCAATAATGTCATACAGATAATTATACCGTAATTGACCTTAGCGTTGAGCATCCTTGGCTTTTACTGCAGTTTGCTTAATACTTCAGTATGGTCAATTATCTTGTAATTCCCACTTTGTTGGGAATTACTGTTTTAATTATTCCACTCCAAATACATCATTTTGGCATAGTAGTAAGGGTACACTGGGGAATGGTCATACTGATGAATGCTTTAAAGAGTTACCAGTTTTAACATGTAGGAAGGCTTTTCATCTTGTCATCTCTAGTCATTACTTTTAACACTGATTTCATTTAATTATCACTTAGTGTGTTCAGGCCAGGTCTTCATATGGAGAAGTCAGCATATGGAGAGTTGGGGCTTTCAGTTGGATGGCTGTACAATCTTATTTATGATTTCCACACTGCTTTCTGCCACATTACTGTGTGAGCTATCTGTGTTGATGTAACTAAATTCCAGTGGAAGCTGGGGGTAAAACAGTGATTTTTTTTTTCCCTAGTAATTTGAACTATTAATTATCCCAAATAGGCGGTGAGTATGCTGGTGAGAATTTCATGGCTGCATAAGAGGCTTGCATGGCTCTTTTGATACTGGTTTAATTTGCACCTGTATGGCACTGATACTCCACCTGGAGCAGCACCCTGATGGTGTTAGAGAGAAAACAGCATGGTCCTTCTGGTGGGAGATCATTTCAGTTAGCATTGTGCTCAGCACTGCCCAAAACAGAGACTGAGTCATAGCATGCTATGCTCTATAGCCTAGTGCAAAATATACTGTGTGTCCAGCACTAGAAGGACACTGTTCCACTTCTTAAACAAATTATGTGAACATGGCAACGTATCAGCCTTTCTATAAATGTGTATGTTCACTGGGTTTTTGTCAGCATTTTGTGGTGTATTTACCATGAATAGAAATGTTCTACCAAAGCAGAAAATTAAAAATTGGTATGTTTTGCTCAAACACAAACTAAATGTAACCTACTTTCACCAATGAGTATTTTTTCCTATGTCTGAACTAATTATTACATGTGAGCAAACTCAGCGTTGTTTTGTAGGAAAATGCTACTCTTCTAGTAGATTAATGCATTTTATTGAAGAAAACAGCAGTGTAAAAAGACTTTATTTCTCTATAAATTTTAATAGTTACTAAAGCAAGGACTCTGGCCCATTAAGTTACAGCCTGCCAAGTCATAGTGCTGAATCACTTAATTTCTTTAAGTAACTATCTTATTCCAGCTTCTTGAAGGCAGCTGTTACAAGAGCACTGATGTTTTAATCAAGGAATAGGGCAGAGTCTGTCAGCTAAAGAGTGTGTTTTGATGGGGTTTTCTTCCACAGTCTGCAAATGTAAGGACCTCTCTTGGACTTTATGGACTTGGACAGGCACCAAGATGGGGGTGGGTACAGGATTATTTGCAGGAATCTGATGTCAGTGGAAACCATGAGGACATTGTTATATCTCAGTATTTCTCAATGAAGGTAGTTCCTTACAGACTGAAAAGCTATTACAAACAATAGAGGGGACTCAGTATGAGTGATAGTGTTGTCCCTCACACGGTAAACCTAAGTAGGCATTAGGTCCATAGGAAGATCTAGACCATAGCTCATGTATGTGAGATATCTTTATTACTTGGCATAAGAGATAAATTTAGATCTGTCAGCAAAAGTACCAGAGATCCCATGAAGTCACTGATCTTTATGTGGCAGGTGCACTTCATGTTGAAGGGGAAAGAAGCTAGTTCTCCAGGGGTATTGGTAGTCTGGCTCCCTGCAAGGAAAGGGGTGTGGCAATTAAAAGTGGGAATGTTTAGATTTGCTCTGTAGTAATCTCCCTGACTCGTGAGGCAAAGTGGTGTCAGTCCTGGTACACTGGCCTAATTTCAGATTGGGAAATGAGGTCTGCCTGCTGTCAGTAGGTGAGTTGTCTCCAGTTTTTCTGCTAATGTGCGGTGAGAATACTGCAGGAGGATCTTTTCATATTGGTATAAGGTCAGATCCATCAAGCAATAAAACCGTTAAGCAGTGTGCATTGCCCCAATGCCCAATGTGGTGCTCATCCTTTAATGTGCTAGTGATAATTAGCTACTTTATCTTTCTAGTAGGGAACTTCAATTTATTACTTTATTAAGTAGTGAAATCAAAGATTAAAATGGTATCTATAGCACATATCTAACCAGATTGTGAAAAATGGAACTGTATGGTTTCAAATTTATGAAAATAAATATTTCTATTTAAATAAGTGCAGTAGTTTAATTCTTTAGACACCACTTTAATTTGTAGTTTATTGGTGATTATTTTTCTTCATTTTAAAGCAATTGCTTTCTGTAGGGTGAAGTTGAGAAATAATGAATTGAATTCACATTACAAGCTACTGCCTTCCGAATTGTAAATGAATACAAATGTACTAGGAGCATAGTATTAAAATCTTTTGCAAAAGGCTATGCTATATCATTGCAGTAAACAAATACATTTTTCAAGTCATCAGTTCTTTTAATGTTGTGTTTCTACTTGGTCTTTATTTTAAGGGCTTCTGTACCCTGGCATTGCTATCTCCAAATGTCTTAACATGTGTTGTCGCTTCAGAGCAAGAAATAACTTTGTTAGTTTGTGTTATTTGCTGTAATCATTGAATAATGATCTGCTTTAAAACTAGATTAGTGTTTTAAGATGTATTTGCACAGTATGGGAAAGGCACAGGCTGTGCCTTTAACACTAGCTTTGTTCTAAAATTTTTATTTCCACTCTGTGTTCTTAGAGGGTAATTAACATTTAACAGTCAGAAATATGGAAGATTTTTGCAAATTCTACCACTCATTAATCTGAGCTAATTTTCTCAAAAACTGGAAATTTTAGCAAAGTAAAGAGGAGAACCTGTGTCCCAGTAGGGAGTAATATTCTCTCTTGTGACTTGGACAATAACCACAGCTTAATTTCTGTGGTTAATTGCTCTTAATCCTCACCAGAAGCTTGTGATGTAATAAGGAGAAGAGGAAATTCTGTAATAGTGATGGAACAGAAGTTGTTCAATGTAAATGCTAATTTCTTGGTTTGTATTCATGTTATTAGCTTAACTGAAAACCCCAAAACCAAATTGCTATGTTGTACACTTTTATGTGGAGTAGCAGCTGTCCATCTTGAATGGAGGAAAAACCCCAAACCAGTGTTTCTGGATGAATGGGAGGATCTAAAATCCTTCGGGACTTCTTTGGTTGTTCCTCACCACCCCAGTAAAAAAGGAGGACAGAGATGGCAACAGTCAGCAGGATTTCAACTGACAATTATTTTTGTCTCCATTGCTGTCATTTCCAATTCTGCAAAAAGCCTGAACACATCCTTCCTTATGTACATTCAGCCACCGACTTCAGTGTGAGATAAAGTTTAGTACATGCTTAAATGCTTTCTTGAACTAGGGCCAAAAGCTGCTGCTACTACTAAAATCGGTCCCAGAGGGAACTTCACATCTTTCATTGCTTCCTTTTTTGTGTACCAAGATACAGCCTACACAAAGCTTTGGAAATATGGTAGAATTTGATAAATGTTGCCTGCCTTGTTTAAAGGACTAGAGTGGAATTGTTGGATGATAGTGCATAAAGTACACGTTATCTTCCTTTCTCTCCTGTCCATATGTGTGCTCTTTAGCAATCATTACTAGGTGAGGACTGTAGAATGGCAAGAGAATCACTGAGCCAGTCTGTGTTTTGTTTCTGTCTGCTGCAGGCATAGCCTGTAATTGTAGAAGGTATCAAAATAAAATGAATTCAGGTGTTTTCTCCTGTTCTTGCCTGCTTTGAAACTGTTCAGAAGCTTGCTTCTTTCTTTGGTAGAAATCTTCATTCAAATGTTTGCTGAAGTGTGACTTGCCTTGAGTCTCTTTGTTCTTTTTGATTTACACAGGCAAACACACACACATGTGCAAACACACACCCCTCTTCTGGGACTATTGATTTAACCCTGCATATTTGTAGAGGAAACAAACCAAAACAAGACCAATGCACAGTATTCATATAATTCATCCCATTAGCAGTGCAGATAGCCACTGTGATCTGTCAGTTGATCCCCTGTTTCTGTCGCTTGCAATACATAGTGTAGTTTTTAATACAAGACACTTGCTGGGTGATATCACCAGTTAAAACCCGATGTGCTGTCTGTGAGAACAGCTCCAGATCATGCGATCAGCATAAGAGGTACTGAGGGGCAGTGACAAATAAACCGATGTTGTGAATGAGGGCCTGATGATGTTTTCTTTTCTTGTTGCACTACAGAGCTCTTCTGTATCTCCCTCAGCCAGTTTCAGAACAGCAGAAAAGCACAGAAATTCAACAGATTATTCTTCAGATAGTAAAAAACAGAAAACTGAAGAGAAGGAAATAGCAGCTCGTTACGTGAGTAGATTGTCTACATTGTGTATTGTTCAACTTCAGTGTTCCTCTGTAATATCACTTGATTCCTGCTGCATAAGTAATTTTAAAACTGAGGGTCAAATTTTGACTGGTTCTTGCTGCTACATCTAATGTCTCTGTTGGATTAAATGTTTTGGTGCATTCAATTGATAGCTGTTTTTAAAAACATAAATACAAAGCACCTGGAAGTTATGTAACAGTAGTGCTGAGCTTTAGTTAGGCTGGGACTTGTTAGTGAAGTTTAGCTTGACTTCACTTCATAGTGCAGTGCCACCTTGGATGAAGATTTTCATCCTGTGTCCTTCTCCACCAATGTGAAAACTGGGAAGAATGCTATATTTGTGGCAAGCTGCTAAGCAGAAGCCCTATAGGTGACCAAAAGATTTTAATTGTGTTACACATAAAGCTTGGTAAGAGTGAATGGTACGTTGCAGATTGGTGAGCAGCCTTCCTCTGTTTTCATATCTATTAAGAGACATTGGGATATGAAATACAAGATTTTTAATACATTGTGATTTGTCATTGCAGGACAGTGATGGTGAAAAGAGCGATGACAACTTGGTAGTTGATGTTTCCAATGAGGTATACACAATGGTGGTTTTCCTACCTTACTGAAATGGTGGTGAGGATATCTTCAGTGGTGCCTGCATACTGGTTTTATGAACAGTATTATGGCATTTGCCTTCATAAAGGAACTGAAATGCCTGAGGGAATCCAGTCGGATCCTCTTTCTTTAGAATACAAATCCTATCTGTAAGACTTACTTCTACAAAGTATTTCTTGTTTCCCCTATGAACAAAAAGTTCTCTTTAGATATTGGAGGCCAGCCCAGCACAACAGAGGGGGTGCAGCTTGTAAGAGTGTCTGTCTTTTCTTTCACTTTGGCCATGACTTTGTGTGTGAACCTTACCAGGTCTGCCAAATGCATCAAATCTTTTCAGTCTATCACTTGAAAAAAGAGATTTACTTGCCTGTTTCAATATCCATAGATTTTTGGCATTATTTTTCATGGTTAATATAAAATTTTAAGACTTTTTTAAAAAAACAACTTTTCCTTCATTATTGCTCTTAGATTTTCAATTGTATCAGCTAAATCAATTAAG
The DNA here is from genome assembly GCA_013396875.1 of Vireo altiloquus. Taxonomy (NCBI): domain Eukaryota; kingdom Metazoa; phylum Chordata; class Aves; order Passeriformes; family Vireonidae; genus Vireo; species Vireo altiloquus. The sequence goes on from VZRF01014662.1 coordinate 309,953, forward strand.
AATGGAAGGAATATGTCACTTCCTCTGACAGATCTTCATTCCAAATTGAGGACTGCTCAAGACAAGAACTACTGGCTAGTATGAAGCTTTTATGCTAACCCATATTCCTGATATTTAGGATCCTTCTTCTCCCCGTGGGAGCCCTACACACTCTCCACGGGAAAATGGCTTGGACAAGACTCGACTGCTGAAAAAAGATGCACCAATTAGTCCGGCATCTATTGCATCCTCTAGCAGTACTCCTTCCTCCAAATCCAAAGAACTTAGCCTTGTAAGTGTTTCAAAATGCTTCTGACCCCTGATCATATGCTGAAATATATGCTTACCAGATTTCTGTCTGGACCCAATTTGTATCTCCAAAGCTATCAATAAAGCACCATGAAGCATCAATTTAATATTAATTTAACTTATTGTTTCAAGGGAATCTGATAAAATAATGGAAAGTCCGCAGTCAGTTTTTGGGATAGAAGGAGGTTATTTTCACTGGTGGTGTGGGTAGATGATAGATATGGTGTTCTGAGAGATATTTTTCTCCTCCTCCATATGAAAAACTGTTATTCTGAGAATAAATAAAAGTACACAGGGGTTTCTTGAGCTGTTTTCCTGTGCTGTGGTTTATAGCAAATTCAGTTCCCTGCTTGGATGTGATTTGGTTGTTAGCTTTGTTTGAATTACCAGGCTATATACAACAACAATAATTTTTATTTTCTATCTAAAAAGTAATCTGTCATTTACAAGAGCCTTCCTTGACTTGCATCACAAATCATAATGCAAAAGAAAAGAGCTGCCTGCAAGGCGTGTTCTTTCCTTTCCTGTTTGTGACCACAGTTAATCACCTACCTGAGCTACACAGTAATTCCCCTCTCGGTTCTTCACAGGACAGGGTATGCAATTATTTAAAGAAATAAAATAAATAAAAAGAAACCTTAAAGTGAATGTAGTGCTCAGGAAAGGTGATGGAATGACAGGTTCAGACCCGGGAGTCAGTGGTGTGTCTGATGAACAAGCCTATCATAAGAGCAGCACTGCACAGTTCCTGACTTTATACCCATCACTGTCTTCATCCTGTGTTTCTAGCACCACACTTGGGTTTGAGTAGTTGGTCAGTTCAGGGATTTTTTTCTGCTCTTCCTGTCCATCCCTCACAAAAAATCATAACCATAGTGGGAGCAGGTCCATGAGCATGGTGAGACCACTCATGGATTTTACATATGCTGCCAATTGTCAGATGGCAATGATTTTCAGTCATTTACCTCATTCTGAATCATACAGATGCTGCTGATGAGAAAAGCTGTGAAGGCTGTAGTAATTACCAAAGCCATTCTATCTTTTTCAGTGTCTTTGCATCTTCTCTTCATTTCCAGGGACTGTTGAAACCCAAACCTGGAAGCTAAATATCACTAGTATCACTTATCACTAACCACTAGCTATAAAGGTAAAATAATTTACAAACTGTCTTCCTTTTGTTTCTTGGTGATTAGAATGAGAAATCTACCACTCCAGTGTCTAAATCAAATACCCCAACTCCACGGACTGATGCCCCAACTCCAGGCAGCAACTCCACTCCCGGACTGAGGCCAGTGCCCGGCAAACCCCCAGGTGTGGACCCGATAGGTTAGTGTCCATATGGTGATGTGAACCATTTGTCCCTTGTCAGGCTCCCTTTAAATCTGTAATAACAAGTCAGTATGTTACATTTGCTTAAACTGGGTGCTGAGCTGGTTCTTCAGCACTGTAATACAGTGTTGTGTGGCTTTCCTTGGCTGGCTGGCTGGTTGGTTTGGGTTATTTGTGGGGTTTTTTGCAGTTTTCCAAACTCATATTTCATCTGATGGCTCTAGGAATGCCTCTGTGACTTCTCACTTTCCCCTCTCTTCTTATAGCTTCAGGTTTAAGGACACCTATGGCAGTACCGTGTCCTTACCCTACTCCATTTGGTATCGTGCCACATGCTGGTATGAATGGGGAGCTGACCAGCCCTGGAGCTGCCTATGCTGGTCTCCACAATATTTCCCCTCAAATGAGCGCAGCAGCTGCAGCAGCAGCAGCAGCGGCAGCTTACGGGCGATCTCCAGTGGTAAGTGTTTGCCGTTAGTGCATTTAGTTTTGAGAGCTGTTTATATTAAATATAAGACCTGTGGGGTTAACTCTAGTTCACTCACTTTGTGGTTTGGGGAGTATGCTACAGAGAACATGAATTAAACAGTCTTCCTTTGCCTAACTCTTACTTTAATACACCTTTTTGTTTTGCTTGGGGAAAACTGTAGGTTGGTTTTGATCCTCATCATCACATGCGAGTCCCAGGCATCCCTCCTAATCTCACAGGCATCCCAGGAGGAAAACCGTGAGTATCAAACATTCAGCTTTAAAAGTCAATCATCTGTTGGAAGTCATGTTCCCTTGCTGGTTGGAATTCCCCTTAGCTACTGAAAACTATTGTGTGAATAGAAATAAGTATAGCTATTCAGCAAGAGCAGGAGAATCACTGTGTAATCTTAAAGTTGCATTTGTAAATTTGTTTTGAAGACTAATAGCAGTCGACATGGACTGGGTCATACAAAGTAAAGGAGACAGAGATAAATGAAAAAAGGAGATGAACTTCAAATCTGACTGATTGGTTGTTTATGGAAATGCAAACTGGAATGAGATCTCAGCTTTCCATCTCTACTGTATTCTGCTTCTCCGTTTAAAAAAATTATTTCTTTGTTCACAAAAACCTTGCAGCTGTGTGCAGAAAAAGGAACGCTGAAATGTTTTGTTAGATTGAAAATACTGGAAAAAATTGTTTTATAATATTCAGGTTGATCCTTGATGAAACTGACCCATATAATATGATCTGCTTTACCATGCTTTTTGGGTTGTGAGCCTTGGAGGAAGAATTAGAAAGACAAAGAACCTTCTGCTCACACTCCTCTTGAGGTAGAGAGGAGAAAAACTAAAGCAGCTGCACAAACCTTATTGATCCAGATTTTCTGTAAGGTTCATTCATTTCCGCTTCCTTGTGACACTTCTGGGAGACTGTGACCAGTTCATACTGGAGAGTTTGGCATCAAGCAATGCTTGTGCCAATCCTTCTCAAGCTCTTTTATGTGTGAACGTGTTTTTTGTAGGCGTGGTTGGGGTTAGTCACACACTTGGTTTTGTGTGAGTAAATGCATACACTTACCTGCCAGTGAGCTTGCAGACACATAGGATTAACAATGTATGGTGACAAGTGATCAGGCCTAGTGCCCGTAACTCCTCGTGTACGTGCATCACACAAATCATGATCCAGGTCCAGATCTCTCAGGTGTCACACACTGGTAACCACCTTAATTTACTTTTTTGCTAGTTACGCCACCCTGTTAGGTGAATGCATAAGGCAGGTATGGAAATTGATGTACAGCAGCTTGCAGACCAGCTGCTTGCATGAAAAGTTCTGTGGGGCACAGGTCTTCTTCATCTGTTACATACAGTGGGCTCTTAGCAATATCTTGATGTAATGTTCAAATGCTCACTGGATTTAAGTTCATCGCTGATAGACTCAGTCACCTGGAAAGAAGTGTCACTGGATCTACTAGGCTTTGCTTGCTGTGGTCAGAGATTGTCAGGATTCAGAGACCTCCCTACTCTCACCTCAGCTCTGTTAAAATTGAGAGGAATAAAACATGAGGTAAACTGAAGACAAATCAGGTCAAGTTTGGTATATCTCCCAAGATTTTTAAATGTTGTTTCTGTGTTGATATCTGTTTTAAACATTTAAATGTAACTGTCATTTATCTACCAGTGGGCCTGAAACTTTTACAATCTGTGGTTCTTTTAGCATGATTGTAGTGACTTTTCTTCATTTTGAGTGTGATAGTTGTCACATCTTCCAGGATTGTTATTTTCTCATTTACTCCTTTTTTATCTTAGAAGGAAATTTGTGTAAATTCTCTGCACTGTTGAGTGTCATGAAATGGAGTGGGCATCATATGGTACATTAGGGATCTGGCCCCTAATAACTCTCTTTTTGCTTTGGTATTGTATCAAACTTGTACAGTATATAAACAGGAAAGATAGCTAATGCATTTTGTCCCACTACAAATCACTGATCTAGTGTTAATGCACTATGAATCTTAAATGACAAATTCAGTAGTTTAATTGTGAATACTGCCTTCTTTAGTCACTTTGAAGCATCGATTAAGGAAGTGAACTTAAAAAGTGTTCTTATAAACAACTTCTTTGTGAGCTCCTCTCATCCCACCATTGTGACAGTGGATTTTTCACAAGCATTATGATGATTTTTTAGGTCTAAGGAAATTAAAGCCTTCCATTAAGCATACCTTGGTATATATAAGTGAACCCTCTTACAAATTTTGTGCTCTTGTAATAGAGATGTGATGAATAAGGTAGCATCTCTGAACAAGGCAATTCCACAACCTAACTGCACTCCCTGGAAAACACTTTGTGATAAATCTGTTGATAGGTTATTCACAGGTGGCATAAATGGCAATCACACAACACATTCTTTCTCAGTGAGAGGTCTGATTTTGGCAAAAGAAATTGGGATCTGTAGCAGTTGTGCCAGGTCCACAAAAAAAACCCCAAAACAGCCCACAAAACAAAAAATTCTGTTGCAGTGTAATTTTGCTGGTCTGTTATGCCAGCTGTCAAAAACTTTGCCTTGAGGACTTTACTGCTCAGTGTTGGTGGAGGTTTCATTGCGCCCGTAGCTACAGTGCTGAGCAGTTTGCTCAAGGGACCTGGGACCCACAGTGCATTTTGGACAGATTGGCAGCAGTTCAGCCGAAGCTGCTGCATAAGAGTCAGTAAAGCGAGCAGCCAAATGTCCCCTGGCACGCTGCTACCCACCGTGCTCTGGTAGCAGCCAGCCAACTATTTCTGTCTTCCAGGGGGCCCTGACCCAACCTTCCTTCCCTTCTCTGCATGCAGTGATATCCCCATCCAAAACTGAGTGGTGTCATATAGCCTCACTCATGCCAGAAATCATTATAACGTGAGTTGTAAAAGCTCATTTGATTGATGCTTGACTTTTCACATTAAAGGCTGAGCACCTAGGTTTGTGCTTTGAGGGCCATGCTATAGATAAATAGATATTTCTTCCTTATGTGATTAAAATACCTGATATTAGCCCAGTTGAGTAGAGCATGGTACTAATAAGACCTAGGTCGTGTGTTCAGTCCCCATACAGCCATTCATTTAAGGGTCGGACTCAATGATCCTTGCGAGTCCCTTCCAGCTCAGAATATTCTGTGAAATACCTGTGAAATATCTGTGAAAAAACTGAGCGGAGGGCACAACCTGAATGCCTGCAGTGGAAACACATCTTGGATTCTATTTTCCTAAACAGGCTTGAAGCAAAACTCTTTAAGTCACCCCTATAATTTTTTTCCCCTCAGAGCATACTCATTTCATGTAAGTGCAGATGGTCAGATGCAGCCAGTTCCTTTCCCTCCTGATGCCCTCATCGGTCCAGGAATCCCTCGCCACGCTCGTCAGATCAACACCCTGAACCACGGGGAAGTTGTGTGTGCAGTTACCATCAGCAACCCCACGAGACACGTGTACACGGGTGGGAAGGGCTGTGTCAAGGTCTGGGACATCAGTCAGCCTGGCAACAAGAGCCCTGTCTCTCAGCTGGACTGCCTGGTAGGTGAACAGCAGCATACACTGAAAGAAGATAAGAGGTTGTTGTTAAGATTGCGGTCATACCACTAAGGTGTAAAGGGCAGTGGGTATTCGATTTCTGTCGTGGTATCACAGGCTGGTATTGCCTTTGTAATTCTGTTGTTTCTATTAGAGTTGAGGTTGAAGTATGTTCCTCAGCATACTTGTGGGTTTTTTCCCCCACAATGAATCAAAACATTTTTAATATCATAAAATTGTGGTAGGAGGAAAGATCAAAGACAGCACAGCAAATATTGTTTATAAACTTTGACATTTGCTGGCAATCTTAAAGCTTGTTGATATCTGATCATGCTAAAAATTGCTGTCTTGCAGCTGTATTCTCTGAGAATATTTGGAGATTGTGTCACATATTTTGTGTCTGTTTGTAAGTATGAATGCATTGACCTGTCTTAATGTGGCAATTAAAAATATCTCTGAGTGTTATTCACAAATTATTTGAATGTGCTAACAAGATGAACTATTGTTAGCAGCTTTTCTTGTCATTTACCAGTTCTTGGTAAGATCTTGCTGCTTGTTACAGAGGCAGTAAAATGAGAAATATGCAACGCATGTAGACCTATAATGAATTGCTACACAAGTTGCTACACAAATGAGGAAAATTGCCCAAATATTTTTCTCTGACATCTAGATGGTGGCAGCAAGTCTCACTGGAATGAGAAGGGGGAAAGCGTACAGGGAATTTGGTACTCCCCCATGCCGAGAGGTTAATGTGCTGAAATAAACAGAGTATGAAAATACAACTTTCTACACCAGCTGTCAATTTCAGCTATCTTGAATTGTTTTGGGCTGGGTTCAGGTCTTTGCATTTTGATGCTAATTAAGATTAAATATCTCTCACTACTGAATTTTGTAGATCAAGTTGAAGTACTTCCCTAATGTCATGTAATTTTCTGGCATTAATGCACTTTATCATTGTCATAAGTATAAATGGCTCATTAAAACCAGGAGGGAATACAATACTTTTATGGATTTCTGCTCTCATGTTAATGCTGTTTTCTTTCCTCATGAGTAATCTCTTGATGGCTTCTGTCTCCACAGAACAGAGACAACTACATCCGTTCCTGCAGATTGCTCCCTGACGGCCGCACCCTGATTGTTGGTGGGGAAGCCAGCACGTTATCCATTTGGGACCTGGCAGCTCCAACTCCTCGCATCAAAGCAGAGCTGACATCTTCTGCTCCAGCTTGCTATGCCCTAGCTATCAGCCCTGATTCCAAGGTCTGCTTCTCTTGCTGTAGCGATGGCAACATTGCAGTGTGGGATCTGCATAACCAGACTTTAGTAAGGTAGGTCGACCACACTGGATCATCAGGTTGTGAAGAATTACTTAGACACAGCCCTAAATGCACTTTTGTATATACATTCTATTTTCTCCATGTGTAGATACTTCCAGTATTTTGTTGTTCAGCGTAGCCATGGTAATACCTTGACATAAGTATATGTGATTATTTATAGGTTTTGGGAGTTTCATAGTTCCAGGCCTTTAGAGCAGCCCATAACTATAATTCCCTAAGTATCAGCTTATGTCAATACTGCAGTAGATTCCTTGAACAGATGGTTGTCTTTGTTTCTGTGCGATACACTGGTCTCACTCTAATCTCTTTAATCAGAGGTCCAGCAAATATGTCTTGGGTAAAGATATGTGTAAATTACTGCATTGCAGACTTAGGCTCTTAGGATTATGGGTTGCTGCTCAACACTGATACACAGTAAGTTAAGAGCTGGTCACACAGAGCCTCTGTGTACACTGCACCATGTGTGTGTTGTTATATGTAATATCAGTGTTGCATGTAATGTCAAGCATTTACTTCCTGATGTTCCCATTTAGACTGCTCTTTTCTTTTTAACTTCAGTGACCTGCACATTTTTCTTTAACTAGGGTAATTTTGCTGATCATGCTACAGTCTTCTGGAGGGAATGAGTATTTTAAGTTGAGTAGTGGGTATCACATAGCCAGAAGCAAAGATTTCCAGAGTACCTGACTCTTAAAATTTTCTTCTTGAAATCAAATTAGCACTTGCCTCTCTGGCCTGATTGCATCATCAATTCGTCACAAAACACACAGGATTGTCCCAGAGTTTATATTTATCTGGGATCGCCATTGGAATCTAAGTTACAACTCAGGGTCTGAAAGAGAAAGAAGGTATTTTGTATTTTTGCTCAGAATGTGCTGATCTTCTTTCAATATTTTCAGGCAATTTCAGGGCCACACAGATGGAGCGAGCTGTATTGACATTTCTAATGATGGCACCAAACTATGGACAGGAGGCCTGGACAATACAGTCAGATCCTGGGATCTCAGAGAAGGGAGACAGCTACAGCAACATGACTTCACATCACAGGTTCAATCTCAGAACCTTTGGCATGTTAACAAAATTTTCTCATGGTTTTTTAAAACAAACAAGCACTTTTAAAAATTTTTTTCTCCTTTATAAGCAAAAAAGCAGGCTCAAAGAGAACTCCCCAGAATTTTTCACTTTGTCTCATACTCCATGCTCTTTTTTTTTTTTTTTTTATGTGGCAACTAAACGTCTTTCTGGATTATGACTATTTGACAGATTAGTACCTCTCCCATGGGAGTAATGGAGAATCTGTTGTATAAAACAAGTGCCAGATTAAAATGTTCCTCTCTGCAATCTGTTTCCATTTCTGTAGATTCAAGTTCAAAAATATTTTATGAAAATATTTTTAAACGCTGTCAGATAAACTTGGACATTAACTTCTGTAGTTTGATTCAGTACTTCACTATCGCAGTTTTAATAACATTTAATAGCATAGTTTTGCAGCTGTGTTTGCATGAACTAATTTATCTTGATTATTACAGTAATTGGATTATCGTATTTTTAAAACTGCTGTAGTCCAAAAATGTGAGTTTGCAGAGTGCTAACAGTGTAGCAAGGGTGAGTTTTGAATATCTCAAGCTCATTCTTTTACTGATTGAAGCATGTGCTGTGCTAATTACAGATCTTCTCACTGGGCTATTGTCCAACTGGTGAGTGGTTGGCAGTAGGAATGGAGAACAGCAATGTTGAGGTGCTGCATGTGACTAAGCCAGACAAGTATCAGCTGCATCTTCATGAGAGCTGTGTGTTGTCACTCAAGTTTGCTCACTGTGGTAAGCAAATCTTTATATATCAGTGTTTTCCTTCATGAAAAATTCATTCAAGGTTACCTTTAAATGAAAGTGCAATATAGTTTTTTAACTATAGAGTATGGTTAAAAATTAGATATTAAATCTAAGTGTTAAGGTTATTTAAAAAACTCTATCTGACTGCTTTTGTCTTTGTGCTGCTTATTTTGTGATGGAACATCATAGTGCAACCAGATGAAAATATTACTATTCTTTGGGTTTGTGTGAATGCTTTGTTGTTATGATCATCTGCTTCTTGAGGTATATTTCTTGAAAACAAAATGCAGCAATAACATTTAAACAATCTGTTGCAGGCAAATGGTTTGTAAGCACTGGAAAAGATAATCTTCTTAATGCTTGGAGAACACCTTATGGAGCCAGTATATTCCAGGTAACAATCTCCTAAAAGCTATTTTCCACATACGTTACAGTGCAGTAGAGCTGCACATCTCAGGGTCTGTCAGTAGCCTAAGGAGTTTTCAGGTGGAAATGCAGCTAATTACTGTAGTCCTTAAAGAGTTGTCTGTAATTAGAGAAAGAAATGCTTTTGTCCTTTCTAATATTTTATCAGTTCAGCTCTTAAAGTAGCCCTTTAATGCAAAATTGTTTTTAATACCCTTCTTCCTCACCTTCTTCTGCATATTGAAGGAATACAACGCCCAAGTTGTGTTGCTAGGTGAACATTCACTGAAGGTCCAAAATGTAGCTAAACCAGTGGAAGTTATATTCAACATGTGTATTTTTCTTGGATAAGGTGTGTTATGGGATTTGACCAGCAGACTCCTGAACCTAAAACTGAAGCTATATGGAGGGGCCCCTTGAAGTGTAACTGGAAGCTGTAACCTATCTATAGTTCCTCTGTGCCCAGTTTCAATGGCAATACAGTGCCACTAGGGAAAAGTGGGATTTTTTGGCATGTCCTTCTGTTCTTTTACCAGCAGGCACCTCTAGGTTGGGAATTTTTTAATTAAATTTAACTGGTCAACTGGTTCTTTATTAAATGACCAGGTGTCATGTGTACTGATGCCTCCCATGTCTCCACTTTTGGGGACAGTGCAGTTTACCTTGATATGAGAAAGGTAGGGTCTAAGTTTTCCTGGTAGAGGCTGTTCAGTTCTAGAAGCACCTCACACAGACAGCCCAAATCATTCTAACAAGAGAACATCCCCCTTAAAAGTGATGTTAAAAACTCCAGTACAGTTTTCTCAATGAGAGGTAGATAAGGAAACTTCTAGTGCAGTGCAACAGAGATGTCTTTGCCAAAACACAGCATGATTGGGAACTGTTTAACTCTTGTGGTAACAGGCAGAAAATTATATGGACATATATTATGTAAAGAAAACATGTACTGAAACAGCAAGGTGAATGTGACAATGCATACACTTCATCTTAGAACAGACAGAAAAGCCAGAGCAGACAGAGCTACTGCAACCTGCTGTATCCTGTGTCCCATCCAGCTGCTACACACTTGTGTGTATCTTGCTCCACCACAGTGTCTTTTCCTATTTGTGTCCTTTGTGATAATGTAAATACCTTTACGCAAAGCTTTTGTCTTCTTGTGTTGGAGAAATAGTGAGAGGAGATATTTCTGTGGAGTCTCTTTGTTTCATACCTGTAGGTAGGTAGGGCTTTGTAGTGTTTCTCTGTGTGAATTTCTTGTTTACAACAAAGGAAGTGGGAAGATGATGGGTTTTCATTCATTATTATGCAAATCGAATGCATAAAATAGTAACAAACGCTCATTACTTGTAAAATATATAGAAAGGACTACTTCTGTTTGATTGATAGGTTACCTCTAGGTCCATAATATTCACTTCCCTTTCTACCACTGCTTTATTTTACAATAGATCTTTCTGTGGAACAAAAGTATTTAAGAAAAATTTGCCACTCTGGTACTGATACTTAAATGAGCTTTTCGTGTATTCCCTATCTATAAATTCTTCCAATTAATCTTCAAGCCCTTCAGGATTGAAGGATTGAAAAGATGTAATTTTCTTTTTCCTTTTTCTTGTAGTCCAAAGAATCCTCATCCGTGCTTAGCTGTGATATCTCTGTGGATGACAAATACATTGTCACTGGCTCTGGGGACAAGAAAGCTACAGTCTATGAAGTTATTTATTAGAGACAACTCTGAATGCAGACAGAACTCCTTCTCCTAGCACTTTGCTGTATATTCCTTTTTTTTTTTTCCTTTCTAAACTGAAAACTTAAATGCTCATCACAGTTGTAGAATTTATTTTTACCTTCTTAACTTGCTATTGATTTGTGAATGTTCATTAAGAACTTGTGATACCAAATTGTCAGATATCTACTTGGAAGAAGATGGAATAAGCATACTTAACGGTGACCTTGGCTCTTTAATTATGTATTATAGCTGTAATGTATTTATTTTGTTTAAAGAAGGCTTTCTAACAATGAACTGACTAAATAAAGCTGTCTGGCCCGGCTTTAGTTGCAAGATGCATTGTATACTTGTGTTTTTGCAGGTGAATAAATTGGGGATCTTGGAGAAGGATGTTCAGGAGATAATTAAAATTACACTAAATAGACTTGTAGTTTCTATTTAAAAAAATAAACTTTGTTATATTTTTTAGTCCTGTTCTTGGATGAGACCTCTAAGTGTTATTACAGTATAATTATTTGGTGGGAAGATGCTGTATCTTTACTATTTTAGACAGTCTTGGAAACTTAGGAAATTGCAAACTGTAGCCAGTGATCTACATGCCTGTGATGAATGGCGAATTCAGTTCACATCTAAATTAAATTCACTTTAAGTAAGAATGTGCTAATTTATATATTTGCAATGTTAATATAGCATCTTGTGTACAGATTTGTTCTCAATGCTTTTCTGTTGATAAACATAAAGCATTTTGGTGTCAAGTTAGGTTTTTTAATATAAACACCTCTCTTTGTTATATTGTAGAGCGTACAGTAAGTTGCCTCAAAGAATCACCTTTGTTACTTCTGGAAACTTTTGCAATGTTTCCTTGAAAATGGGGATATGTGTCTTTGGGCAATTTTTCAATTACAAGAGATTATGAAAAATATTTGATATGTTCTTTGGAAACTGCACTGAAATAAGAATGGATGCCTACCAATATACAAACTACAAAAGCAATGACCTCTGAGGTAGGATTTACAAGAGTACTCATTCCGACATACACAAAGGAATGGATTCTCATTGGGATAAGGACTTGCTTTGTTTGCCAGCAGTTCAATCCAAGTCTTGATTGGATGTCCCTAAAACGGACGCAGACTGAGCCATTGTGCCAGAGACAACGTGTTATCTTTTTATGTTGTTGTTGTTGCTGTTAAACTATGATCTGTGACTTTTTTTTTTTTGAATGCTTTAAAAAAAATCTTTAAGTCTGTGGATCTGCTGATGTACAGTGCCTTTGCTGCTATGGATCAAAATCAAGAGACCCGTGTAGATAAATCTTATTGTATAAGTAGAAAATTACTTAATTTCATACTAGAAATGGATTGATGCTGCAAGTTAAAATGGACTGTTTATTGAAGTTCCAAATGTGGTAGCAAAAAATGGTGTCTTAAGTGCTTAGTGTTTGATGTCATTAACAGTTTCGTAATACTCTACATTGTAGAAAGATTTTGATACTAAACTGTGTCATTGTACATAGTTCTAATGCATTGTATTGACCACCAGTACTTCTATAATGGTAGATTATTGTTTGTGCATTCAGACTTTTAAGCATTAAACATAAGTAACTTCTAAGATGGATTTTTCTTTTTTTTCCCCCCTACCTTATTGTCGTGTGTGTGATAATTAGTCTCAGTCACGTGTGCACCGTTCAGACACGGAACATACCACTACAGATACTTGCAGTTTTGCCAGTGAGACACAATGTAGAGTTTCAGCTGAGGTAGGGAAATCAATGAATTCGTAACTCAAGTTACCTGATTGCACTCATTCTGAGCACTTGGAGGCACCGGACTTGGGCCATGTCACCCCAGAGTTTGCCACTTCTCAGTTGTGTAGTTTCCCATCTGACATATCTGTGTTATCCCGTAGCTTGGGAGAGACTGAGATTGAGGACCATCACTGCTCACATGCCTACTGGAGTATGTGGAGCTCAGCTAGATTTGGGAGGGGTGTTGCACTACAGCATCACACCAGGGTTTCCTCATCCAGACCTAAAGTCCGTTCATGCACACAGCCAGCCTTCTTTCACTGGCATTTGGGTTTAGATCAAGGATTTAGCCCAGTTTCCATGAAGTTAATGGACAAAAGTAAGAGAGATAGGGTAAATTAATTTATACGCTGTTGGGAGGGGTAGTGGAGGGAGGAGTTATGTCTCTACTAGGAAAAAGGGAAATGGAAAAAATCCAAGGGAAAATTTGAATTTTTTTGTTCTATAACCCTTTTCTGAGAGGTGATGCTGTGCTGTGATGTGCCAGCCTGTGTGACTGCTGGTGCGTGAACTCAAGCATAGAAATGTTTTGGGTTTTGTTGAAATGTCAAACCAAGACTTAGGTTGATGACATCATTTACTTGTACTCTGAGTGATTAGGTAATACTTGTTGATGGAGGGGAGTGTACAGGCAAGTTTACCTCAAAGCTATCAGAGTTAACGGTGAAGAGTTTTCTGGATGTCTCCCAGAATAATGTAAGGTTTCACGTGTACTGAGGTTCTGTGCTACTTAATAAAATAATGCTCCATAAAAGTAAACGTGGTACAGATACCTTCTGTTAATATTTACTCTTGTCTGAAGAAACATAATTTACTGGTCATAAACATGCTGGAGACACCTTATCTTTTCAAAGCCATTCAAAAATTTAGAAAGCTAGGGTGTACACTATTTACTAACAAAAGATAAGCCACCCACTTAACGTTTGCAGAGGATGTTGTATTTTTATGTAGTAGTTCAGGCATGAGATTACTTAAAACATCTTAGATAAAGCATTCCTTTTAAAAAGAATAAAACATTGCATACACCTGAATTTGTAACAGAGCTAGTTTTGACAGCAGAGTAATATACTTCTGAAGCAGACTGCCTTATATCTGCTTATTAATGTTTGTATTGATGGCTTGTAAACAGTGTGGGAATCAAATGCTTCAATCCAGGATTACTGCAGTTAAATGTGTAGTCATCCTGATTTTCTCCCCTTCAGGGCTGAGTGCAAGTGGGAGGTGGTACAGAGCTACTTTCTGTTTTTCAGTTATGCATACATAGGGTCACCTTCCTTTTTTGTTCATTGGTTTTGCTTGCCACTGCACAGCACAATTTTGTGTAAAGTGTTTTGATGGAGATGTGTTTTGTGCCACAAACTTGTTGCAAACATACTCCAAATTTCAGGTACAATCACTGCTTTCTCTGTATTCTTCCCCTCTCAAACCTTATTTAGTACAGTGATTGATTTGGAAAAACATTTCTTTTTAGTTTTTATAGCTTTTCTGATTGGCTGATACAGGTACATTAAAAGGCAACACTTCCTTATCAAGCCAGCATTTTCCAAATGTTTAAAATTTTTAAATTAGATTTCTCCTCTTTGTTTTTAGACAAAAGTGATTTCTCTTTCCTATTTCTTAAGCTACTCCATTGCATAAAAAGAAAATAATATTCACTTTACCAGTGATGGTTTTCATGTGTGAGAGATATTTTAAGTCTGTACTGGAATAGTTCAAATTGGATTTTGTGTATTGCTTTAACTCTGGCACCTAAAGCACATATAAAATTCCTTTTTCCTGAAATGCTGATAGGTGTGTGGGAGAAACAGGAATGTAGCTATGCAGGTCTACATATGCCTGGACTATATTCTATGAAAACATGCTAGGTCCTTGGCACAAATAAATGCTTCTGTAGTTCAGACAACAGTACATGGCCTGTACAGATGAAAATCTAGCTCATCACAATAATCATAGAGGACCAACCCATTTGGACTGGATTGGATTTTAGTTGCTTTTTTAGTGGGGGAGGGCACTTAGTTTGAAGGGAGGTGTTTGCTTGTTGTTTTATTTGAAACAGTTTGATCCTTTTAGCCTCTTTTATTAGTATTTATAGTAATTACAATTATATTATTTATAATAATTACATATTTATATCTATTCATTCCAAAAGAAATGCTGATGTAACTAGCTTCTACTCAAACTCTTGTGTTGTGAAAGAAAATTAAAACAAAATAAAATAAAATAAAAAGAAATAAAATACACTCTAGTTTCTGTATGTGCAGGAGTCAGGAAAATCAAAGCAGAAGCTTGGGCGGCATTTTTTCTCATTTGCATTGAGTATACTACATCTTTGTGGCACCAAATTAACACTGCATAGAGCAATACAAAAATGCTTTAGAACATCAAGTATGGCTACTGAGGAAAATGTCACCTTTAATTTTTCAGAGCAAATGCACTCTGAATAGCTCATCCAAAGAGCTGCTCTTACATGGAATGTGGGAAGGTAGTTGCCTTCAGTACTGGAGAGTTTTTCTGATGCTAACATTTTACAGTGACCACGGAGGTGTTGAAGAGGGTCGAGCAGTTTGGGCTTGATGTGCAGCCAGCCAGTTCTGCCTTGTATTTGTATGAGAATCCCCTTCCCAGACATAGCAGGAGATGAATCCTGGAGTAGTGTGCTGTAGAAGATCATCTCTGACAAGCTCTTAAATAATGCACCTGCCACGTCTGCTTTTGAACCGAGAGTTACTGAACATAGCCCTTGAGAGTTCACGTTTCTTCCAGTATTTGGACTACAGCATTTCCACTGCACAGCAAGAAATTTTTATGTCAAAACCAATAAATGTTCTTACTCTTACCAAATGATTTTCTGTCCCAGTTACAAGGAAACAGTATTATAGTGTCTTTTTTATTATTAAAAATGGTGTAGTCTGACATTTACAACATGTCCATAAACCTGCCATGGAGTGCAAAGAAGCTCTTCTGTGGGGTCACTTTAACTCACGTGGTTATGTTCTAAAACATTGCAGAAATAAATTTTTCCTTGTTTTGGGAAGGATTAACCTATGATATCATATGCACAGTGTACAAATTAAGAGGAGGGACTGTCTCGTGGTTACTTCTGCATCTGTGGTTTGGACTTAGCTGATTACCCCAGAATGCTAAAATGCATCTGAAGGGTAAAATCAGTAAGTACAAATATTTAAGGATTTTTTTTAAAGTTCTGCTGTTCTACAGTAATTATATTGACCCAAACTGTCTTTTAATGTCATATCAAGGTAAGCATCTGCATTACACCTTCTTTTCATATTCAAATAAAAGAAGGGGTGGAGGAATTTTAAGCTAATCTTTACCTTTCAATCAAATCTGTCTTTAAAAAATACCTCAATGCTATTACTCGAAGAAGTAATTTTCTTCGGCTTATTGTCATTGTTTTTGAAGACTTTTATAACAAATGTGCTGTAGCACAATCCACAGTAATTCCATAAATGAAAATAGGTGATACAGCTGCTGTTAGAAGTTAGGGTTTAGACAATGCTATTAACATTGAGAAGAAAAAAAAGTTTGATTTGGTGGTCAAAGGTGTTGCCTTATTTCCTGAGCGAAAACAGTATGGAATTTTAGCTGTGTATTTAAATGCACTGTCTGTCCAGTATGGCTTAGGGGTTCAACTTCAAGGGGTTTCAGCAATTCTGTCTTGAAATTTTTTTATGGTAATTTAGAATGCATTTGATTAAAAAGTGGTAATTAAGGATAACTGTGGTTCTAGGACCACGGGCAAGAGGTGATAAGTGGAGTGGGTTGCTCTGCTGCTGATTCCAGCCTGTACTCTGTGCTGCCTGACATCTGGTGAAATTATTTGCATGAGCCCTGTGTAAAGTATTTTTATGTTCTTCTTCACGAAAGGCGTTATCTAAAGGCTAGCTATCCATTATTTTGAAAAATTTGTCACAGCTCTATTGAAATACAGGGAGACATTTTCTGTTGGGAAAAGAACAAGGAGGACCTCTGGGGAATCAAGCATTTCAACTCCTTATCAAGCACTGTAAATGTGCAAATGAGGCAGTCGCACTGCTGTGTTATAAACTGTCAGTCTTCTAGCAAGTGGGGAGAAAAAAATCCTGAAATACATGATACAAAGATAATAGACTATCTTGTGTTTCAGCGTGGCTTTAAGGCATTAGGTATAAAGTCCAATTTGCACTCATTTTAGAATAAATAAGCATGAATCCTCTTGTGATATTAATGATGGTATGGCTGGCCACCTAACAAAAAAATAGCAGCTGAAAGAATGAGGACAGTTACCAGGCCTTCTACTCTCCAACACAGGGAACAATATTATCCAAAAAAATCTGCAAATTTTATAATCTCTTGTGAGCAGCGATGTTAATATTACAATGAAAATATTTTTTCCAAAGCAATATTAGTGTCATCTTCCCATTTACCTCTGCACACGTCTTTGCCTGAATAAAAAAAATCCCACCTCCATTGCAAATTAGCTTATTTCATCCAAGCTTTGAAGAATAATTGGAATAGCTTCTCTGTGTCATATCAGTTTTAGGGATTTTCACAGGTTGTGTGTGACTCCAATGATATTATCTCATTTTCCTCCCCCACTGAGAACCTTCCTGAAGCTGGTGTTCAGTGCTCCAAAAAACTCTCATTTGTGGCTTGGTGTTGATCTCAGGGGTTGCTCAGTGAATGGGAATGGGAAACATTCACAGGACTTTGCTGGCTGTAACAACTGCTGTGACAGCTGTGGCACACTCACTGATGCCTCCTCCTTCCTCTGAGCACTCTTAAATAAAGAGATGCAGTAAGAGCAGTCCTCTGTGCAGCTGACCCTTCTGCTTTACCAGGTGTCACAGGTGCTCATCATCTGGAAATGACAGAGGAGGAGGAGAAGGAGCTAGGAGTCCTAGGTAGGCTCAATGTGCCAGTGGAAGACAGCCATGAAAAAGACAAATGTGATAGAGGATGTGTCTGGAGACGCATTTGCTGCAGAAATAGGGAAGTATTGCTGCCATTATACAAGGCACTGGTGGGACCTTGCCTAGAATAGTGAGTACAAACCTGGTCACCCGTGTTCAAAAATCTTAATTGAAAATGGGACTGATAGGGAGAAGGGCATACCCTACTGGGCAGTCTGGAAAAACAAGGGGATGGAGAACGTGTTGTGTAAGGAAAGCTTACATCCTTTTTATCTTACAGGGTGGCAGACCAAGAGCAGATACAAATGACATCTAAATATACTTCAAATGTCTATTCATTCATCAAGATGATGGCATTGCAACTGAAAGATAAATCTAGCACAAAAAAAAAACAAACCAAAAAACAAGTGAAGAAAACAGTGTAACCTGGAATTAAAGAGGCTCTGTTAAGAGTGGGCTACCCTGCAATGGTTTTCTAATACAGAGATGGCCAAGAAAAAGCAGACTGCTTTTAAGGCAGAGCATGATACATTTATGAAGAAGTGTGTGATTGCAGGATACTGGCATCCATAGTTCATGGGTCTCTTCTAGTCCTTTTTACATGCTTGAACTGTGTATAAAAAGAATGTATAATCGTAATGGAATGAAGGGGTGTTTATTTTGGAAAGAGGTTTGGTGGGTGAAAAGAGTGGGAGAGAAGGGCTGTCAAATAGCAAACATGCAATTTGGAGTGTTTCTATGCAGCTGAAAAATGAACAGTTCTCCCTAGGTCTATTCATTATGACACTGCTTATCTATAAACAATAGTAAAAAAGAAAACTGCACATAATGCAAGCATAACAATGCAGTGTGCTCCAGCCTACTTAGACTCCTTGGTTTGTACTCCATCAACCCAGAGAGATGATCTAGCTTCTCTTATAAGTCAAAAGTGTTTGGATTTTGAGCTTGGAGAGTCAGCAGATGCTTTTCCTCCGCGTCTGTTTCTGGTCATGTCCGTAGCACTTGGGTTCAGTGGAGTGTCCCAGACTGCAGCTGTGCGGACTGCTAGCTGTAAGCTGCTCAGAATAACCACAAGGGAAGAGAGGGAAGATGATCTTGGCTACACAGGAGGGAGGCAAGATAATTACAGCTCGGCATAGTCAGTCGTACTGACTGCTACTGTGCACTGCTGTGAGAGATGTGGCTTGAGGACAAGGATTTCCTAGGATTCCTTCACTTACTGAAGTGAAGGAAGCGTAAGGGGAAAATGGTATTAAAAGCCAAATTGTTCCATATGAAATGTGAGCAGCCTTCTCCCATCAGGCTGAATTTTACTAGCTTTGGCCTCTAGACCAGGTATTTCTTTACTTAATGCCTAGTAAAATGGAAAATTTCTGATCCTGAGACAGAAATCCTGGGTCCATGTGATGGTCACAGTCTAGATCTGTTTGGGGTGGGGAAGCCCACATGACATGTGATGGGTTATATACCAGGGTCAGGTGGGAACATCCTGGTACCTCCCCCAGGGAGACTGTTGAACTGATGTTACACTGTACATCATGAGCAGTCCTCTGGTCAAAGGCCCAAGAAATTACTCTGGGAATGCTTCTGCAATCTTTAATGGCCTATGACCCCTCCTAAGACATGACCACTGCCTCCTACTGCATAGTCGAGCCAGTTATGCCCCTTCAGAGGGGATGAATACCCTCAGGCCTGTGTGTGAATGTCAATGACCTGGCACCTGGGGGATTTTTACCCCTGAGCCAATTGTGTAAAAAAGGAAATTAGCATGATAATGAGCATTATCTCACCTCACAGGATCTGCTTCTTACTGGCCTTCTCCCCTGTCTGGCTCAAAACCCAGCTTGTTGTTAAACAGAGGTTGGTTTGTTGTGCTCATCCTCTTGTGATGGCTGTGCACCTCTTGGCACGAGGGCTGTTCTCTTGTGGAGCAGAGGTTTCACCACCACACCCAAAGGCTCCTCCTTCCCTTAATTTGGGGATGCACACCTGGCCTTTACAGAGCACCTGCTGCTTTTGCAGCACTGGCTGCTTTTTTGAGTCATTAACATTTCAGTCTCAGGCCAGGTTAGATGGAGCAGCTCCGAGCAACCTGCTCTACAGAAAGGTATCCTTGTCCACAGACAGGGGAGTCAAACTAGATGATCTTCGAGGTCTGATCCACCCCAAAGCATTCTATGATTTTATGAGTCAACAACAGTCTCAATGAAGCTTTCAGAAAAGAATTTTGTATTTTATAATGCTTCTTGACCATCTTCTATAAAAAAACACAAAAAATGTTTGATGTAGGCCCTGCAGCTTCTTGGGACAGCTCTCCATTGTGTTCAAAGTCTCTTAGCAGATTGGCAATTTCTGGTTTTCTGGTACTTGCAGCTCAGCAAAAAGTACAAATTCTTCGTTATTGCTTTTTCTTTTTGTGGAATAACTGAACAATGAACGGTAAGACAGTTAATTTCCTTAAGAATGTTACTGAATTTTTTCAAAAGATACAGGATTGAAGCTAAATAAAAATATTTAGGTTTTCTGCCTTTTACCCTGCATCTCTGCTTGAAGCTCAGTGTTGGTTTGTGGCAGGATATTTCTTAGGGGAAAAAAAAGCATCTGTGTTGCAGATTAGCTGTTTGACCTGCTCAGTCCCAGTGTGTATGCTGCGTAGTCCTATTTACTAGCCTAACTGGACAAATCATTGTTTGTCTGTTCTTGGTCTTTTGCTTCATTTTACAACCTTTCTTTGATAAATGGGAGGTTTTCTGTCCAAAGGAGAGTACCAAAGTGGGTGAAAGGACTAGAGGGCATGACTTAGGAGGAGTGGTGGAGGATACTAGAAGAGGACACTGAGGAGTGACCTCAGTGCTCTCACAACTTCTTCTGCTTGGGAAGTAGGATGGTATGAGCTGCTGATCTCCTCCCTGTTGCTTGATGGCAGGATGCAAGGGAATGGCTTGAATCTCATCGAGGGAAGTTCAGTTTGTGTATTAGGAAACAGTTTTTCACTGATAGGTTTGTTGAGCACTGAGGGCAAGCTGTCATGAGGGAAGCTGTCAGGGCCCCAAGCCTGTGAGTTTTCGAGAGGTTTTTGGACAACACTCTTAGATACAAGGTTTTACTTTTAGGTTGCCCTATGAGAAGTCAAGAGCTGACCTTGAAGAACCTCATAGGCCCCTTCTGACCCATGAGATGATCTCTCATTATTAATTACAGACTTTTAAAAACCTAAAAAAAAAAAAAAAGAAAGAAAGAGTCAAATAAAAAAAGAATGCCTCCAAACAACCCAAAAATTCATCAAAAATATGTTCTTCCTTCCTGGAAAATCTAAGGTAATTGATACTACTTTTCAAATTGAAATTTACATTTTAGATTACTTTTTATCTGGAAGCTCTCTCATGACTCAGAACTCTGGTTCTGCAGAATTTATGGGCTCCCTTGCTGCATGAGGACACCCTGGGCATGGCCAAAGGGGAATTGGGCAGCTCATGGTCAGTTCCCTGCTCTTCTGGCCTCAGGGCAAGTGCTTGTGTGCTGGCTGTTGCCAACATTGCAGGCTATTCACCCTAGCCATTGGATACATAGCTGTGTTCTTGTGTCTCCTGACACACTCCTATTGGATACAGGATTTCCTTCTCTTCTGTGTGTACAGTGACTGAGCCCCTCTGAGATCTTTGTGCTTTAGCAGAGCACAAATAAAGTTATGTCCTTGTTGTTGGTTCTAGAGATCGAGACTGAACTGTGGGCTCGAAGGGTCCTCTGAACAAATTGCCAATTCTTAATCTGTTTTACAGCTAATTGTTTTAATAAATTTTCACATCAATTCATTATGGTGAGTCTGGGACGCTTTTTTTGTTGTCTTCAGGGTTAGGAGGTATTATATTGACATCTAAAATCCCATTCTGGCCAAGATAGAAGATTTTAAAAGACTGTTAGGTGTTGTTTTCTGTTACATTACATACACCTACAACACTGACTTAGAGTTTCAGATATTAAACTCAGATGTAAATCGTGTTTCTTCTTTTTTGTAATGAGTAGCAGATCTGTTTTTCCAGTGGCTCCTAATCCAACATTTTGATCATGTACTCCACTGAAACCTATGGACATAATTGTATGATGCTACTCTAATGTAGCTTTTATCACTTTTTGAAACATAGTGGATAAATAAGCTTCTCTGAGACACATTTTGTTATCTATGTATTAAAAGTGGGAGTGTAACTATTACATTTTACTTACAGATTCATTTATAACCTACTTAATATTTATTCTGTTAAAAATTACATAAAGGACAAAAAGATATAAAAATTTTTGGCATATCTTCTTCAGGAAATTTGAGATCAAAACACAGTCTAGTGTGAAAAAGTGACACACCTGTAGATATTCCAGAACCCAGAATGCTTGCCTGTTGTGTCTCATTATGCAGAATCATGTATAAAATGAGATACCTGCAGAGGATATCGTGATGACAGTACAGTAATGTCTTTGTAATGACTGCCATTTCGTGTTTGCTGCACACTGTGGTGCTGCTCTTGGACATACGAGTCCCTTACGAAGACTTCGTGTAACAGGTGGGCTTGTAGTAGTTTCCCAGGCAGACCAGAATTTTAAAATAGTGAGCTTACACTGAGCCTCTAAACATCTTTCTGATGAATAGATTATCACAACTGGAGTCTCGTTTTCCCTTTTCTGAACCCAGATTCTGGATGGGTGAACTTTGACAAAGAACTGCATTGCGGTTGAAAGCCTTCTCCAGACATAGTAATGTAAATAAGGGGCACAGAGCAAGTGTGTAACCGTGTCTGTCTTTTGAGTGCATCCTTGCTCATCAGTTACAACAACAGGTAGTAGTAGTTGTATAATATTTAGAATCCTGTATATTTTCTGTTCTGTCAGTTATGATACAATGTGGCATTTTATGTGAATGGAGAGGGTTGAAGGTATTTGATAAGGTGCTTCCATTACTTTACACCAGTATCTTTGCACTTCTATCTCAAGACCTACTTCATATGAAACTGATAAGAATATATTTATTTTTATTACAGACATGGTTTATATAAGGATTTAGACAAAAATGATGTCGTCAGGGTAAATATTGTGTAAAAACCGAAGGAAAACATGGAGATTTGCTAGAAAGAGTGTTTTTCAAGGTTCCCTGTTACTGAAGAGTTTTAACAGCCTTATAGGAAAATCTGAATTTGTTTACATAAAAGCATTTCAAACTCTTCCTCTGTTATAAATAATGTGTGGTGACTAGGTATGTTAATGCTTGCAGCAAACCTCTATCACGGTAAGATAAAAGAAATATTTATAAGTTTTTAAAAAATGTATTTAGCTCTCAGTAGATAAAAGATTATTCCTCTGAAGAGAACTATATTTCTTGCAGTTGTTAAACCACTATAAGCTGTATAAAAGCGGTCAGCCTATTTACTTGTGTTTCACGTATCCTGTGGTCCTTTTGGATGCAATACAGATAAGCTACAAGAGAATGGTACACGTAAGCCAATTTCATCTTAAACAAGAAAGCTATCAGTTTTACTTGGAGACACCAAATATAGTATACATGTTCCATTGTTTGTTACATTTTTTCTGATGGCTTATTTATGACTATTTTTTTTTAATAACTGAAGCATCACTAGGTCATAAGGCATTACCACTCAAGCAATTAAGGTAAAATATTTTCTTCTTTATAAGCACCTTTAAATTTTGATGGACATCAAAATTTGGACTCAGGCTGGTACAAGATTGTATATGGTTGGCTTAGTCATTAGTTTGACCATGTGTCCAGCAACTGAATATCCGATGGTCATTTGTTCTGAGAAGAAGAAATAAAATCCTGAAAACTATCATATCTTTTTAAAGATGTAATCAATTTCAACCTGCTTCTCTCTTTCCTGCAGGGAACCTTATTTTTACCATCTACTGCTGGGAATGGTACTTCCTCCTGGAACAGAACGTTTTTTTTCCACTTTGCTTTGCTTAATTTTCCACAGGGCATCAAGTTTTACTGAATAAAATCACTCAGCAGTGCAGACAGCTACCTGTAAAACAGGACAGTGGGTGTAACTGTGAAGGTCTGCCCAAGGCACTGGTACAGCTTCTGTGTAGCCTGACAGAGTCATGGCACTGCACTGCACCGAATCACAGAATAAACTGAGTTGAGACCCACAAGGATCATTGAGTCCAACTCTTGCCCTGCACAGCATCACCCCCAAGAGTCACACCACGTGCCCAAGATTTATCCCAAGCAGAGAATTTATGTTGCTGGATAGCAAAACAGGGTTGAAGTCTGTGATTTGCTGCTTTTTGTTGCTGTGTGCTAAGTTCAATGCCTCTCAACAACTGGTGATGTACTTACATCTGCTTGGCCTTCCTCCACCTTACAGCTTTCAGAAAATATGGTATTTGATACTGAAGTAATTGACACTGTAACTGTTCTCTACAAAACATCTTGTAATTGAAAAATAACCTAGATCTCTCGAGTTGGGTTCTTTTATATATTATGTAAAAGGTAACTCTGTATAACAATACGGTAGATGTGTTCACTCATTATGGTATAATTCATTTGATGTCCTATTGTGATGTGCAATTCTGTTTAATATCTTAACTTGCTCCACTGAAGCACTAAAAGCAGCAGAGGTGGTCATGCAACCATTCAGAGTGATAAAGGATGATATATTTTTCTTAAAGGGACAGTCCTTTGATTTTCTTCTCATCTCATTGGGGCAAATTACCTTTTACTTATATGAATATTTGCTTTGGGAGACAGCCTCGTGTTTAGAGCTAAGAGTAGGGTATACAGTTAGGCTTTGTAATTGCACCTTTTAAAAACTGCTTATATGTCTTTGCAACTAGTACCTCAGGTATGAAAATGGTTTTGAAAAGTGCCTTCTTTGAATTCTAATGTGGACCATCAAAAAAACCCAAACCAAACAAAAACAGACAGCCCAACATATTTTCATCTTCCCAGAACAAAAACTGGTAGAAAGCTGATTATGTTCTTTGGTTTGTTTAGAAACAAGGCAAAGGTGAAGTAGAGCTCCTGTGGGAATGATGATAATAAAAAATGATTTTTCTCTTTTAAGTATGTTGCTGAAAGGAGTACTGAAAAATATAAGCCATATATTATGTAAATATGTATCTGGATACCCAAAGGTACAAAATTGAAGATAATACCTGTATGCAAAAAGTTAGGTCTGCACTCTCCAGAAACAGGTGAATGTTTAATTGCAGTCAAAAAGAAGGACAGATTCATAATTTTAAAAGTAATTGTTACTATAATAGGGCAAGTTATAAGAAAAAAAAAAAAGATAATTCAATGTATATAACTGCTTGCCATGAAATACTTGAAATACAGACTACAGAAGGACACTCACAGTTGAAGATGGAGCTCTTTGTTTAAGCCAAACAAGACTGGAATAGGATTATTCTGTTTATCTTCTCTTTCTAATGTCCAAAGAAAACTGTCTGGTGGATGTGGATTTGAAATTACCTTCCTTTGTTAAACATTCATTTTTTAAAATAAATATTGCAGACAAGCATAAGAGAATGAAGACCTCATTCCTTTGTTTCTTCCTAGAATATTGTAAACAGACATTTTTAGTAGGGTATTTTAATATTTAGGGGGTTTTTGTGGTTATGGAATTAGAAGAAGAAAAAGAGAAACATGACTAGCTCTAACATATTTTGCAGATTTGGTCTTTTCTTCAACAGAAGGAGAATTGATAAATGCCACTTATCTGATCTTGTTCCCCCAAAATTCCTGCCAAAAGACTTAAAGAGAGTAATGTGGTATTTTTCTCAGCATTCTGACATCTACTTATTGATTACAATACAGTGTTTTGTGCACTCACCAGGGAACTTAACCTGAAATGCTTTTAGTTCAAATCAAGTAACTCACAGAAACAGCAGAAGATTAAGAGCTAAGCCATGCAAAACCACACTTGTGGTACAAGTGTATAGAACTTAAGAGAATTGAATTTGGCTGCAACTACACTTACTAACAAATTGTATTTTTTACAATTTCTTGTCCTTTTCTTGTATTGGCACAACAAAGACCTTGTGATTGCTCATGATGTCTGATTTGATGAGCATGAGCGGTCATAATAAAATGCTGAGAAATCTTTCCAAAAGATGGAGCTGTGCTTCAGAAATCATATTGGAGCCCTGGTAACCTCTCTTCTCAAAACATCAAAAGTCATGAGTATATGACCCTCAGCAGATGCTACCAAGGACTGGGTTATGTGTTGCAGCAGTAATCTGCCCATTGTAGGAGCAATAAAAATGTGTAAAAGGTATTTTCTATCTCAACTTGCTCTTAATCACCAGCAAAAATCTCTTTTACTCAGCTCAACTGCTACTACCTCACATGTTTTCCTCCATTAAAAAAAAAAAATTAAAAACTGGAAGTCTGTTTCTTAATCTGGTTGTGAAAATCTCTCCCAGTATTCCTGCCTCTAGAGACTGTTAGGGAAAATGCAATGTGAGAGCAGGAAGAGGCATTCCACCAAGAAGATGGGATGGTGAGTCAGTACCTAACCCTCACACCATTTGCTGCTGATTTCAAGGAGACCTTGAATTGTAGGAAGGCACTGGAGAAGGAGGATCGTCTTGCAGCACTTTCAAGCTTCAAACGCTGCTGCTGACAGGTGAGCAAAATTTAGAGCAATGTATTACTGCATTTCATCCCTAATTTAGAGCTAGAGCATGTTGTCAAGAATGCGCTGACTGTTGCAGAAACCACCAGTACAACGCTGAGAAAGCTCCTCTCAGTGAAAGCAACCATGTTAGAGAATAGCTCCTGCTATGGGCTTAAAATCAGTGCTGGCTGCCTGCCAAGGGGCAAATATTTTTGGCAGCTTGGGAAAAGGATCCACAAAAGAAACTCTGTTGCCACAAGAAAGACTATGAATTGCCTCTGAAAATATATCCTGGTTTGTGGAAAACCAATTAAATACAGTCATTGAATCCTTTTAGTGTTTTGCTTTATTTTATTTTATTTGCATGGATTACATTAACAGCATTTCAAAGTGTAAAAACTTCATTTTTGCTAGTATGAAATAATGAGATTCTTCAGACTTGGTGTATGTCTGAATGTACACTATTTTATGCACTCTGCATTGTGTAAAGCTATTTACAATATTCTCTTGAAGTGAAATAAAGACAATCCTTTACCTGAGCTTGGATAATTAGGAGTTTAATGATGAGTAGTAATCACTTATACAATATAAAAAGGATTACTCACTATAAGATTAAATTAAAAGAAAGAAATTAGAGGGGATACTTCCACAGGTACCCAACTACCTCAGTTTCATGTGATTACAATGGAAAATTTGGCAGCTAGATTTTATCTTGCTAAATTATACTGTGAGGTTCTCTCCCTTGCTCCTTTCCCATACCAGAGTAAAAGCGAAAGAGTGGATGGCTTAGCTTGAGCATTTCACATATTTTGGGCCTTAAAGAATTGAAACAACCTAGGCTGGACAGACTTCTGGTGTGCCTTTACATCGTTCAGGGTCTAGATTTATATGTTCAGTATGGTTGGGATTTTTTTGGTTGTTTGGTGGTGGTTTTTTTTGTTTGTTTTCCCCAGAGTTGTATGCTGCATTGCTATTTTACATTGTTGAAATTTTCTTGCAGTCTAGAAGAGAATTATTAGACATTTGCATGAAGTTGAGAGACACTGACATTTCTTTCTTTGGAAAGCTGAACGTCACCTGGCCAGTTATGTAATCTGAAACCATGTTTTCATTAAAAGTTAGTAAGTGTTTTTAGATGTTTAGCAGGGCTGTCAAACAGGATGTATTACAGGTACAGGCTGTATGTAGATAAATACAGCTGTCTGCTGTTCTTGATGGCTGTGATACTCCAGTTTAGATAGCACGGACTTCTCACACCATAGAAGGATTGAGTGTTTTGTGGGTACATTATGCCACAATGCTGTGGTTGACCAAAAGACTTTGATTTTATTTTTTTTCATTCAGATTACATGTTTTTCAGTGTTTCTAACATCTGGTTTGTGGGTTTTTTGGTCATTTGTAAAAGTCATCAAAGGTCTTTTAATGTATGGCTTTGCTGGTGTGAGTCATCTCTACCATCTAGATCTTGTTCATCCAGCTCATGTATGCAATGGTATAGTTTTGTTGCCTTGTGAGGTCTCTATGCCACGCAAGTCATATGCTATGTTTGTGAAATGACTGTCTATTTATCTCCCTCCATCCCCTCCCCTCCATTCTCCCTTTGAATCTTCTGGAACTTCCATGCTAAGCAGCTGGTGTCACTTGCAAAATCTGGGGTGTTTTGATAACAGAAAGGCCTGCACAGCACTGGATATGTCGGCATCAGATGGCACCCACCTTTCTCAGCAAAGGAGGAGAGATTTTGCTTGGGAACTAGCAGGGCTCACTGGCAGAGCTTCAAACTAGGTATGATGGGGGAAAGAGGCAATATCAGGCTTGTCCCTGGCAAGCTGTGGGATGAGCAGCAAAGAGTAAAGGGACAGGGTGCTGGCTGCTGTGGGTGCTGATTGATGGCAGCCTGAACACAAGCCAGCAATGGGCCCAGGTAGCCAAGAAGACAAGTGGCATCCCGGCCTGCACTCTGGTGAAACCCCACCTGGAGTTCTGTGTCCAGCTCTGAGGCCCTCAATGGAAAGACATGGACCTGTTGGAGTGAGTCCAGAGGAGGCCACCAAGTTGATCAGAGGGAAGGAGAACGTCTCTTGTGAGGACAGGCTGAGAGAATTGAGATTGTTCATGCTGGAGAAGAGAAGGCTTTGAGGTGACTCAATTGCAGCCTTCCAGCACCTGGAGGGAGCCTCCAAGAAAGGTGGAGAGAGACTTGTTACAAGAGCATGTAGTGACAGGACAAGGGGGAATGGCTTCAAACTGAAGGACAGTAGGTTTAGGTCAGATGTTAGGAAAAAGTCTGTGGTAGGAGAGTGGTGAGGCACTGGAACAGGTTGCCCAGAGAACATGTGGATGCTCCATCCCTGGAGGTGTTGAAGGCCAGGCTGTCTGGAGCTCTGAACAAGCTGGTCTAGGTAAAGGTGTCCCTGCCCACAGCAGAGGGGTTGGAACTAGATGACCTTTAAGGTTCCTCCCGACCCAAACCATTCTATGGGTCTGTGACTCTGTGATTCTAACACATCCTAATTAAACATCTCACAATATATATCCTTTATTATTGCTAAGGTTTTCCTCTATTTATGGAAATAAATATAAAAAATAAAAATGCTTTTTATTTATAGGTGCACATCATAAACAGATACACTGATGTTTCAAGATGCTTCTACACTTTTCAATAAAAATATTTACCTCCTAAATGGAAATTACACTTTTTTAATATCAATTTATAAGAAGAAAGTTTTGTAGTATTCCAATCAGGAAAATTAGATCCCATATTCGTTTTTTTGAAAATACAGTTTTTATTTTGTTCTATAGTCACAATTATAATGGATATTTTAAAAAAATTAATAGATTAATACCATATTTTCCCGGTGTTGTCCTAGCATTTACAGCAAAATTACACAAGCCAATATTTTTCTTGATTTTTGCATCTTCTTACGGTCTGGCAGAGATTATCTGAAAGCTTAGAAATAAAATAACTTCCTCACAAACGTATAGAAATAGTGGAAGACTAGTAGGCATATAAACACAGTTTATTCAAACTTGAGTTAAACCCAAGCTTAATATTTTTACTGGGCTTATAGTAGTAACCCAGCTTACTAAAAAACCACTAAGTTTTTGCAACAGAAAGGGGAAATACAACCTCTAGAAGTCCTTACCTAAAGGTTGTTTATTGGAGAGGCTGCTCCCACCCCGCCTCCAGTTCACAAGATTAAAAGGGAACTTGGGTCATATACGCCCATGAAGGCTGCTGACCACTGCTTTTAGTAGAGCCCCTAAGTATCTGTATGTAATGAGAATTTCTGTACAAACAATATCATATCGATGAAATGCATATTCCCATGGCTGATAGAGTATTGACAACCTGATAGAAAATTGTATACATGGAAATGTATTTATTTCCATTTAAAATCAAGAATTTTAATTCCAAAACAAATTACTATTTATCTTGCAGAGCTTTGCCTATAGAGAACAAAGTCATGCAAAGAGTTGTGATGTTTAAAATTACATCATTTATAATTACATTATTTATCTTTTGCTTCAGGATCATTTTTACTTTATACCAAATTTATCTATAAATTCAGCTTTTACAGGATGTAAGTTAAAATGAAAAGATTGAAAATCTGGCAGCTAACATTGCAAATGCTCAAAAATCTGCTGAGATAGAAACCAAGTTCTTGGCATTTACAAAGTCAAAATATGAGAAAAGGTTCCTGAGCGAGTGGGAAAAGCACAAGTGTTTAATAGAGGGAACCAAAATGAAGGAGGCTTAGTGAGCTAGAGAGATGGAAAACATACATTTAAAAAGAATATTCATTAAGTAAATGTACTCGTGGGTGTGTATCATGAACCAGATTCAATAAACACTGGGGCACATATTTAAATTTAAGCACTGACTACAAAGTGTCTTAGATGGATGCTTAGGTGCTATGCTGAACAGAGATTTTGCAAGTGAAGTTATGTTTGTCTGCTTCACTGACACATAACCTGCTATGTTTTCTATAAAGAACAAGAATATCTTACTAATATTCTACACTAAGATAGCTTTCTTATTGCAGTCATTATTTTTTAACAGTGAAAATGAAATATTATAAAGAAAACATCCTTGAGATATATATAATATTGGGCCCATGCATCCCTTAAAAGCATCCTTTCATGGTGTTTGGAAAGAAAAAGAAAAAATGGGGACAGTAACAGTAGCCCTATGCAGCTCTTCAATGATTAACAAGGCTAAAAGGATTACCACTGAGTATTTATTTTGTGAGGGGCACAATGGTATTCTGAAAGATCACACAGAGAAATTACTTGCAAAAAAATCTGGATTTTTTACAAATTAAGGTTTCTGTTAGAACTGCTTGTAATTGCAGAACATATGGCTACTGGCAACCACTGAAAAATGACATCATCTTTGACCCCAGAAATACGAGTGATAAATACAAGAGGATTATAAACCTTTTTCCATAGTGCTTTAATGCCTCTTCCTAGCTTGTCAGAAATGATTGCCTTAGAAGTAAAGTAGTAAATATTTAAGTCTTCGTTGTTGGCAGATTTAGCTTGTTAACTGTGAAGGAAACATTAGCATAAATATCTTCTAAATAGTACCATTATCTCTCTCTGGCTGTTCATATGACCAGACCAGAGCTGAACTGAGCTCATCACCACCCACCACAGGCAAAGGGCTTACTATATCTTTTGGAAACCACTTCTTTTCCCTGGCCATGGCTTACCCTTTCAGATTCTCTTTTCTCTAGGGCCCCATTCCCAGCCCTGTGAGCATGAAGTTCCACAGCTGTGATGAAGTTAGGCTGCACATCAGCCAGACACAGGCTCCCTTTCCTTGAGGGCCGTGCCCTGGCTGCCCCTGGAGGGGTGACTCCATCACTGCCACCCTTTGCACACATCAGCTCGCCGATGCAAAGTGGTTCAGCTCCACAGATAACAAGTGTTAAGGGAGAGCTGAATATCTCCATAGTCTGTGTCAGAACATTTTGAGGGGGTAGATGTTGGGTTTTATACACGGTCCAGAATGACCTTTTGTCCACTTCCTACAAGCTGCAGAGAGCAAACAGCAACACTAGAAGACAGCAGTTGCCTGTCACAGTTTGATTTATCAGTGTATGGCAATAATATCACCACATGAACTGTTACTCCAAACTATCTGTTGGATGGAGACACCAAAACCATGAATAAAAAACCAGAGCACCTAACAATATATTTTTTATAAAATATACTTCATATATGTATGTAAAGTATATATGTATATATAAAGTATATTTATGTATAAAATATATTAATTAAATATACTTTTGTCATTTTCTTTTTCATAGAGTTATAGAATTAAAATCAGAGATATTTTAGAAATTTAGCAGCAGGGTATTTACATTAAGGCACATATTCTGCTGGAGAAAAGGAGAAATATGCTAATACTTTTTTTTTTTTTCTCATGTAAGCCAGCTCTTGTTTATCTATTCCTATATTGTATTTATTTTACATATCTGATTAAGCAAGCTAGTTTCTGGTATTACATGGTGTTGAGGACTTGAAATTTTAAGTGTATAACATTTTGTGCTGCAGTCCTCTATGTAATAGAAGGGCTGTAGAATGAAACCTCGGGCTTCTTTACTGTACTTGTCTATTTTACTGGATATATGGCTGCACTAAGACAGATACAGGGAATATGACTGAAACCAGGATATCTGTTACACATTCCCAAGTACGGAGACCTGAAAATACTTACTTTTACAGGGAGCCCTTACTCATTTTTAAGGGGCCCTATAAGACAGAAGAAGACAAAATTTTAGCAGGGCCTGTTGCAGTAGGAAAAGAGGTACTGGTTTTCAACTGAAGGAGGGTCAATTTAGATTAGATGTAGGAAGAACTTGTTCTACAATGAGGGTGGTGAATCACTGGCACAGGTTGCCTCAAGGGATGGTGGAAGCCCCATCCCGCAAAGATTCCAGGTGATGTTGGATGAGGCTCTGTACACCTTGGTCTAGTTGAAGCTGTCCCTGCTCATTGCAGAGTGGTTGGACTAGATGATTTTTAAAGGCCCTTCTAGGCCAAACTGTTCTACGATTCTATGATTTTGTGATTTGGAGCTTAAAGAGAGCCTTGTAACTCTGTGCTACTCACATGAAAGTCACCACAGGATCAGGCTTCATACCAGGTGTGCACCTGCTCAGGCAAGCACACAGCACTCCTGAATTCAAAACTAATGTATAACATATAAAACACCTTTGCAGAACTGGACTTGCATGCCATGAACTCTTTCCAAAGGAAAAACCTCTGTGCTGTGCCTTTTCCTGTTTAAGAATAACTTGAATAAGTTAAGGTTGTACAAGGCTGAATAGCTATAAATCCAAGAAAAATAGTACTTACTTGCACTCTGCATGAGAAGTAGAGGACCAATGGCTAGCCTCTGTACTCCTACTAAGTCAGCTTGATACAAAAAACTCACTAGCAGTAAAGGCAACTAGCCTCCACAAAGATTAATTTTAAATAGAAAACATACTGCTCAAAATTCAATTTCAGGTGAATGCAATTTGAAAGAATTAATTTTCTTGCATTTCCTGTTTGAAACTGATAAGGTATTGCAGTTTTTCACGTAATTACTTTAAATAGATGGTGATTGTTTACCGGTGTCAGCTTACCCTTTGATGTTTGTCATATTATTTCCCTTTTAGAAAGCACTTATAGCTGCATAGTAGGATTGTTTCATCATCAGTCAACTGATGTATCATAAATTATTGCTAATGCAGAGCTCCAGTCCTGATTTCACCAGATCAACAGGAAATATCACATTAAATTTAATAACACTGAGATGGGTATTTTCATCTTCTTTCAACATTCCAGCCAGAAAACATACAGGATCCCCACATCCACATGCACACAGCCCTGGAAAACCAAACCCTGTATTCTGACTCATACAATTAACAATATGTCCTCCTACACGCTAAAGAGAAGAGAAATCTCACACTGATGGAACCACCATTGATATTCTGTTATTTATATAAATGTCAAAAGAACTGGAGACTCAGATGTCAAGTTGTTATGCAATCAATTGCTTCGTGTTTTCACCTTTTTTACCAAAGGAGCACAGATTAGAAAATACTTTGATAAGCAGGAGGATTTAGTGTTATTTTTTCTTTTGACTTGATTTTTATGTTAGCATATCTTAAACAACAGAAGATAAAATCTCATCTCGTATTTTAAAAAAATTATAAAATTGTAGTAATAATTTTACACGGGACAGGAATGTCCTATAAAAACCCTGACACAACTACTGCAATGTAGAAACCAGAAAAGAAACAAAAATAAGTCATTATTGATTAATTAACATTTAGCACATGATGTTTCAAGGTCTATCTTATTAATTTCATTAATCATTGAGAAAACTAGTGCAGTATTTTTTATATAAATCAAGTTTTAAATTCCTTTTCCTTTTGTTTTAATTTCAGAGAATTTCAGAAATTAAAAAAGTGACAAATAATAATTCTGCTTGGTTATACAGTTTTTTCTTTGAAGAGAAATTATGAAATTGCAGGCAAGGTCCAAGACCCACCCCTGCTGAAGGGGAAGTCACCATGCTCAACTTCCCCTGGCTGATCATCTCCTTCTCCCACTGAGCATTAGCATCCCTTCAAATTTTCCATCTGTGCATCCTAACATTTCATTTCCAAATGAATCACACTGTGTCCTTTTAAGCTACTCTTTGCACTCATTTAGCTGACCTGATGCATTTGGCCCCAAATAGTTTACAGAATATTCACATAAACAGCTCTTCTAACAACATGGGAGACTAGAAAACCCCAGATAGAGGGTAAAGGAAGATGCCATCCTGAGCAAAGGCAGGGGCACAACTATGTCTCTTACTCTTAGAACTGCTCATAAAGCCCTCACATTTGTCCTCCTCTGTGCTTCATTCTTATCGCACTCTATGTAGAATCTCCCAGAGAAATAAGATTCCGTTCTTTTATTATCATTATTGTCATTATTATTATTATTATTAGGAATAACTTCTATAAATAATAAAGATAGTAAAACATTAAAGTAAATTATAAGTGTTTAGTTTCAAGTATCTGAAATAATATTTGGGTTGAAAATAATTTGCATTAGTACCTGTCAAGTAGTTACTAATTGTATAAATATATACAGATACGATCCTTTAGATAACCGAAAATGATTCATTACTATTGATAAACTTTTTGAACTGGGGTAGATCCACCTCCAGGTCTGTCTGTGATGTACACAGATCAAGATTGTGCACTTGAGTACATGTTTGCATGTCCATGATTGGCTGATGTGACACGGAGAAACTGCTGGCTAGAGTAGATGGGAACCAACCAGATGAAGAGAAATAGCTAAGGCACCTGAAATTTGCATATGGTACTTCACATCAAGGTTTGGAAACTTCACAATGAACAACAAATGATGCAAAATATAGTACACATTTGAAGATATTAAAATTTATTCCCTCAAAGTTAAGAAAGGTAGTGTGCTTATGTGTTTGTACATCAGTGTTAGGTGTAAGAAAGCCAAAAACTGTGGCAGGGAATAAGCTTCTAGCAAGATCAACTGGCAAAATAATCTAAACAAAACCAAACCCCAACAGCAAAGAGTGTATTGAGACAAGTGGGAAAGATCTTATGCAGCTGCCTGGTCTAAACCAAAAAACTGAACTGAAAATGTGCAACAGCAATGCCTTGTCAAGACTAAAACAAAATATGGAGTAAAATACAGATATAATTCAAGGCTTTCAATACCTGTTGTCTAAAGATGGTTTTTAGTTGTCAATACCAAAAATGCTGTGGTGATAGCCAACCAGGCCTATGTATAGTTCACCATCTGGAATGCAAGGCTGGTGGAAAACTTGAGAGCAGATGACTAAGCTCAGATGTTACATAGCAATTTTATAGGCGAGAAGCAAGAACATTACAGACCTTGTCTATTATAAGCAATCCTCAAAGCAATTCCTGCAAAGGTGGGGAGTGAGATGAAGGGTCTGGCTCACAGCAGACAGAATGAATGAAAGAAACCAAGAGCATCCTATTTGTACCCCTTCTAAAAATCTATCACTTAGTTTAATTTCCCATTTCAAAGGCTAATGATACAACTAAAAAGGTTAATGGGGATCCACATGAAGAGTAGATCCTAAATCTGGGCAAAAATAAACAAGGACTGTTTATAAGTTGGTGTCCCACATGCTGCATTCAGCTTTCCTGACTTCCCAAGACATAATTGTGCAAAATTGTGCTGCTCCTAAATACTTTTCTGTATTAATTGCATTTTTAAAATGGTAGAAAAGAAAGTTAGTAAGACTGAAAATGCAGTATTACTGACTTGGAAAAGGATTTGGCAGCTTCAGTGGTGAAAATAAAATTCTAGCATTTCTGACTTTTGGGGTGGGTTTCTTTTTTTTTTTTTTTGATTGACTGACAAATAAATTGGTATTACTTTTAAGCAGAAAGCTATATGTATGCTTTTGAGCTACAAAATATTCTGGCTAAATGTTCAAAAGAAATCTCAGTTGTCCAAGTATAATGTGTACCTTAAAAAAACAAACAAAAAACCTCATCCAAATGTACGGAAAAAATAAAATTTCGTAAGTGCAACAAACAAAAGTAAGGCTGCTTCACTCATGTAATGACAGACCAAACACTAGAAAAGAAAGCATGAAAGACTTCCCTGCAGTTGCACTATTTGCAGATCTCTTTACAAAGAGCTGCACTGTGTGCGCCAAGAAATCTCAGGGAGAAGTCACGACTGCTAGAGAGCTGGTGATGAGAGTTGGTATCTCGAACCAAGACACCTGGCAGAAATGCATTACAAAGAGGGTGTCTTTCTACAGGAGAAAAATACTCGTTTTGGAAAGCTGACAATGCAAGTGCATGATGTAGGAAGAGGGGGAACCAAAAAGGTTGGTATTTTTCCTCAGTTTTTTAGATGTGAAGTTAAGCAGCAGTGGAATTTTTCTCTCTGTTCCATGAAACACATCTTGCAATCAGTGGGACATAAATCTGTGCTCAAGCCTTTTACCATAATGTGACCTGAAAAATCTGGTTGAGGTCATTCCTGGCGTCAGTAAGAGCAGATGCTGTGTCCCAAATTTCAGTCAAGTGTCTCACTAGAACCACAGACTTCCCCTCACCAAAGCAGTAGCTGAGCACGACACAAAATACCTGTTAACTTGACTATCCATACTCAAGCTCCTGCTACCTACTAGCAAGTCCAGTGCTGAACTTTCATCCTCTAGAAATGTTCCCATCCTTTAGACATACTTTTGACTGATCTGCACTTGAGAAAAACTAGCCTATTCATTTTGGGAAAAACATTGCAGTGTTATTGCAGGATACCCCTCTCCCTTCCTCAGCATTCATTTCTGCAATGGCAAAGGTTTATTTACGTTTAACCTGGAAATGTTGCAATTTTCACAAAACAGGGATACACTGTCCACAGGGGGAACTATTTTCCAAAAGCTACTCTAGTTCTCAGTATTTTGAGAACACGCTAACTGGCAAACAATATGGCTATCTGAATCTATACTAAGATCTACAAGGTCCATTTATTTACCTATATATTTAAAAGTATTTCTTCAAGATCCAACCCACAACCTTTTGATTCAGAAATACTGCATTCTCTGTGGGAATGAGACAGAGGTATAGAGCCAATTCTTGGTCTGGCAGGTTAAGGTATCTGCTTCATGCCCAAATTTTTCATTCTTATTTTAACTGCCATGAACACTTATGAAACTGAAAAACAACAGAGCTGCAATTCAGATAAATTAAGATTTCTGAGCTCTGAAAACTTCACATAGAATTATTCACCAAATCAGAAGAGAATTGATTTTGTACACAAAATGTCACACTTTGTACAAGTACTATACAAAGTTTTCAGCAGTTTTGCTCATCTGTTTGCTTTTGAATTTTGCAATCTCAAGAACACCAGTGATGACAAGCATTCAGGACCACAAAGTTTAATCACCTAAGATATCTGTGTCACATAAGTAGTCCAAAAAATGTTGAAAACCAGGAAGTCTTCATAGTAAAAAACCTAGCAATAGTAATTTGATGATATCTTGAGAGTAGAGCACCTTTGGGAAATTAAGCAGCTGCTGAGTATGTCTTCACTTCATATTCACACTGTGGAATATCATAAATTAATATATTTACGAATACAAAGGAACAGAGTAAAATCTTTCTTTTCAGTTTGAGGGGATTGTTTATATCTCATGTTCTCCCAGTCTGAGAAAGAAATTACATAAATATTTACATGGAGTATGCAAGTACTAAAATATACTAACAAGGAAAAATATAATTTCCTGGAAAATAAAGTGTTATGTAAAAGGATGAGTTCTATTGATCCTTCACATCCTTCACATGTAAGTACAGATTTTTCCTGGACACAAAAAAAAAAAAAAAANAAAAAAAAAAAAAAAAGGAAGAGAGACAAACAAACCCTCTTCTATTAAAAGAGATAAAACCCTAAAAATACTAATTTTTTTTCAATATAAAGAATTTCCTCTCCCCTTTATCTAAGATAGCATAAAAGTTTTGATACTTAAAAATTCTCTTTAAGATCACACTTGTGCTTTAAGAGCTGCAATCACTTCAGGCTCACCTTTAAGACCTACCATATTTCAGGACTTAAGATATCTAAGAAACAATTCTCTGAAATGTCTCACTTGTCCTTGCAACAGATGGTGCAGAAAGAGTGCACCAGCGAACCAGGCAAAAATCCCAGGAAATCTACAAGTGTCCAAAGACACACATACAGGCATGCATGCACACAGGAAAACACACACTTTCAGTCAACAACAGTATAATTAAACTGCCTCATGCAAATAATAACAAGAAAAACAGTGGCAAAATGGAAAGGGAAAGCAATAATATTTGCTGAATAAAACTGATATAGACTAGATGTCAGTCAGTCTAGAATGCATCCTGGAATGGACTGCTTTAAGCAACTGAAGTTTTCAGATGGTAGTTAGATTGGAGACTGCAGTCTGAGTGAGAGGCACCAACAGAAATCCCTCCCGGATACACCTCCTTCTTCACAAGGCTCCAGCTTACATGCTATAATAAAGACTAACCTAGGTTTCAAACTTGAATCAGACTTCTTCTGATACAGTGCTTACAAAATTCATTTACCGTCACCATTCCTGCATCTATCTAGTTAACATAACCAGTTTGAATATCAGATGTTCTGAGGCATTAAAAACATTCATCAAGGAGTCAGAAGTAATGTAAAGTCGTTTCACTGCTAAATCACAGACTCATAGAATGGTTTGGGTCGGGAGGAACCTTAAAGGTCATCTAGTTCCAACCCCTCTGCTGTGGGCAGGGACACCTTTACCTAGACCAGCTTGTTCAGAGCTCCAGACAGCCTGGCCTTCAACACCTCCAGGGATGGAGCATCCTCATATTCTATGGGAAACATGTTCCAGTGCCTCACCACTCTCCTACGACAGACTTTTTCCTAACATCTGACCTAAACCTACTCTCCTTCAGTTTGAAGCCATTCCCCCTTGTCCTGTCACTACATGCTTTTGTAACAAGTCTCTCTCCACCTTTCTTGGAGGCTCCCTCAGGTACTGGAAGGCTGCAATTGAGTCACCACAAAGCCTTCTCTTCTCCAGCATGAACAATCTCAATTCTCTCAGCCTGTCCTCACAAGAGAGGTGCTCCTTCCCTCTGATCAACTTGGTGGCCTCCTCTGGACTCACTCCAACAGGTCCATGTCTTTCCATTGAGGGTCTCAGAGCTGGACACAGAACTCCAAGTGGGGTTTCACCAGAGTAAAGTAGAGTAGAGGAGCAGAATCCCCTCCCTCACCGTGCTGCCCATGCTGCTTTGGACACAATTGGCTTTCTGGGCTGTGAGTGCATATGGGTGGACCATGTCCAGCCTCTCCTCCCCCAGCACCCCCAAGTCCTTCTGGGCAGGGCTGCTCTCCATCTGTTCAGCCCCCAGCCTGTGATGGTGCCTAGGGTTGCCCCATCCAGGTGCGGCACCTGCACTTGGTCTTGGAAAGCCTCATGAGATTTCCATGGGCCCACTTCTTGAGGTTGTCCCAATCCCTCTGGATGACATCCTGCCCTTTAAGTGTGACAACTGCATTACTCATCTTGGTGGCCTCAGTAAATTTGCTGAAGGAGCACTTGGTTCCTTTATCTATGTCATTCATTAAATACCACTGCTCTGAACGCAGACCCCTGAGGGACACCCTTTGCCACTGACGTCCTGCCACACTCTGAGCCATTGACCACTACCCTCTCTATGCGACTGTCTAACCACTTCCGTATGCACTTAGGAGTCCACCCATCAATTCCATCTTTTTCAGTTTCAGGACAAGGATGTTGAAGGTGACTCTGTCAAAGGCTTTACAGAACTCCAGATCTGGAGGATCTGGATACCTGCAGCCCTTCCCTTGTGCACTGATGTACTCATCCCACCATAGAAGGTCACTGGGGTAGTCAGGCACGACTTGACAATCTTGGTGAAGCTGTGATGGCTGTTTCAAATCACCTCCCTGTCCTCCCTGTGCCTTAGCATAATTTCTGGGACCATCTGTTCCATGATCTTCCCAGGTACAGAGGGAAGGATTACAACAGGTCTGCAGTCCCTCCTTTATATCCTTTTTAGATATGGATATGGTATTTCCCCCTTTCCAATCCCCTGGGACTTCACCTGACTGCCATGATTTTTCAAATATCATAGAGAGTTGCTTTACAGCTGCCTCAGACAATGTGCTCAGGAATCTGGCATCATCTACTCGGGTTCCATGGACTTACATACATTCAGGTTCTTCAGGTTGTCAGGAACCTGCTCTTTTCTTGCAGTGGGAGGGATTTTGCTCCTCTGGTCTTCATCCTGCTGTCCATCCACTCGAGAGATGTGAGAAGAGAGGTTGCCATTGAGGACTGAGGCAAAAATATTCTTGAGTATCACAGTCTTCTCCTCATCCATAGCTACCAGTTTTCCAGCATTGTTTATNCTGGAGGATCTGGATACCTGCAGCCCTTCCCTTGTGCACTGATGTACTCATCCCACCATAGAAGGTCACTGGGGTAGTCAGGCACGACTTGACAATCTTGGTGAAGCTGTGATGGCTGTTTCAAATCACCTCCCTGTCCTCCCTGTGCCTTAGCATAATTTCTGGGACCATCTGTTCCATGATCTTCCCAGGTACAGAGGGAAGGATTACAACAGGTCTGCAGTCCCTCCTTTATATCCTTTTTAGATATGGATATGGTATTTCCCCCTTTCCAATCCCCTGGGACTTCACCTGACTGCCATGATTTTTCAAATATCATAGAGAGTTGCTTTACAGCTGCCTCAGACAATGTGCTCAGGAATCTGGCATCATCTACTCGGGTTCCATGGACTTACATACATTCAGGTTCTTCAGGTTGTCAGGAACCTGCTCTTTTCTTGCAGTGGGAGGGATTTTGCTCCTCTGGTCTTCATCCTGCTGTCCATCCACTCGAGAGATGTGAGAAGAGAGGTTGCCATTGAGGACTGAGGCAAAAATATTCTTGAGTATCACAGTCTTCTCCTCATCCATAGCTACCAGTTTTCCAGCATTGTTTATTGGGGGGATACAAGTTCTTGACCTTCCTCTTCTGGTTAAAAGCCTGTAAAAGACCTTCCTCATTCTTCACATTATTAGGCTGAGTTCAGTTTGAAACACTCTTCTCATGATATATCTATAAACTTCTAAAACACTTAGAAGAGGAATGATGACAAATAGGTTGTTTGAAGCACTCTCTAACATGTTTCCTTGAAGTACTTGTACAGTTGCAATAGCACCATGCTTATTAAAAATCAACTGTAATGTTTTGTTACATCCAATATACACTGGGAAAAATCCCTACTGTCAATTTTTTTGGTCAAGCACAGATTGTTAAACCTGTATTTCAGCACAGTATTTTACATCTACATCTACAGCAATGTAGATAAGATGTTTGTCATTGTTGCCATTTTATTTATCACTTCTTTTAAATGCTTTGAAAACTAGGATATATGATTTTTGCAGACAGACACTTAACTTTTGTCCTTAGGTCTACAACCATCATAAAATTAGAATAGGGAATTTTATGAAATTGCAAATAAATTCAACAGTTTGATGATCAGGCAGGATTGTGTGATTTAAATCAAGACCCCTGTCTGGAATCTGTAAAAATCACACTGCGTCAGTACGCAGTGTAAAGAAACTGAACTTTTCATTCATCATACTTAATTATAACGAATTACTGTTTTTCTGCAATATGTTGTAAGACCTTGTACTGAAATGTGACTTGGCTCTCACTTCAGTCATCTATCCCTTTGTATTCTGGAACACTCTCTTTAAATCTACACCCTTGAAAGTTGAATTTTCTGAAAGAAAATGAACAGTGTTGGTTCCCTGCATCATGGGAGAGGTTCTTCACAGCTGGGATTTGACAGATTTTTTCACTTGATGAATTCTTTGACCTGGTGGTAAATGTAAAGTCTGAATATTACCATTTGTGTCTGACACTTGACAGTCTTGGAGAAGGGACCAGCAATGGTACAACTTTGTTGTGTGTAGATTAATCTAAATGACAGTATTGGTAAGAGAAGTGATTTGCAATCCAATAGTTGAAGGTTGGTCAGAGCTTTCTTTCTCTTTCAGGAAATATTAAGCCCTCAATGAAGTAACTAAATGAGGTACATAACCCAGGAAAAGAGATACAGAACAGTATCTGTCATTTAAACTACAATGTAGAGGATCCAAAAATTCATGGAACAAAAAAAATTTAAACAAACTGGAATACTGAACTTTCTAGTTATTAATAAGTAGGCTGCATTGTTTCATGTATTTTTAATGTTAGTCTTACAGATTTGTCTCAACAATGTATTGTAAGAATGCGGTGCAAAAACAAAATGAAAGCTAAAGATACATAATTGTTCAGAAATTAAATAAAAATAGAGCAGAGATTTATGGACAAGAAATGTATGACAATATTTAAAATTACTTTTTGCACTTATGAGCACAAATAGAAAGGTTTTCCCTTACTTTTATGCATCACAGATGGCCAGATATTAGAGGAATAATCTAGTCATGTTTTCTGTATTTCAGGAGAATGATTTATTAACTTATTGTGTCTCCATTATTTTCTAAATTATGAAGTGACATCACTTAATATTTGTTTTTGTTAAAAGTGCAAGGATTTTAACTGCTTCAGCTGAGTGAAAATAATGTTTGCTCTTCCTTTGCTAAAAAAAAAAATCCCCTTGTGGAGAATTGTAATTCAGTTTTTGTGCAATAAGTAGAATTCAGAGTCTGATCCTTGCTGACTTTTAAATTTTATCTATATTTTTTACATTTAAATCTGTATATCGTCTAGGGCCAGCATTAAGCAAAAAGACCTCATGCTGCACTGAGGGAAACAGGTATCTTGTAGAGAGGGCTGGTCAGCTTCAACTTGTACAACCAATGAATAGTTTATTCCCAATATACTTCAGTTTAAAACTCCTAGCACACCCCTAAGTAAAGGGAATAAATCACAAATTTCTGAATTTAAAGAAAAAAACTGTTGATTCAACTTTAATTACTGAATACAGAATACTCATTCTTGCCCTTTTAGGCAAAGGGGGCATATTAATTGTGAAGAAACACTTCGTTTTTGTTTAAATCCATAGGTTTCTGAACTATTGTATCTTTTCAGGGGAGAAAAAGTTCCAGAAAGGCTTGAAAAAAGTTGGGTTTTTGAAATTATGTAACTTACTCTCTAAACCTAGAACTTAAAAACCACACAAGGCCATGAAACATGACTGTACTGTAGTCCAAAGGATAAGATTC
This sequence comes from Vireo altiloquus, assembly GCA_013396875.1. Lineage (NCBI taxonomy): Eukaryota > Metazoa > Chordata > Aves > Passeriformes > Vireonidae > Vireo > Vireo altiloquus. The sequence continues at coordinate 353,022 of VZRF01014662.1, forward strand.
AAGATTCTGCGACAACAAAGGAGGAATAACTTTTTAAAATTTTGTCAATTTTTTAGGACAAGATGACATCAAAGCTGTTTCATAAGCTCAAGCTAAGCTCTTTGGGTTGTTGTTCGCTCTTTTTCTCAAAGTAAGCTTCTGGCTGGACTTAAGCTCCTCAGTAATTGCAACAGAAAAGAAAGAGAGTATAGCTTTTAAAGAATACTTTATTTCTCTCTTTTCCCACAGATCTTTTGATAATCAGGCTTATCAAAAACTCTTAAAGGCTTTCTCAAATATCTGTCTGACAAACTGATGGGAACAACTCTCATCGTTAATAACATTATGTATGAGAGCTCTGAAGCTTAAAGATTTTTATTTCTGGTTTACTAGAGGTGAAAACTGAGTCAAAAATCTTCTACAGAATTTCAGCAGAATTCCAGAATAGCCTTTCCAAATTAGGAAAATATTGTTCTATTTTTGTGGATTTATCAGTTGTATTTTAGATATCTTTTATGTCTTCTGATCTCTGGGTTTAATGGTAACATAAAAGTAAAAACATCTAAATGAGAAAATCATCCAATTAAGCAGATGGTATAAAAGCTCTAATACTTCAGAATACTTCAGAATTAAACAGAGTCTGAAAATATGGGTGCAATTGACATATCTAAAAATTAGACAAGTTAAACTTGTTACTGATTTTCAGAGTAGATGGTGGTTCTACACTCCCTGGATAGTCACAAGAATACAACAATCAGTGCTGAAAAAATATTTCTACATACGCTACAAATCAATAAAAGAATTAATCAATTAAAAGAGCAATTCATCATTGCATTTAGTTTAATTTATTGTCTAACCGTGAGCAGAACTTTTGTGTCTGCCTTGCTGAAATTACTCCTTACAGAAGGTTTGTGATTTGCTTTGGCTCACCTCAAATGCTGAGCTTTCCTTCATAACGAAAAGATGCTTTTTGTCTGCTCCAAGTACAAGTGAGAAGTTGACTCACCTATTCTTTGCTATGTAGTCCACAGGATAGTTGGGTGTCTGTAAAGGGCATGCATAGAAAAAGCTAGGAAATGCTGATGGATGTGTATCAGCCCTGGTCCCTGTTTGACTTACTTCACCTCTTCTATTTCTGGAACAAACCCAGCAAAGTTGCTGTGACACAGGTAGCTCACACACAGAGCAGGACAATGTCCCAGGGAGCAAATAAGTAGTGGAGGGAAAGAAGAAGTAATGGTTCTAAAACTGCAATGGCAGAGAGGTACTCTCATCTTTCAGGCCCACATGGACCACTAGCAAAAATTCATGCCTCTGCAGGCAAACTTCTACGCAAGAATTTTGTGGTAGGATCACAGGGAAATTTCCAGAGGGTGGTGAAATGAGGGAGATTGGGCTTCATGGGGTAGGTGATCTTCAAGTCAGGGAGGAAAGCAACCTCCATTATGTTCTGCAACACCATTCAGTCTGCTTTACTCGTCGGATGTAGATGTCCATTCCCAAATTTGCTACCAGAAAGTTGGCGAGGATTTTCTTTGTTTGTTTATTTTGTAAAAATTAGTGACCTGGCCTGGGATTACTGCTGAAACTGAGAGATAACATCAATTTTCAAAACCATTTTGCATGCTGTTTCAAATATCTGACTGTAAAGGAAAGATGTGTGAATGACAAATTCTCTGTGACAGCAGCGGTGAATCAAAACTGTAAGTGGAGTTGACATGAAAGAAATAATGGACTTTGAATCAGACTGGGCACAGGTCAGAAGCTTTATGATCCAAAAATTGGTGAAAACACTGTCTTTGATTTCTTCAATGTTGAATGTCAGATCTACAGTGTTGCATTTTATCTGTTCTCCCACTCACAGGAAACTGCTATATCTCTATGATGTCAGCATGAAATCATGGGTCATCTTAAATGCTCTTATATATGAAACAACTGGGAAGTTTGCAATAAGCTGCAAACCCAGTAATTGTCATGCTTTTTCTGTGTGCTGTGAACCAATCTCTTTAAGACTCTTTTTGTGTACTGTTCTTCACAGTCAGCCCCACCCCCACCTGGCAGGGTAAAAAAAAGCAATACAAAACTTCCATCTTCAGATAATGCACCTTTGTTTATGCGGGAGATTTTCTTTGTTTTGTCAAGGTTAAAGAAACCCAGTATGTCAAAATCTCTCATCGTTTTAGCAGAAAGAGGTAATAATTAGGCAACAAGCATCTAGAAGAGAAATTTTTGTACAAAGAAGTTTTCATTTGATGAAATCTTTATTTGATGACTCCTGGGCTTGGATTCTAACCCTGAATCATGCAATAGGAAGTATTACATGAAGAAGCACAAAAGTTCACTCATAAGCAAGCATGGTTTAGAAAACATGTGGGCCTTTGTTCCCAATTTAGTGGCATCTATTAGCTGAGCAGAATGTGAAAGGAGATAGAGGAAAGTGGAAGTGATCTCTTTCTCATATCCCCAGGGCTGGAACTGGTCCACATTTCTTTATCTCCTTCTGTGACATCCACTACAGACAACTTAGTTAAGCACAGATACCTTTCTGACATGTTTCTCATATGTTCTGAAACTGCCAGATATGAAGAATCTCCCATCATTCAGGGCAGTCTATCAATTTTTACTGATGTAGCTTCTCGTTGTGACAGCCTCTCTCTCATAGGCTGAATGCTTTCAGAAGGGCCATGAATGACATTTTGCCATATTCAAAGTAAGTAAGCCCTTTCCCAAAAAGACACATTATATTTAATGTATTTTTTTTAAATCCCATATTTTGTTATGAGTCCTTCAGTGGGAAAGAGGAAGAACAGAATAAATAATTAAATTATGCTATTTCTCAGAACAAGTATCTTAATTTATATTGTATAAAAGGCAAATGTCCTGATAGTGGCGTAGCCTTGAAGACTTAAAAAGAAAACATTTCTGTGTTTATCAGAATAAATTATTTCCTGACACCTTGACAGAGACATCTTCAATCCCTTGGGTCTACAGTCCACACAGAATCAGAAATGCTTAACTGAAGGTCGTAAAAATCCCAGAATATACAAAGTTGCAAGATCTTTTATAACTGTGATTAACAAGGCTAAGTTCTTTTTGACAGGGACTCTTTAAACATATTTTTACATGGTGTCTCGAACACTTATATCTCAGTCAAGTCCTTTGGATGGTGAAGTATAAACTATTAAAAATGTGACAATTTTAGATATGTGAAAGCCTGGTCCTATTAGTTAAATGTAATTTGCATTTAAAACAAGCAATTGCAAGAATTAGGTGTTTTCCTAGATGGTATTTTTATTCAAAAATGTGCCTGTATTAAATTTAAAGGAAGCTTTGACTAAATTGTGCTTAAAAATATTAATAACAATAGTGTGTAAAATAATACTGAAGTCGTATTTCAACCAAACATCCCTCTCTGGTTACTTCCTTTGAGTTGTTTATCAGAGAAAGGATATTCTGGAGTAGGTTTCCCAGCTGAAGCAATGGTACAAAAGTGGTTTTTGTTGCATGATGGAATATGATGAATTTAGGAGTGGAGTGAAATGTCCATCTCTGCCTTGTCAGTAAACTAGTGATCTGTTCACTGTCTTTACAACTCTGTAATATCTCGGTCTTATTTTTCTACTTTGCTGTAATCATAACAGCAAGCAAGTGCAAGGATTAGGAACATCTTTTGTTTGTTTAATTAAATAGATGCTAAAAGAGAAAATTGCACAATTTATGGTACATTGAAACAGTTTTCGATAAGGAAGTTAATTATGGAAATATTTGGATATATTTCAGTCTTTCCAAGAGCTCCACTTTCTATCATTACTCTGCAGAAGCCTAATTATAAAATATCAAGACTGTCAGCATAATATTTTCCAAGTCTAGAAATAATTACATAATTTCCTAAATAGTGGTTTGGGTTTTTCATCTAGGTTTGGTTTTGCAAAAAAATAAAGGTAATCTAAACACTGGTGAGAGACAATGATTTTTTTTCTAACTTCCAGAGGACCACTTGACTATGAGTCGTACAATTTATAAGAGAATTTCTCTTTATTGATAAAATGCAAATGGACAACTAAAAAAGCAGAATTTGTGAATGTGCTGGCCAAAGGGGTCCTGGAATGAGTACCCAATTTAAACCTAAGTTAAAGTTAAACCTAAGTTAAAAATATAATATGAAAGACAAAAAAGCACCTTTTTTTTGTCTAGTTAAAATTCGTTTGCACCTTTAAGGGACATTTTAGTAGCAAGGTCAAGAGCAAAACAATAGACTGTTGGTACATGTGAAACTGAGACAAGTTGCTTAAGAACAGTTTACAGAGTGTTCACAGGTAAGAAACATGAAGACAGTCATTCTTTCAAAAGAGGAAGTATATGATGAAAAATACATATTTCATGTTCTCAGAAGACAGAAAAAATATTATAGAGTAACTGAAAAGGAGTCACGAAAAAGAAAAAATTAAATGCCTTAAAACTGATGTAAGCCAAATTGTTACCCTAAAAATATGAATCAAAGGTGTTGAATATTACTTAATAATACAGAAGTAGTTTTTCCCAGCATATATGTAAAGGATCTGAGAAATCTAATTGATCGTAAGACTTACAAGTCTTGATGGTGATTTTATTTTTCAGTTATTGTGAGAGATTATTAAGTAATTGGTTGCATCCCTTTTGACACACCATTTCTGTGGTCAGTTTATTAAGGTTAAAAAGAGCTTGAAAATATGTTCCAATCAATCATTCTCATTGCTTTCAAAAAGTGCACATTTTGTACTACGTGATGTTTGCAATGTCAATACTCTAGATAAAGAAATGGCAATGAATTCTTGGTATTTTGCACAACCCCCTTGTATATTGGCATCATTTCAGTCAAACCTTCTATATTTTCCTTTTTTCCTCCTTAAGCACTTTACTAACCCTGTGGATTTCGAAACATTCAAAAGAAGTAAAAGCTTTTTTGAGGGAAATGGGATAGATTAACTGTATTAATTATTTGTGAAATTTGTAAAATCATTTGCAAGCCTTTCTGCTGCTTGCTTATTTACATTTTAATAAGAAATCAAGAACATTTCTTCATACAGTAGGTAAAGTACTGCTCTCTGCGTAGTCTTCAACTCCATCTTCATGACTTACAAGACATGCTCTAAAGGAAGTCAACAAGTTTTCTGCCTTGGTCAGGCTAAACCTCTAAACAGGTGCTTATCTTCTTCATTTAAATATAGTTTATCTCTTTATAAATATATTACTTTATTTTTTGAAGAAAGCCCTATAGGTTGAAATTCTGCAATGCGACAGCAGCAGGAATGATTACTTAACCAAAAGTCGCTGGTTTACAGGACAATTATGGAGGGCCACAGACCATGGCTTACAGTACTTGGGCATGGAGAGCATAGAGAGCAGGAATCCTTATTGCACCCACAGTACTGGCAGTAAAACATCAGGTGTTAGTAAATGTAATGAAAAATGAATGGAATTGTCAAAGATGGGAATTTGTGAAATAGCTTATAGACAGCCCAGACTCATTTCTCAAAGCTGGCAAGTACCAGAATACATAGTTAACTTGGTTCAGCAGAACAGTCCACTAATAACTGCATCATCCTATTGAAACCAAGTTTGAGATGTTTGCATCTGCCCTATTCCATCTCTGGTGTTTAGAGAGGAGAGTCACACCACAGATAAATCTCTTGTAACACGCAAGTACTTTGCTGGGGGGTACCTTTTATTCTCATCAGTCAATGTTATTTTCCAGGAAAGGACCACTGTGACCACTATGATCAAGTGTGGGCTATGAGAAAAGTGGGGGACTTGCCTCCTCAGCATAACCCTTCACAGAGTACATATTAAATCTATGACTCTATGTGGCTGGGTCCTTTGGCTGTCACTGATAGTCCTTCTGAACGGCAAAGGAAAATGACCAAGGGATAAGATGACTTTGCTCTCCACAGAAGTGTCTTGTCAGGAAAAAATGCCGTTTAAGCAAGCCTTCTACACTGTCAATCTGTAATTGGCAGGAGGACTAGTAAAAATCAGCTTACTCAACATCCTCTTACATGAAATTGCCAAGTTGCCAGCCATACACCAAAATGAAATAAGTTCCACTCAGTTTAAACGTGTGCTTATACATAGACAGATCTGGATTATTAAATGCGGCATCATTAAAATCTCTCTAGATGGATAATTAACAGCATGAAGTAAATTAAGCAGAGACATGCTGTATCTAATTTGAGTTGCTGTACACTAGTTCCTTATTGCACACCTCCAAAAATTGGCATGATGGAATGTGGAAATAATTATTCTTAATAAGAAAAATTAGTGTCAATGTCCCAGAAGGTCATTGGAAGCTCATGCCATGAAATTACTGCAGACGTTTGACACATTAGCATGCATTTTGATACCTTCATTGCTTTGTATAAACAGTATCTATGTAAACCTTTGAGTGAAAACTTATCGTTCCTCTTTTTCTGAACCATTGTTTGATAAAATACAATATCTATAATGCATTTTAATTACATGATATATCTTTCGTTAACATCTTCTACATCTCAACTATTTCAACGTGTGACAATATCAGCAGAGGGCTGCAATATAAGCTTTCAGGATGTGTGCTACAGATGCATAAAGATACGAAACACTGTTCTATAGAATGAATATCAGGCCAAACGCAGGACAGGAAGTGTAGCAGTGTGAGGATGTAAATCAGTGGTGCTCTTAGCAATACATCACAAATTTCTGCAGGGGAAAGATATAATTTCTTCATAATTCACAGTCTGCTTCTGTGGGTGACTGGGAAAGACAACCTGCTTTGGACTCTCCCCACCTCTGTAGTCAGAGAGGTCTGCATTTACTTCTGCCAGTGTACAGTCTTGCAGCAATAGTTATGTTTCTCTTGACACCTTCTGTATGGCAACAGCAAGATGAGACATACAAGTAGAATTGTCTGACAGTTTTTGCTTTAGGAGCAGTGTGACAGCACCTATAAGTGGAAGAGTTGTATAAGTTCTTTTTTCTCTGGTTTCTTTACAGGAAGTGTTTTGCATGCAGATAACTGAGGCAAAGCTGTAGTGTAAGCAGAGCACTTTCAGAATTAGCACAAGGTCAATCAAATCAAGTCATTTACAAGGGTATGGTACAGATTTGACTGTACCCGGATACTTCACAGGAAACCGTGAATATACTTTGTCTGCTGTTAGGATTTTTGAGTGAAAAAAACAACACTGTGGATTTTTTTAATCTAGTGATAGAAAAACAATAGCTTTTAGTTAGTCCAGAGAATGCCTTATCATTTGCTTAGTGTTTCCCTTTACAAATTATCTTTCTGAAAAATTTCCTTGTTGAAATGTTTGCTGCAAAAGGGATTTTTAAGCAAATGCAAGAAGTGTTCATTAAAATTAAAACGAAAATAAAAAAGAAAAAAGAGCACTGAGAAACATAATTCCAAGTTCTGAGAGGTTTTACTAGAAATCTGTGTCTAAGTGTTACATCCCATAAATAAAAGCCATGACACCTCTCTGTCCTGTTAACAAGGGTATCTCAGTCTCTAAGTATTCTGAGTGAGCAGCACTGATCTGTTTCATGTTTAAGCATTATTATTAGACATTGTAATTAAGGAAAAAAGATTTTAATGATGAATTAGGCTAAGGCAACTACAAACTGGGGTGAGAATCAGAGGTTTTCACTCAAATGTGGCAGAAACAGTAACAATACTGGCTCTGTCTTGTGATCTTCTCATGATTATTTTGTCTATCTGCCTTTTATACTATTGCTTACTGGTTTAATTAGACCAGCGCCAATAAATCTCCTTTGTGGATCAGAACTCTGTACTGCTAGGCCACATATAAAAGCATTAGAAATCAAAATTGTATGATGTGTATAATAAAATTTACTATTTTGTGCAGGTGGAACACCCTGCAGAAATAACTACTCTGAAGAACTTAGGTGTGCACAGCGAGCCAACATGCACCGAAAAGCATGCAGCAGTGCTCCTACCTTCCTAGATTATGTAAGACTTCAAAATTTCTTGGTGTAATTTTCTCTCACCTCGCACCTAGCACCCAGGGATTCAGATAAACAGTGGCTGTGAAGAAGAAAGTGAATTTAGCCTTTAGGTTTTTTCTTAAAATATTTTGGGTCAAGACTCAAACCCCCCTTTCATCTGTAGGAATGATTTGAATTAAGTTTATTTCTGTCTTTTTCCTTAAGCAGAAGAGTGTCACTCTGGGCTTGAGACATTAAAACGTGCTAGCTGAGCCCACTCTTTCCTGCTTTTCTGGATGCCTTACAAAGCCTATTTTCTATATATCTGATTTCACAGGCTAACTGCAACACCCTAAGAGCAGAAAAGAGAAAGATTCATCATAAAACAGCAGGTAAAAATGATTTCAAATGGTTATTATTTAACTCCTAGCTTGATCGACACTACATGGCATAATTGTGCCACGTGTTCTTTTTTTGCAGAAAACTTGCAAAATTGCCTGGTTAACCAAATAACATTTGATTTTCAGCTTCCAGCAACTCAAGGAATTAAGGATGCAGGAATTAAGAAGAATATTTGGAAGAACTTCGCAGTAAAATTAAATTAAAATTCCAAAACATTTTGCCTCTGACAGCTAAGATCATGGGGGAAAGACAAGAGTCCAGCATAAGGAACTATATAATATAATTTTTAATTAAAAGTCATTTGTAAAATCAGTTGTAGTCAGTTAGGCCAACGTAACAAATAGACAGAGAAAATGAGGCAAACATAGGCATCTCTGCTCGAAAACAACAGAAACATGTTTTTTGTAATTTGAAAGAAATTAGAGCCTGAGGTTATAATCATGCTCTCAGTCACACAAGGAGTAGAATGCACATATATCTTAATTAACTGCACAACGATGTAAAGAAGATCGTAATCAGAAGCCATAAATCCACTGGACAGGTTAGGGCAAACAGCTGATGAACCAGGAGCAACTCTTCAGTAAAGGACGTAGAGAAGTGAAGATACTCACAGCTGTCAATTAATGGGAGTCAATGGCCTTTGTAGCAGTGAGAGGTGGTGATCTGGGTGTACTCATCCATGAAAAGCAGCATACTTGTTGTTTTTTCGTCTGCTTTTCCTTATTAGGTAATGCTTAGAGCTCCTTTTCATCAGTCATATTTTGAAAACTCATGTAATTTGTTTCCTGCTCCATTTTTTTTTTCCTATCTGGCTTCACTTTTCATGATCATGTGTTTCTGCTTTTCCCAACTTGAAAGAGGCTTCTGTTCATCAAACTGCAAAATTTTCTCAGGACTCATCCTAAAATATTTAACTTTCTTAATGAGGATATGTATGAAGGGTGTAAGGGAAGATGATTCAGATTTCTTACTGGTCATGTCAGAAATATTACGTACTTATGCCGCAGTTATTAGAGGTTTCTGAGATGTCTTAAATGTACTGTCACCTGAGAAATTACCTCCTTAGCATCTTTCAAATAAAATAATATAAAAGTAAACTCTTTGCTTTAGAAACTGGCAGCAAGTGTCTTTGGATTAAATCTGGTCTGGTTGCAAGGACTGAAGGATGTAACTGACCCATGCTCTTCCGGAAGACATTTGTTTCATTATGATGCATCTTGAATTAATTTGGCTTATAGGCTCAAAGACATCTCCATGATGAATGCCATAGTGCAAGAAGTGGTGGCCAATTCAGGGAATACATTCTTCACCCCAGCAACAGCATCAATGCATCTGCATAGCTCAACATTTAAAAAATATTATATACATTTAATACAAAAGCCAAATATTCCTGAGAAATTCCTTAATAATATTCACCTCTACAAAAATTATATTCGCATACATACTTGGATTTTTCAGACCACTCTTCTGTCAAAATATATTTGGATCCTTATTCAGCAAAGTTTAATATTAACTATACCATAGTAAAAAACGCTAGTAAAAAATGCACGGTTGTTTTTCCCTTTATTCGGCAAATTTTATCTTATGAAGTAAAGCCACTTGTCTACATTTCCCATTAATCTCTTTTTGATAGAAATTCATAAAAAACTATGTCATCTGAATGTCTGGTATTTTGATTTGGAGATGTTGCCATAGTATCCTCAATGGGCTTTAGTTTGAGCCCTGCTATTCTACTGGTTCTGTTGGTGACTTAATTTCCCTGGTTACATTATATTTTTCTTGAAGTGTCTAGTTTTACTTCCAGCATGCTCAGCTAAGTCTACATTCCGGGGAGTGGTCAGTAAAGAAGAAAAAGGGATTTATGTTATTAAAGCTGCAATATTTGGTGACTGCACCAGGATTTCCAGATTTCCATTTCCAGTTTTAGTATTTTAGGTTTGGGTCTCTTCTGCTCATTTATATATCTTGACTATATTTCTTTGTAATTTCCACAGCAAGTGGATTTATTTTTAAAAATCTGTTTAGTTAAAAATACTTTGTTACACAAAAAAGTTTCAACCAAAAAATTGGTGTCAGCTCTGTGACTATATTCTCACGTGTAAAATCAATGGTTTGCTTTAACTGTGGCACAATATTTCTCTGACCTATCTTCAAAAGCAGGAGTGAAATTAAACCAAGAGTTCACATCAACCACTTGAATTATGAGATTCTGACATGATTTCAATTTTACACAATTTTTCCTCAGTCTGTTTCCTAATATGTCAGTCTGTTGAAAAAGATAAGCAAAGTGGGCAAGGGAGTAAGAATTTTCAGGACTGAATTTGCAGCTAATGTGGTTGTCAGAGCTAAAGACATGCACATTCCCAGAAGTATTTCTAGCTGTTATTTTTCCTTGAGAAGTATCATCTTTCTAAAATCACCTTTTTCAAGGTAATCAAGTATTCCCCAGCGTGCGGCTGATGGTGGTCCCAGGACCGCATACTTTCTGGCACACCTCCATCAGTCTTTGACACAGGGCAGAAACTGTAATTTGGAGCCAGCAGTGTAAACCCTGAGACAATGGAATAACTTTTAACTGACCTAAATCAAGCATAAACAATAGAGCAGTTTGAAAGGTTTGGTCTACGAAAAATGTCACAGTCTATGGAAGACTGCTTCCTCTGTTTGATCTGTCACTGTACTTCTCAAAACATGACACTCCTTGACATAATATACTTTGATGATAAACTAGATTAACTTTCCCAGTACAAATGAAAGGCCACCTGTTGCCAGAATGCCCATATTCCTTGTTGGCTGTCTTGTAGCTGTCATCACTTCAATGCAATCTGCGCCCAACATGCTGGAATATAATGAATATGTCAGGAGTTGGAGGTCAGCCATCAAAGTACACGAAAACTTGGCTTGCATACAGTGTCAGCATGGAGGCCTTGCCTATCATCTTGTGCAAAGGATTTCTGCACCACTTGATTTGTTTGCAGAGGGCTTGTTTCTGTTGGATGGAACACATTTACTGAGAGGCATTTTGACAGCCCATTCAAACATTTTCAATTTGGAAAATGGTGCTTCCTGTTTCAAGCTATATAACTGATGGATGGTGTGAAATGCCACTGTAGCTGATCATGCTTTTTGTTTATTGTTATTTTAGCATGAAAAGAGCCATGATGAGCCTTGAAGTATTTTGATGAGAGAAAATAATACAATAGGAATACAGCGTTTCTATCAAATCCTGTCCCTTGTGTATAGTTAGCAGAACCTTACCTTTGCTTTATTCATCCTTGCTGGACATAATAGGTCTCTTCGGTGGCTTTGATATTTGTCTGGATTAAAGATTTCAGACTCTCACCTGTGATGGATCTAGTGGTTTAAAATACCATGGATATTTCTAAGATTTTTTCTAAATAATTCTTAAACTTCTCATGAGCTCTTTTCTTCATTGTGTGACCTCTTGGTTACGCTACTAAAATATTTTTAAAGTGACCTTAAGCATGTAAGAAAAGCTTGAATTCTTTTTTTATGCATCTTCTCCACATCCTTCTCCATCATGTTAAAAAATTTACACATGCCTTCATTTCTTGGTATCAACTTTCTTCTTCCTCTTCTGCACAAATACACTTTCTAAAGCTTCACACATTTTCCTGAAATTTTTAGGTCAGTTTATCTTTCTCCACATACACAAACTAAGATGTTCTGGATAAGCCATAATGATACATTTAACCCTAGCTCAGCGTAGGGAGCTTCACCTTTTTGGAAAGAGAAGTTTCAAAATATTCTGGATAAGAAAATGTTAGGTGAATGTAATTTCTCCTATTTAAGACATAAATTATATTTTATGTCTTACTTTTTACATGCCAGCTTGTCAAGCAAAAGAACCACAGAATACAAAAGTACAGAAAGCTGTAATTGTGGTTTGGTTTCTTTGTAACCCCACAATCATCTCCACATGTCTCTTTTTAGGTGTCAGGCCCTTTACGATTAGCTCTGACTCCTCCACCACACTCAATAACCACTGATAGCTAAGGAAGGGCTCTGTAGGTATGATAAAGTTAGCAGTACCCTTTTTTTATATATGTCAAGAGAAAAGGGAAAAGAAGGCAGCTTAGATGCCCCAAATTATTAGTAAACAGATGAAGCTGGACAACTGGGTAAGAATGAAAGAATGACAACAACTTTTGAGCAAACAAGAGAAGAGTACTTTGGCTACCTACCTTTTCCTAAGATATTGCTCTAACTCAATTTTTTTAACTTGCTGTTCTGGATGATCTAATTTGGTTTGTGCACCTTCATCTAAAATATGGTATATCCACAAAAATGCAGGCATCCTGATACCTGAAGGTAGCAAGCATCCACTCAGTCAAAAATGTTTCTGCTCCCCATCTTGAATTTAATGCAAATGGAGATGTGCCACCAGAGGTGTTTGAGATGCCAACTGCCCTTTCAATATATGGTATTTTGGAGATGTAAATTTGATAAGGGATAAGGGATTTTAACCTGTATTTTACACCTGCTTTGTATTTTGTAAAATATATTTTAAAATTGTGGGCTATATCTTAGGTAATTTCATGACACGGATGTATCCCCAAACTAAAATCCTGAAAATACGCTAAAGCTGAAGACAAAAGGAACTGCTCCCTGAAGAGAAAGAGGAAACACCCACAACCCACAGTGCAAAATTGTGGCCAAAATTCAGACCTTTGTGCTGGCTCATAGCTTTTAGATGTCTTCAGAGTATATGTTCTGTATCTGATTGTAACTGAGAACGCTGACAAAAAGTAAAACCTTACAGTGAAGGACAATGTACAGATAAGTTATTTTTCCTACTTAGTTTACAGGAGTGTAAAGAGTGTAACATTGTATGATTGCTCTGAAGATCTTTTTTCATGCAAGTGGAGGTTTACATATGGTAATAAAAGAAAGTCTGTGCTATGAATCAAAAAGAGCATTCTAGAAGCAGAGCTAAATCACAGAGGCACTCCAATGACCTACAAGCCATCCTCTCCCCAGATGCCCACTGGAGTTAGATTTAAGTGAAATTTTCAATATAGGAGATGCTAACCATAGGCTAAGACAGAATTTCTCACAAAAAAACTGTAACAATATATCTATTTAGAGACAAAGGCCTTAAGAGTGCTTGCATGTTATGAGGTGACTTACAGACCATTTATATGCCTTTACTGTTATACTGGCAAACAGATATAAAAAGGTTTGAAGTCATAACCATTGGCAAGTCCGTATTCCCTAGGATTTTGGTGGCTAAATTTAGATTTGAGATGTGATTTTCCATAAACCCCTGTCAGTATGTAACATAGAGATGAACTCATGAGCCTCACTAAAGCTTGCAACTCCTTTTAGTATTAGAATATTATAGATAACAGAACTCATCTTAGAGAAAGATTTTTTTCTTCAACTTTGACCCTCTCCACTGTCTTTTATTATGATAAACATCTGTCAAAAATCAATAGCAATGCTTTTGTGGAAGTTGGTATTTTTATGTGTCTACTGAATTCCTGGGGGAAAAAAAAAGGAATCCCTACTAAATATTTAATGCAGCGAAACTGGGTTGTTTATACTTTTTTTCAGCAATTCAGTATGTATTTGAAAATGTCAGTTTCTAAAAAAGCATTTCTATTCATTCACAATGCCTGTGGGAAACAAGATTCTTCTTCAAAAATATTTGAGGTGTTCTATGAACATCCATTAATTAACTCCATCCAGCCTTTGAAACGTATGTGCATCTTTATTATTCAGGATAAAGAAAAGAAAACCTAGAGCACCAGGACTTCACTAGAGCCAGGGATCAGCTCCTCCAGGAAATACGTCCTTGCCATTCAGGCATTGCACTGGGACTTGTATAACTGCACCATTTATGTGTCTGTCATGGCCTTACTATAATGTCCTAAGGACATGTTTGTTTCCCCTGGGTAAATCTTAAATATATTGTGATGAAGTAAGTGATGAAATGTATTGCATTCAGCTAGATAAAGTTTTTCTGTCCTGCAAATGCACTTACATTAAGAATGAGGTACATTTCCTTACAAAATTTGATAACAGTCTAGATTGTTAGAAATATTCATACTTGTAGTTCGTTTGTTTACAAAAAGTGTTTCAAAGATTTCTACCCCTAACGCTAGCTTTTACAGGACTTTTCAGTAAAGCTGAGCAAAATTCGTGTTTAGATAGATGTAAAGGACTGAAAGGGGTTTTAATTTAATGGTAATTTCAATTAGCAAAGAAAAAAATGCCCATACATAGCAAGAATATTGTCTCCATCCTACCCTGTATTGTACATTGGAAAACGGTATCAGATGCTTTAGGGAAAGCAAAAGAAATCCACAAAAGCATTTCTGTTCATCCACAATGTGTACAGGACACAGTAATTTTTTAAAATTGCATACAAAGAAAAATATATTAATACAGCTCCTGTAAAACAAGTATAGTACCTTGAAATGATATTAGAATTAGGTTCCATTTAATAAGTGTTTAATCTATTATACAGCTTATTTCTTGTTCTGTAAAACCATTTAATAATTTGATATATACACAGTAACTCCCTTATGAAAATCTATATTCAGTGTTTATTTGGGGATCTTACCCTAAAGCATTACAGAGGAAAGATTGTTATTGATTCCACATTGAACTCTAGGCCTCGTTAATTAATTGTTTAATTTAAATTCATTATTTATGGAATTAGTTAGCCATAAAGCAGAAGCAATACAATATGTGTGGGTTGTTATGAAACATGCTTTCAATGCCAAATAAATGAATTCTTCACTGACCCTTGTTTAAGCTTCTTTAGGAGGGTCTGTCTTGCATTATTCAAGGGTTTTTCTTTATTAATTGTTCTTGGAGAAAATAAATGTAGCTTTACAAAAAGTTCATGTGTCTATTAATGATTGCAATATAGGGAATGCAGACCAAACTATACCCTAGTTACAACTTCCAGAAAAGGAAAAAATAATAATTTCAAGGTTAAACAGACCTCAGAAATTGCTGCATGTAATTAATTTAAAATTACTAGAGTTAGGTAAAATTCAAGATTAGGAGAAATTCTATCTTACAAAACAAATGCATACATATATATTTTATATGTACATATAGACAAACATATATGCACACACATATACATGTATCAAAACAGATTTCTATGCAAGCCTTCCTGCTGGTTCTAAGTATATAAATATTAGGCAGCATTTTCACTTTTTCTGATGTATAATTTCATGAGAAGATACTCTTAGAATTTCCTGTCT
This sequence comes from Vireo altiloquus, assembly GCA_013396875.1. Classification (NCBI taxonomy): domain Eukaryota; kingdom Metazoa; phylum Chordata; class Aves; order Passeriformes; family Vireonidae; genus Vireo; species Vireo altiloquus. Next base: position 368,606 of record VZRF01014662.1, read on the forward strand.
CAGAATGTGAGAATTTTCCAACATTTTTTCTTTGTTAGTTTTTGAACGACAACTTATGGACAAATGTGCATACAAGGCTAGAAACTGTTTTGTTGGTTTGGCTCTCCTCTTTCCACAGCTTATATGTTTCTTTGTTTTGCATTTGGCTAAGTGGCATGCAGATTTTATTAGGATTCTGAGCATGAATAGGGTTTACTGTTGAACTGTAATAACACCCTTATTTCCTCTTTCCTTCTCCAAGCTCATTAAAAGACCTCTCCACTTTACCTCATTCTCCAAAGATCATGACATATGTGTCCAATTACTGTTTCCTGCCTTAAAACTGGAATTTACTGCTAAATACTTAACTCTGGCTGGATGGAAAAGATCAATACAGTATCTGACCAAACACTGAAGCATACTGTGACTCACCTTTACAGATGAAAAAATCTGAAAGAAATGTATCCTTCTTCTAGTAGAAAGCTATTGAGGAATCTTCTGAAACTTTTTCTTCGCCTCCTGGTTGGATTTGCTCAATTCATGGTCTGAAAAGTTGTAAAATGTTCACTTTAGAGAGAAAATAGTTCCTGTGTATCTTGTGACTCCAGGGAACCTGAAGTAGAGTGCTCCTGGACATGTGCAGGTGTAAAGGCAAAACTTACTTGATGAGATACCCATTTGATATCAGTCCTGGCTACTTGGTGCAGCGGTGTTTGCACACAGGTAGCAGTTTATCACATTTTTTTCTCTTTAGGAGGTGATAGCCTACATCAATGTCTATATGGTTCCACTTAGAGAGGTCAAGGTCAATCTCCTTGTCTGACACCAAACCTGTGTATAACTGCCCTGTGTTCAGCTGCTGCATCTTCACTTTTATTCTCTACTTCTCATGCTTCTGACATTTATCCCACTGTTTGGGAATAGTCTCTGGAAAGTGACACCTGCATGAGTGTGTGAAATCCCATGCTGCTGTCCTGAATTTGATGTGTTGGAACAGAGCTGCCCCGAACGTGAAAAGATGGTCTGACCCCCTAGGCTGAGCTAAGCCATCTCTATCTCTTACAGATAGGGAGATGTTTGCATGGAAGAAAGGACAGTTCTCAGAAATGACCCAGAAACATCTTCTTCCTGGGTGGTAATTTCAATTTTTTTCTCCCCTTGACCCTATTATCTCAGCCACATACCAACTGCCATACTGATGCTGCACTTTCATGTGTATGGTGAGTATGAGGCAGAAGTGAGACCAAGGACTGTGGCAAGAGAGGTAGCTTATGTACAGAGCACAAACTTAAAATCTGCCGCAGACGTCATGGCAATGGCCTCATTCTTAATGAGAGGTCTTCCTCCTCCCAGTTCCCCTGAAAAGATCCTCTCTATAACTGGAGATCACACTGAAATTAAATTATATTAATTTGCAAAGACACTTCCATGGGTGAAATGAAAGTCAGGAAATTACGTGACTGAACTTCTTCTTGACAATATTATTTAGCTCATGCTGCACCCTGTCTGTCTTGTGATAAAGACTGGCAAGTATTGTACATGCACTGAAAATACAGCTCCAATTCTGCTCAAGATGGCTAAATTAATGTTCCTGTAAGGACTGAAGCTGCTGCACTTACAATGTTTTCTTATTTTACTTTACTTTTGGATTAATTTTACATTTTCACAATAGAGACTTCCACGCCTGTATATATTCTAGCCTATTTGCATAGAGGTGGTAAGATAAATACACACCTGCATATGTGTGTACATGCAAATAAGTGTATTCACTGAATGGACAATTAACTATATTGGTAGCAAATTATATGAACTATGGTCTAATTTTAAAAAATCAGTCTTTGGTTACAGAATTTCTTCTTACATGACAAAAATGTGGAAATATGGCAGATAGGGCAAACTGAGACAAACACTTTGTTAGTACAAATCATTTTCTTGGTGTCTGTTTTCTACTTGGAGTAAAAGGAGGATTTAATATAAAGCTTTTCAAGAAAATGATAGGTTATGCAAAACAAGCAAACAAAACTTGACAGAGACAAAAATGAACCTGAATTTGCAAAATTAGATTTGACTTCTCAGAATTTCATTTTCTTATAAAACAAAAAAGAAAAGAAACGGCCTTTACCCATTTGATTCCTTGCTAACCACAGTTCATGGGCTTTTCACTAAGTCTCTAGACAGTCTCTAGTAAAATAACCTTTAAATCCAGAAATATACACTTGTCATTCTAGAAATGTGTTTCAGTGGTGAATACAATTGGTGTCTGTATGTTTATTATAAGGCTTGATTTTCTTTTTCTATTTGCAGAATTTTCTAGTGATTTTCTCCAATTATTAAAAGTTCTGAGTTCAAATTTTCTGAAAACAAAAAGCTGGGGTTACTTTTCTAACACTTTCAAGGTCAAAGCACCTATCCTGCAAGATAGGCTATTGAATGATACACACATATTCACTATGTGCCCCTGTCATGTAGTTCCTGGTAGAAAATAAATGTGTTATATAATACATATATTAAGGTTGGATAAAAGATCTGAAATGGTTTTCATAGACTTAGAGAATAATTTTCCAACAATGTTTCTGAAATAAATTTTGTTTCCACTCCAAGTTCTAAGCCAATCAGTAACTGTATATCTAGATATAATTTGGGTATACCCCTCAATGTGGATGGGTTGATGAAACATAAATTTTAATCAAACCTATTTTTGGGCCCCTAATTTTTTTCTTATCTGTGCATACATATAACTTGCATTACAGACTACTTATTTATAGCTAATAAATAAAACAACTATATTCATATCTTAGCTCTTTATGTATGTATAGGAAATGTATTCCTTGGTCTCTATATAGCAAATTTCATTTCTACCTGAGGTTAAGAGGCCAGAATCTCTGTGATTGTGTCATTCCTTTATTTTCTCATGTTGCTTTGCTTATGATAATATCATTTGCTATTATGTTGAGACTCATGTCTGCTTTTTTTTTTCAGTTCATTTCTACTCTAAAAATAATGCTGCAGGAAAAACAGCAAGCATACATCAGTACATCAAAATAAGTCCAACCATTCTACAGTTTACAAATAGCTGTTGATGAGTTTGCCATGCTTACTGAACTGAATAAATAAAAAAGCTTTTTGTGTGCATTCCTATTTTCAGTCCCAATACAGTGCGTTAACCTCACAATATCAAATTGAATCAGGGTTTCTGAGGAGAGCTGGCTCCAAAGCAGTTAGAATGACACTATTCATTACACTATCTAGATTCAGGTTTCAGACAACCATAACCAGTGCTTTCACAACCTCTCACCTAAAGTCAGATAATGTACAACCACCCAAATAAGCGACTGAATTTCCCTGCAAGTGCTTCTGAACCTCTCGAAATGTGGAGCCTGTGGAGGCCCTGAAAACTGAGACTAAAATTGTTATGAAGAGACTTCACTGGATGAAATTTTTCCTTGCCAGGCACAAATAAACAGCTCTCAATAGGGTGCTCACCACACAGTGTGTCAGCACATATTATGCAGTCTGGTGCTGAGTGGATGTGTCAGCTGCCCATTAGACCACACTAAAATAGAATTGCTGGGAGCCTGAAGCATGAAGCATGATATTAGATAAAGTGATGAAATTTCACTCGATTAAAGAGCCAGGTCAAGGACAGTTACCTCAGGAAATTCCTTTTTTCCTAGAATATTCTCACAAGTTTGATAAATTTAGCCTCCATTTCTGCTTATTTTCGATTATCATTCAAATTATATGAATGGCTGCATTTACACTTGCTGGCTTACGACATATTGGGGATGACAGGGATGGTAGATTTTTATAATGTAAAAAAGGGGAGGAGGCAGTAAAGAATTGACTGCTCCACTTTAGAGACTATAGGAAATGTTAGATTGATTTTTTAGAGTTGCTTGTGTTTTCTTCATCTGAGGTGAGAGCAGCTGGGATTTTTTGTTAGGCTCACTGAATGCTAGCATAGAGCAGCACCTGAGGGAATAGGAAATTGCTCCCTTTATCCATGGGAAATGCATGCTGTTGGCAAAAGGATCTGCATCTGTTTTGCTTCTTGACTGGAGTGCTTAGGCCTCACCTCAGATAAAGCTGTGGATTTGATTTAGTGTCTGTATCAGCTCCTCAGAGTGCTCCACAAGAAGAAATTAGCGTGCATGGCTACATCTGCTGTGTTTTATTGCAGTTTATAGTTTGGCAAGAGCCATCTCTCTCTGCCTTCCTCAATTTAATTTCAATTAGGATCACAAGTTGCTTTGAAATCTAAGAGGAATCCGAAAGGTTAATTATCACTGAGTATGCCATCCTTGGAGCCAGTCCCTGACCCTTATCCTATGAAGCTTTGGTACAATTTCTAAGCAGTATCTGACATCTTGCAAATTGCTTTAATGCTTATTAATTAGAACAAGCAAACTCTCCTTTTTAAGTGTGTCTCCTCATCATGCCATGCCAGGTGTAAAGCAGAGTCTGCAGTTAATTCAAACACAATCATTCCTTCGCACACGGTTGTGCCACTTGCCCATGTAAATGTATCATAGTGAACTGCATCAAAAATCCTAGGCACTGCACCTCTTAACTGTTTGGATGTATTGCTGTTGGATTCTGGGCCAGCCAGAGATTGGTGGTTACAAGACAGCTGCCAGAGAATAACATTTACTCCAGGATAAATATGATTCCCTTCTGATACAGTATTTTCTAAAATCAATAAATTAACTCCTATATATATACTTCTTAATATGTGCAAAGCTTGTCATGGAATTTTATTGGCGTAATCACAGGGACTCATGCCCCTTTGGTATTACTGTTGCAGCTGAAAAAAAAAAAAACTCTTATTCATCTTGAAAACAAGTAAAATGTTGCAGGGCTGCAGTTATTGCTGGAGATACCTGTCTGATGAATGGGTTCATGAAAAATGCCCAGATCAACATAATATAGAGGTTATCATAAAATATGAAACCTTAATATAAGTCTAGAGAAAATTACCTTTTGGATGACAAATAGCATGACATTCACTCCCTAATAGGAGTAATCTAGGAGTCTCAATAGACACAGTCATCCTACCCAAGCACACATTTAGAAGCTCAAATTATACTGCGTGTAATATTTTGTGTATAACATATTGTTAATAAAAATACAAGATATAATATGGAGAAGAGATGCACAGCTGAAGTGAGGTCAGGCAATTGTAGAGTGTAGCTTTGGGGGGTGGGGGGTATGATGCTACCTTCTGAAAGTGTCTCCAACAAAAGCCACTTAGCAGGGCCACACACACACACACACACTCACCCCGGATAGCTCTAAAGACGGTAGACAGCAAAGAGGCAGGAAGGGCCTTTGTATGGGGTTCCACGGAGGTGTTTATTCCAGCCACGCACATGGAGGGGACAAAGGCCAAGCGCCAGGGAAGGTCCAGGGTTAAGTACGGGGAGGGAGGAGCAGAGAGAGCATTGGGGCCAACCATGGGGGGCAGGGGGCAGGGCACAGGTGGGGCTGCGGTATGGGAACCAGTGGGGGAACAGGGAGGGAGTGACCGAGGGACAAGGGGCAGTGGGAGAGCAGGGAAACAGAACTGGGGCACATCAGAATAACAGAACAGGGCATCCTGGGAAAAGCCTTTCTTCCTCACCCTGACCTTGAAGCGTTTCTTCTGCTAGGGTCCATCCCTTCCGGGGAGCCTTGGGGACCTTTGTGTGGCAGGCTCACCGGCCTCCCCTGTAGAGGTGTACTGATGAAATCTAATAATTGTTTTCTATTTCTGCTTTTTCTGTTTTGTGAGGTTTCTTTTTTTACTCTCATTTTGTAGGTAACAGTTTATTTTCTGCTTCTTTGAAAGTAATCTTCTGTTTTAATGGTGAATTCTGAGGCTAACCTCAAGAAAATTTCCTCATTGAAAATACACACAAGTACACAAGTCCGGTATGAAGATGATGAATTTTTTACTTTTCATCTGTATGAGGTTAGGATTAAAGTAACATAATCCTTAGACAGACAAAAGATAGCACTGTTTGAAATAGGTAGATTTTAAAAAATCCCTTACATATGCTCATTGAACCGGCATTGGAAAGCTTGTCTGTCACCAATGCAGACAGAACCATCTGAGTGAGGCAAGGCATTCCTGCTGTGTTTTGCACCACTTGGAGAGCCTGCAGCAAAGGTTTCTCTCTCTTGCTTTTGTGTTCTGTTTTGTTTAGCATTGTTCTTAGAACAAAATTAAACCAAACCAAAATCTTTGAATACTTTGCTTAAATTATTTTAGCATAATAAGGAGCTTTATGAAGAAGAGAAAATGGATATTTCCTGCCGGTTGACTGCACAAGGACATACCTGTTTATTAAGAAGGCTGTAGAAGGAAGTCTGATGTGACACTTCCTTCTTTTTCCATTGCTGGAGGAGTGATCAACAATTTCTGCCAACTCATACAATCTACAGCAAAAGCTATGTACTTTGTCAGTCCAGTCCTTTCTGTCCACACTCCTGTAGTACAGCCAATGTTAAGGGTGTGAGCACCCTGAACTGCTAAAGAAGTGTGGTCATACTTTTTTTTTTTTTTTTTAACATTTTGTACTGCCTAGTGTTTGTGCGTGCTGGTAAAGGGTAAAGGGATTGAGGGACACTCCCTTGATTCTTGCCCAGGATAGCCCTCTCCCTTTCATGTGTCTATAAAGAAAATGGTATGGGAAATCATAGAATCACAGAACCATGGAATCATAGAATAATAAAGATGAAAAAAGACCTTCAAGATCTCCAAGTCTGACTTTTGACTGAACACCACTATGCCAACTAAGCATGACCAGTAAGTGCCACATCTAATCATTTCTTGAACACATCTTGGGTGACTCCCCCATCTACCTGAACAATCTGTTTTGACACTTAACAACCCTTTCAGTGACAAAATTCTTCCTGATGTCCAACCTGAAGATCCCCTGGTAAAGCTTGAGTCCATTGCCTCATGTCTGGTTGCTAGTTGTTTGTAAGAAGTGGCTGATGCCCAACCTCACTACACCCTCCTTTCAGGTGCTTGTAGAGAGCAATAAGGCCTCCCCTGAGCCTTCTTTTCTCCACATTAAACATCCCCTCAGTCAATCCTCACAGGACTTGTGCTCCAGACCTTTCAGCAGCTCTGTTCCCTTCTCTAAACATGCTCCAGCACCTCACTCCATGTCTTCCTTGTAGTTTTAGGCCCAGAACTGAACACAGTACTTGGCATGAGTCCAATCACTGTCCTGGTCCTGTTGGCCATAGGCCAGGATGCCATTGGTCTTCTTGGCCACTTGGGTACACGCTGGCTCATGTTCAGCATCCCCAGGTCCTTTTCTGCTGGACCCCCTTCCAGCCAATCTGCCCCCAGTCTGCAGTGTTGCATGAGATTGTTTTCACCAAAGTGCAGGACCTGGCACTTTATCTTGTTGTATCTCATACCACTGGCCTTGGCCCACTGATCCAGATGGTTTAGGTCCCTTTGCAGGGCCTCCTTACTCCCCAGCAGATCAGCATTCCTACCTAATTTGCTGTCATCTATCAACATTCTGAGGGTGCACTCAATCGCCTCATTCAGGTCATCAATAAAGATTTTTAACAGCCAGACCCAATTCTGAGCTTTGGCAAAACTCTCTAGTGACTGGCCACCAACTGGATGTAATTCCACTCACCAATACTCCCTGGCCCCAGCCATCCAGACAGTTTTTAATCCAGCAAAGAGAGCATCTGTCCAAGCCATGGCCAGTCTGGCCAGCTAGCTTTTCCAGGAGCATGCCGTGGGAGACAGTGTCAAAATATCAAAGTCTTTATTAATGTACTGTACAACATATACATCACTCCCCTCATCCACTGGGCAGGTCATCTGGTCATAAAAGGAGACCAGGTTGGCCAGGCAGGACCTGCCTCTCCTAAATACCTGCTGGCTGAGCCTGATCCTCTGGTTGTCGTTTACATGTTATGTGATCACAATCAAGAAGCTCTGTTCCACAAACTTCCCTGGAACCAAGGTCAGACTGGATGTAGTTCCTGTAGTTCCTGGATCTACTACAAGGCCTGTAGTTCCCTGGATCCTCCTTCTAACCCTTCTTGGAGATGGGCATTATATTGACCAATCTTCAGTTGTCTGGGTCCCATAGATTTTTGCGTGTCTCAGTGGCACAGGAAGTCACTAATTACTTCCTCCTGGATTACAGGGGCTCTAATCTGGTTCCTGTGCCAGCTCAGGGGACCAGTTGTCCTGAGGAGAACAGGTCTTTCCCTTGAAGACTAAGGCAATGAGAGCTTTCAGTGCCAAGTCAAATGGATCATAAGAGGACTGTTCAGGCTCAGGACTAATATCAAAGTTGCAAAGACAGAATCGACATTTTCCTCATGTCTCCCAAGAATGCTTTCTTAAGGAAAAGCTTAAGTGACACTGTGAAAGCATTAGGCAGAGGCTGGTCCCTTAATTATTTATATAGTACAGAAACCCAGCTTAGTCTTTTCTTTCCTCATAGGCACCCTAACCTCCAATGTGAGCAAGTTCAAGCTTCTTGGGCCCAGCTGCCAAGGAATATGAATTAGACTGAAGTGAAAATATCACCAGATTCCTGCCAAAACCCTCAGCAGGTCCCACAGGGAAATGGTGGTTCAGTCAGCATTTCCACACTCTGAAGAAAATGAATACCAAGCTGCTAAACAGTGTGTTTGCAGTTTTCATTAAACTGCATTAGTTGCTCTGCTTCAAGGGCCAGGAGGCGAATCACCTCCCACAAAGAAACTCATGAAAGAGTTTGTCCCTGAAACGTTGCCTTGAGTACCAGGAGCTGCTAGCTACAAGGCTGTGGGTGGCAGCGTGGGCTGCAGTGTCACATCTGTTGGTGATGTGCTGTCCTCTCTCAGCAGGAGGTGTTAGCTCATTTATATCCTTAGTATTTTCGAAGGTTTGAAAGTTGATTTCTAGCCTTTTCAAGCTTGTAGAAAGTGAAGCTTCTCTTCCCTTGCACCCTGCTAGTCCAATGTACATCATTCAGGGTCTAGTCAGCATAATTTGTATCTTCCTACTCTTTTCTACAACAAGTCTATTGCAGTTTTTCCACAAGTGACAGGATAATACTGCCCTTTCTACTATCATGATTTAAATAGATGAATAGTTAGCACGGATGACTTGAGATAATATTTGTGTTAAGGCTTGGTGAAACAGGCTTGATAGTTTGTATTTGAGGGTTATTGTTTCAGCCTCTTTGAAAAATGAGATGGACAGTCAGTACTGGATGGCAAGTATTTAGGGTTTGGAGGGTCTGCTTTCCATAGCGACTGGAGGTATGTCATGACTGTTAATAGGAGCGCAGTTGATAGAAGATAAAGTATCTGCCTTGGTCTGCAAGCCCTCTCAGATTTATGTGCATTACATTTGGTAAACACCAGTTTCTATGTATAGTTCCATTAAAGATGAATTGATTATTAAAATATGTACTCTAACACTAGAAGGTGTTTGCTTTACTTTGCAACCTAAGTGGCTGTGAAATGCTATTTTTGAGAATCAACAGTTTTGGTGCAGAGGCAGTCTGCAAACTGTTAGAAAACACAGAGATATTATAAGATTTTTTGGCAAAAGTGACAAATTCCCATCTTCACATCACAGATGAGATAGTCTCTGCTTAGAAATCTGCAGGTTTATATAGTTCATTTAGACAGGAGAGGAAACCCACTAATAGGAATATCTTAAATCACTCGAGGCTCAGTTTTGGTGAAATTTCCATGGAGCCACAACACAGATGTGTTGCAGCTATGTGGCTCTGAATACACTGAAATATATTCAGAATATTGCTCCTCTGCCATAAATGGCATCACCACAAACAGTTCTTTTAATGGATCTGTGTTCAGGGATGTATTTCTGTGAGTATTACAGAAAAAAAAATCACATCTTCCCTCTTTGCTCAAATCATCATACAGATTAAACAAAGAAATTCAAGGGTTTGGGTTTTTTTTCTGTTGAGAAACTGAAGAGATACACTTGAGAGAAATTTTCCTCCTGAAAAGTATTCTGAAAATTCTCTGAAAAGTACTGAAGTGAGCTTGCTTTATAAACTTGCTAAGTTTATGGCATGTATGGTAGCCACAAACTTGCAGATGGATCTTCTCCCTGTCTCTAGCACCTCATTTCATATTGGGCTACAGGAGAAGCTAGCTGTGAGAAGCTGCTAGAATCTTCCCCCAAGTCCAACAGAGCCAATGCCAATGTCAGTGGCTACAAGACACCTCTGGCCAAAGCTGAGACAATCAGCAATAGTAGTGATATCCATACAATAATATATTTAAGGAGGAAAAAGAAATTATTATGCAGAAATAGTGCATCCAGAGAAGAGAGGAGTGGGAATGTGTGAGAGAAGTAGCCCTGAAGATACAAAGGTCAGTGGAGAAGGAGAGGAGGTGTTCAGGTTGAGGAGCAGAGATTCTCCTGCACCTTCTGGTGAATGCAATGGTGAGGCAGGGTGTCTCCTGCAAGTCATAGAAGAGCCCCATGACAGAGCAGGTGAATGCCTGAAGGAGACAGTGCTCCCACGGGAAGTCCATGGCACAGCAGGCTCCCGGTGGGACCTCTAGCTCCATTAAGGAGCCCACACTGGATCAGGTTTGCTGGAAGGACTTGTGATCTCACAGGAGACCCACAATGGAGCAGCCTGCTCCTGAAGGACTTCACCCTGTGGAAAGGAACCCACTCTGGAGTGTAAATGAAGAATGGTGGCCTGTGGGAAGGATTTGTGCAGTACAAGTTTTTGGAGGCCTTTCTTCTGTCAGGGAAGTTCCCTCTCTGAGGGACCCTACACTGGAGCAAGGGAAGGACTCCTCTCTCTGAAGAGGAAGCAGTAACAGAAAAACACATGATAAACTGATTGTATCTCTCATATCCCATCTCCCTACAGTGCTTCAGGGGGTTCAGGTAGAGAATCAGGAATAAAGTTAAGGTCAGGAAGGAGGGAGGGGTGAGGGGAAGGTGTTTTTAAGATTTGTTTTACTTTCCATTATCCTATTCTGGTTTTGATTGAATTAATATTTTCAAGTGACGTCTGTTTTTCTTGTGATGGTATTCAGTGAATGAACCTTCTCCATCCTTATTGCAACTCATGAGCTTTTTTTTATATTTTGTCTCCCCCATCCAGTTCAGGAGGGGAACGACAGAGAGGCTTTGGTGGGCAACTGGCATCCAGCCAGGGTCAAACCACCACAAAAAGTAAAAATGGTACAAAGAAAACTGTACACAGGAGATGCTGAGGTTGTACATGCAACTTTCTGTCACTGAAATCCTCTGTCACTCTGTCTTCCTTCATAGTGTTTGGCCTGGTAGGAGCCATGAGTGTATCCATGAGTGAACACTTTTTAACTCTTTCATTTTACTGAAATGTGAACAGAGCTTTCCCCTAGGTAAGTCCATTATAACAAATCCATTGGAGCTTTTAAGAGAAAATAGTGTCCTGGCTGGCAATTTGTGTGTCACATTTCAACTCTGGAGATGTGGCACATCCAAGTCCTTCAGAGGAAGCAGAAATGCTGACAGGCTTGAAATGACAGCAGTGACAGTGTCTGCAGCTGCACTCATTTGATTTATAGCACTTGTGAGTAGTGATTTTATTATAGTACATCTGAATATTTCTGAGGTTTCTTACATGTTGGGTTTTTTGTTTGTTTTTCTTTTTGTTTTGTTTTCCTTTGGTTTTGTTTCCAGTATCGTGGCTGAAGCACAAGCTTGTCCTGTGATTTTGGCCTGAAACCAACACACCTCTGTCAACATGGAAAAACAGCTAGAAAATCTAAGGTGCAAATCAGTGGGCAGGAATGATCCACTGCATACCTATGGATGGGAAAAGTTAGAGAATGCTATTATTAAATACAAGAAGGATTAGGATATCAGTTAGATATAGCTGATCACAAATTGAAATTAATGCATTTAACACTGCCTCCCAAAACAAACTGAGGAAGTATCAAGAAGCTAAGTGGATTGTGAGGTCCACTGAAAAGCAGATGAATTGTGGGCACCTAAGGGTTCTGATCAGTGGCCCAAAGTCCATCTGAAGGCCACTAATCAGAGCCCTTATACCTTGTGCTGGTTGTAGTATTGACAGCTGTACACCCTCAGATAGTTTGCAGATGATACACAACTAGAAGTGGCTCATATAACCACTGGTTGTGCTGCCATCCAGGGGGATGCCAATACGCTGAAAAAAAAGGGCAGACAGGAATCTCATGGAGTTCAACAAGAGAAAATGCAAAGTCCTGACCCTGCATAAAGATAAATCCATCCACAGATACAAGACTGGCACTAATTAAATGGTAAGGAGATAACACAGAAAGGCTCTAGAATCTTGGTGGGCAACAAGTGGACCATGACCCAGCAATGCACCCCTCACCAGAAGGTAGAGGGAAATAATCCCTCCTCTCTGGTGAGACACAACTGAGTGCTGCGTCCAGATCTTGTCTCCCAAGTACAAGAAATATATGGACATCCAGCAGTGAATCCAGTAAACGGTCCCAAACATGAAGGCTTTGGAGTATTTGACATACTGAGAAGTCAAAAGACCTGTGACTCTTCAGCCTGGAGATACAAACTCAGGGAAATCTTAATAGAGTGCATAAGTATCTGAGGAAAGTGCTTAAAGAAGATGGAGCAAAGCTCTTCTCAGTGGTGTCCAGTGGCAGGACAGCACACAAGAGCTAAAGTGGAAGGGTGGAAGTAATTCTATTTAAGCGTAAGGTTTCTGTTGTGTGATCAGACATTGGAACAGGTTGTCTGTTTCGCTCACAGAAGAGAAGGCTGAGGGAAGGTATGATTTCAGTCTTCATATTCCTGAGGATGAGTTCTGTTCCACAACTGCATGAAGGACAGGCTAAGACAGAGAAGATTAGCATTGGACTAAGGAAAGTTCAGGTTGGATGTCATAAAAAACCAACATACTATAGAAGATGGAAAGTTTTACTAATTGTTATTAAATAGATTAAAGAAAATCTCTCTCATCTGGATATCACCAGCATAGTTGATTCTATAACCAGAAAGGAAGATGGACTAGAAAATCTTTTGGACTTGCATGATATTTGATGATAGTTGGGTGATTCTCTGCCTGAAAGCCACACAAGGTGCAAAGAGGAATGATCAAAGTGGCAAATACAGAGAAATTATTTAGGAATTTAAAATGTAACCAAGAACTTTATTTTATTTTTGTATTATAATAAAGATTCAGGAATAAGGAGGAAAAGGAAAAATGGGGATAAGCACATTATACAGAAATTAACCATTGACATCAATTTCTCTCAACATACATTACACCAATCCCAAACAAAAGCTTGACAGGCTCGTGATGAGCAATTTAGGGTACAGAATCAGTATTTCTTTTTTCTTACGGTGACAGAGTATTAGTGAAATAATTCAAAATGTTATTTGTGGATTTTAAGGTCCTATGAACAGTATCTTCTTCTGTCATGTGTTCTCACTCAAACCAATCAATCATCTGCCTACTGGTTTGCAAAGAGGCCTTTTTGTTTGATCAGTTCCACAAACAGTTTCACCAATAATTGATCTTCTATTACGTCCACAATAACTGCCATACTAATAAAGCTGTCATGTTTGTGACTAAGTGTAAAATATTCTTTACTGTTTAAAATAAAGTCTGTGAAGTACAGCAGAGATGGAATTAAAGAGAAGGGATAGCTACATGTGGATACCACTAAGAAGTAAAAGTAGAAAGTTTAAGTAGAAATTCCTGTTGTGGGGCTGTTGTGATATCAGAAAGCACAAATTTTCTAATGGGAAATTATGCAAAACTGAATGATTGAATTGAAAATAATTCCCTTGAAAGAGGCTTTGGATACAAAAAATATTTTCCTTTATTTAGGATCATATCTTATTATATTGAATATGAACAAAACCTGGAGCAAGAACAGAAAATTTTCCTCTTACTTGTTCTTTTTCCATTTTCGGGTATCATCTCTTATCCATGTCATGCATCCATGACGATAAATTCTAGAATCACGTGAGTGGCACATTCGTTGAAACTAATTGCTGGAGAAAGTTAGATTTCAATTTTGAACTTTAGCCACAGATCCACTCTATGTCACAAGATACAAATCACGGTTAGGGAAGCAAAGCCACTTTTCTGTTTACTGAGGAGTTGCCGTCATTAATAACTAAGCTGCTGCTTTTATTTTATTTTAAAATTTATTTGCTAAGGGGCAATGGATTATTTTGTAGTGGGTATCAAAGTTACACTTCTACACCTGCTTACCCTTTCACTATTATAATTTATCAAACTAGCTTTACTTCTTCATATCTCTTTTGGTAATACAGGTAATTCAACTTAGAGACTCTTAAAACTCCCCAATCTACCTTGCTTGCTACAGGGACAGATAAGATTCTTCGATTCATTTGTAGCAAGAAGGGAAAGAAAGATAAGCACATAATTGGGAAAGATCAGAAGCATATGGCTTGTAAGGCGAAGTCAAGAAATAAGGGTTTCAGCACAAGGACACTTCCCAACAACCTCCTTGTCCAGTGGCTTTGATCAAACCTTTCTTCAAAAAGGTCTAAAGAACAGCTGACTGATCTTTCCTCCCAGCATCTGCTCAGGAAGCTTCACACGGTGTCTTCTTGTAGTCTAGTATTTCACAGTTTTTAAAGTCTTATTTTCCTGACAGTAGTTTTTTTGTTAAGGTACAACTCAGACCTCTTATGCTTGTTCATGGTCATCAAATTTATGTTCCTGGAAGTCTTGTTTGTCAATTCATAATATCCAACTAAAAATTCAGGTTATAGGGATCTGAGCAACACTGTTGTTCTTGGTCTGGAACATCTTGTTATCAAATAATAGTGGAGAAATTTAAGTCTGCTACTGCTCTCTACATCCCTGAAAGCAACTGTACAAGGTGAGTAAACAGGGCAGGTATGGGATGATACCTATCATTAAAAAATGCTTACATATCCCTTCTAGTGGGATGTGATAGTGTGAACCTCCTGTCAGGCTGTGGATAGTGGTGATCCATTCTCAGTTTGAGCACATGTAATCTCAGTATGGAGGATGGAAGAGTTTGAAGAAAAGGTCAGGAGTAAAAAAAGGAATTGGAGAAAATAGGTGAAAAGTGGGGTGTGGCTCCTTCCTTCCTTCCTTCCTTCCTTCCTTCCTTCCTTCCTTCCCATAACCTGCAAGCTTCTTGAAATGTGCTTTATTTTGTCTTCCAGTGTGAACCTAATAGAGAATCAACCGGCTTTTACAGGATTTCAGTGGTAGAATTCACTGAAACCTGGGCAGATCTAAACAGGTAGGTTTTTCCACAGCCCTGATCCCACATATTTGTCTTCAGAATATTTTTTTTTTCTGCTTGTCTCTTTATGTTGTGCAGATTACTGCAAGTGTATTACAAGAAGCTGTATAAGCTGAGTTAAGCCTGCATCATGCAGTGAATAAATGAGGAAAAGATGGGGAAAAATAAAATACTTCTCCCAAAAGAATATTTTCTTTGGAATGGATTTTTGCTCTCAGTGTAGATAATACAGCTAATATCTAGTAACTGGCTGAAAATTTTGGCAGCTTGTTCAGGAACAAGAATGTGGCAGTAGAAAACAATGAACTGAAAGTTTGTCATTCTGAAATGCTTCTAGACTTTTATCTGATGCCTGTTCCATCAATTGCAATTTGTGTCCATTAGAACTCATGCAACTCAACCAAGCAATGAAATAACATATTAGCATTTAACCTGAAAAAATGAAGTAATTCAAAATTTACATAAAATTATGGAGTAAACTCCAAACAGGTCGCCCTAGAAATGTATAATTATGCTCTGCAGTCCTGTCAGCATACATGGAAACAATTTCATTCCTAATCATCTTCTGCTTTTATTCACTCTGTAATGTATCATTAAAATTTCCACGAACAATGACTCTTAATATGCGCTAATGCAATTGTGAATTGTGGTAGTTGTTACCTAAATTAACCTCTGTATCTTAGGTTTCTTGTTGCCCTATGCAAAAGGAGTGTGATAAAGATAATATAGGAACTGAAATATGTATACATTATGCTGTTTAGGTCTGGCAGTATTTTGTTACAATTTAATGGTCTACTGAGACATTTCTACACTTACATGCACTAGGATCATTTGATATGTAACTTTAATTAATTAAGGTGTTTATATGTAATTTTCTTCTAGTAAGTTCGGATTTTACTCTTTACGTCTAGGAATTTGAAGCTGAATAATATACATTGGTATACAGTGTGTAATATCTTTCTATGTAAAGGTATCTGCACAACCACCTATTATATTTTTGTTCTTACTTACTACATCCACATATTGGTGTAAATTAAAGTTGTATGTTTTGTAGATAGAATCTTAAAGTGATTTACAAGACCAATCTAACTACTAGAAATTTATTCTGAAAAAATTAAGCAATTAACTTTTCTGATAAGTGAAATGCAACCATTACCATACTTAATTGAACCTATAGTTTCAGAATTTTTAGAAAGACCTTTTTCAGAAGATAATTATTCAGATTTAAATTTACCTACCTTCCAAAACAAACACCATCAGAAGATACATGAAGACCAAAATACAGAATTGTTGAAGTGATGGCTGAGCTGGAGCTCATTTTCCCACAGCAGCCCTCACAGTGCTTTGCATTGGTGTCTGGAAAGGTGTTGATAACATAGCTGTGTTTTGGCTGCTGCTGAGCAGTGCTGGCACAACATCAGCCATGCCTCTCAACATTTGCCCCATCAGCAGGCTGGGGATGGAAGAGGCCCTGGGAGGGAACACAACCCTGGGAGGGAACACAACTAGGCCAGCTGATCCAAACTGACCAAAGGGACACTCCACACCATGTAGAGTCACTCAGATATAAAACTAAGGGAAGGAGGAGGAAGGGTGGCATTTGCTATTTACAATGTTTGCTTTCTGGAGCAACCTGTACTCATCTTGGAGCCCTACTTCCCAGAAAGTGGGTGAACACTGAACATCACTTGCTGATAGAAAGTAGAGAATTTTTTTTTTTCTCTTTGCTTATGCATGGGCAAACTTCTCATTTGCTTTAGCAAACCGCCTTATCTCAACCTGTGAGTTGTTTTCCATCTGGTCTTCTCTCCCTTGTCCAGCTTGGAAGGGTGAGCAACAGAAAGCTTGGTGGGTACCTGGCATCCAGCCAAAGTCAACCCGCCACAAGTGACCTCAGCCTGCATTCCATAGTTTATTTCAGGTGGAAAGTGCTCCTATCTTCACCTAGAGATTGTCCTTTTAGTTACAGGGGCTGACATTGGTTCTCATTCAATGAGATTGTTCTGGTTTGATGATATCTTCCTCCACCTTACGCTTTTGCCTTTTTTTTTTCCCAAGGCTTCCTGGAAATCTGGCTTCCTCTTGGTCCATGTTCAGAAATATTAAGTTTTTAATTTAAGAAGTACCAAAGTACCAAATCTCTCTTCTCTTCAGTACAGGTCTCCTTAGAAAAATAATCCATACATTTTTTTAATTAATGGCCTGCTCCTCTCTTCCTAGACTTGTTCCGCCTTGTCCCATGACTATCCACTACAGGCATAGAAGTTTTATTAAGGAAAGGCTGATGAGTTGGTAGGTTTTGGCAAGAGGAAAAAAGTAAAGTACAGGGTTTTTCAATGTGACTTTTGTTCAGCTACTGATCCTTTCATCCTTTAATCTCATCTGTCTTGACTGTTGCAACCATATCCATATCAATTGCAAAAGTTTATACATAAAAGTTTATGTCTTATAAACATTGTGAGTGATAACAAATCGTATCGTTTAACATACTAGAGAGGTACAAAGCATGTATGGGATTGGATGTCTTAATGCTGATATTTTGTCAAACTAATGAGTTTTTTTAAATAGAAATGTGGATGTTGATAGCATGATCAGAATAACACTGATTCAAAATGAACGTCTGGAAGATCAACGTTAAGACAGTTAAGTGAATAGGCAATTTCTTGAATATTTCAAATGCCAGCAGCATTCAAGCAATCAAATATTTCTGCTTATTCTTGTGACCTGCTATATGAAGTTGCACAGCTGTGATGGAGTTTGAGTGTAATACATTTATTTATACATTGCCTCCCCCCCGTGTGGTATATTTTCATAGAACTAAATATGTGTAGGGTTTTATGATGATTTACAAACCTAGTGAATTCTGTATTAGAGCCATAGTATTCCAATACTGTGTGCCCATCTGGAACTTGTAGGAGAAGATTACTCTGGGGCCAGAAAATTGTTGATCATAACTATGCATAGTAAATCAGCAATTTCTATTTCAAAGTATTCTGCTTGAACAGAAATTCCTGTTCACAAATTAAGGAGGTGAACTCTTTAATTTTTTTTTCAGTAATATTTTTAGCAGGAAAAACAAACTCTCAAAGCTCAGTGCTTCCCCAGAAGGTGAGCAAACAAAATCTAAAACATGAGGTGTAGCCTCACAGACATGAGCAGATGTGGAAGAGTTGAGAAAAGGAAAGTGGGATAGGGTTATTCAGTCTTGACAACCCTGTCCTAAACTCATTTTTTCATGCAATTATGTCTTTTGTAAATTCTACAGAACAGAGGAAATTATTCTCTGTTGGTCTAGAGAAGAACAAAGGGCTGCAGTCCTTTAGAATTATATCTTAGGTAACTACCAAGGTCTAGAGACTTGCAGAAATGCAGAAGAATGGGAGAGAGAATACTTGAACCCAATCTACATATATGTATGATTTTGCAACATTCCACAACAGTGTTGACTTTTATAAATTTGTGAATCTTATTGATCTCACAGTTACCCACTTCGTACTTCATATAGCTTTGGATGGCTTCTGGAGAACCAAGAGTTAAAGTCACATTAGAGAATCAGCAGTGACTTCAAGTCTGACTGAAGAAGAATATTTCCTCATTATTTTGAAGGAAGGGTCAAGAGAAAATTATTCAGCAAACTTGACCCGAGCAGTAGATGATACAGCACAAATTGTGTAGCTAGAGAGAGGAGCCTATGTGATACAACCAATGGTGCAAAAGAAGCTAAGTGAATATTTCATAACTTTCATTTACAAACCTTCACTTCACTGCAGTAGTAAGTCTGCTATGAATAGCAGTGAAGGTTGTTTATGTTAAGTTCTTTATGTAATATAGTGCATATTTTCTGCATTTTCATGTTATAGCACAGTTCATGGATTGAATGAGATCATTGTGTCACAATCAGTGTGTAAAAACAGGTTGTTCATTTCTGTAAAACCTGCTGATTGCTTACCAAATTATAAGATAGCCAGGACTGGATTAAATTTTGAATAATTTTCTCAGAGGCTAACATAAAAATATCTGTAGTAGAAAAACTCTACACAGGTTGTAATGGGTTAGGGGACGCTTACTGTTACCTCACGCTTTGCCAGTCAGTTTATTTACTTGCTGCTTCAGGCCTTTACCTTAGCCCTTGACAGATGTGTTGCTATCTGAGGCCTTTACAGCACCTGGCTGCAGGAAGCCTAATTACTGTGCCTATGATCAAATTCAATTAAGTTATATTTTGAAAATCTACCTGCTTCATTTGAAGTAGTAAATCAGTTTCCTGGTATAGTTACCCTGCTGGGATAATATTAATACATATCAAAAAAAAGAAAAAAAACCCCACAATTTTTATCAAAATTATTGTGTATGAAATCTCTATATCTCAAAGATCAAATTTTTATGCACAAATCAAGTAAAAGAGGTCTGAGTTGTAGCTGCTTTAGGCAGTGTATTTGTGAACATGAACAGAAGTGTGTATTGATGACAAAAGTTCAGGCTTTCATCCAAGTTTTGTAATTGCAATTTGGAATATACCTAAAGCATAGGTATTTTCAAAACAGGAACAGCTGTGCCTGCGTTCCTCACCGGACGGAGTGACTGAAAATCAAAAACAGGTTGTGAATTTAGATTCAGAGTACCTATTCATTTGAACAGGAATGCAGAAGTCAGAGTGTTGAACTTCAGTGAAGTTTGGTGATTTGAATTGTGATAAAAAAGTTGGAAGGGGGAAACAGAAGAGAGGAAGGGGTTCAGTTGCCTTTTAAGAGAAGCTGGAACTTAGTCTTTGGAACTCTGCTCCCTTTGCTTCTGCTTGTTGTATTTTGGTTTCTGACTCGGACAAATAGGAATAATACTGGGATTTCTTTAATTTCTACTATCAAATGCTTTGGTTTTGTGGCTATCTATATCTATAGTTTAGCAATGACCAGAAAGGATATAACACAGTAACTGCTAGATTGTAAAGATGTTTTTCTTCTTCTCATGCATTAAAATCTTTGGAAGGAACAACTTATCAGAAGAGTAAATTGGGGACTGTAAAATGAATTTGCCTTTTATTCAGTTTATCTAAAATGTTTTTGAGCTGTTGTTTAAGAAATTTTCCTTCTACATTCAATGCATATATTAGTGTAGCAACTCAGGTCCCAAAGCCTCCCTTTTGCTCTCTTTCCCTCACTTCTGATTTTTCTATTTCATGAGGACAATATGTAGGGTATTCAAATCTCCATACCTTGTTTAGATGATGATTGTAATGAGAAGCGAGGGAAGCTACTGGCACAACATGAACACGTTCCCATGACAGGGACTATAAATGAGGATTGTAAAATTGACACCTTTCTTAAGTTGTTTTCCACAATGAAAAAAATCTTAAAAGCTGATTCCTGGGGGCACCCCTGCTGGCACCAAGTGTACAAATAATGTTTGTTTTCCAGTTCAGAAAAAGAAAAATGAAAATATTTCATTGAAAGCTGACAGCTTTAAGGAACTTTAAAGGTTAGCCTTGGTGTTAATTAGCATATCTATTCATGTCTCTATCAGTCTATTGAATTACTTAGCTGAACAGGCTCACAAAAGCAAAACTAAGGAAAAAAGTAGAGAAAGCCAGCATTAATAATTCATAAATACTAGAGGCTTCTGACTGAATATTTTTTTCAGGGTGTTGGAAATCTGCTAGAAACTGAATCCTGCTGGCTCCAAAGTTGCTTCAGAAGCTCAGAGAGCAAACCTGCCCAGGAATGTTAATGTTTCTGTAAGTGGTTAGCTACCAAAACATATTGTGGATTTTCATCCCCTCAAGCATTTGTTCATGTTACTTTGGATTAGTATAAGGTAGAGCTTTTCATGAAATGTTTAACTGACAGTTTATATATTTGAATTTCACAAGCCTCTCTAGACCATAAAGTACTCCAAATTCAGCCATAATCCTCTGCTACAAAGTGAATCAGAATTTTTGAAGAGATTCCAGATGCCAATTATGGTAATAATGAGGATATACAACCTTCTCTGTCTCAGCTGGATCAGTAGCAATGCTGCTCTTGACAGGTTAACCTACCTTAAAACTTTTTGAAGGGAAGAAGGGGGAGTAAATTAAAATTTTGATTATTAAATCTCTCAGTTGAAGACTGAAGCTGTTAATATTTTTCAGAATTAACTATTTTTCCGGAAACCAGTTGCAGTGAATGTTGCAGATATTGTCTGACATTGAATTGATTTTAGGCAGTATTAATGAGGAATTGAAATTCAAGTTTTAAGCAATTAAGATAGTTTAATGAAAAACTCCAGCAGTGAGCTGATAGCAGTAGGAAAAGATGCATTTCAATACCAACCCCTCCAGTCACACAGAATTAAAAAGAGGCTGGTGGCAAATGACAGAATAGAGCCTTCTCTTTGTCAAATCTTGATTCTGACTACTTCCACTGCTTAGATATGATCCCAGGTGCAATCCACTCAGCCATGCCGAAAACATGCTTATTTCCAGGTAAAAGGACATTTTTTTTTCTTTTTTTTTTCTTTACTGTTTGTGGGGAGACTGTGCAGGAAAGAACAGTCTTTCAGTGGCAGCAAGGCAGCATGAAGTCTTCTTGTACCAATCCCCATCTCGTCATACTGACAACTAACAGGTTCTTTATTAGGGATGAACCGAAGGTTATACCCAGAATTTGTGTCTCAAGCTTTGCTGTGCTGTGCAGCAGAGCATCACTGGGGCAGGTCCACTGACAGCACAGAACCTGTGAACGACATACTTGCCTTCAGGCAAGAGTTTACTGAATGACATCTCTTTAACTGACGCAGTATTACAGCCTTTGTTATACTGTTTCTCTTCGTCATCGAGTTAGTAAGCCAGGCTTTGGGTGTTTGAAGAATCCGTGTGACATGAAACTAGTGAGATGAGAAGTACAATACCGCTTCCTGTGGGACACACGGGAATGCTGTAGTTGGGGCTACAGGGAAAAATTTAGAACTTATTCAACATTGCTTTCAAATACCTGCAAATATAAGCTTCGTTAAATCCTACTGGTTCCCAAATATTTACAGATGTGCAATCTAATTCCAAAAAAAAATGAGCTCATGCATGCATATCTTAGGTTAAAATAGATGCAGTTAGGATTACACAGAAGAGAAATTAAGTACTAAAATAAGTAGGAAGGAAAAATAATACAAACAATGTTGTTGACCCTACCCTGCTCCTAATGGTAGGGGTTCTTATCCTCCTATGAGGGCATAAACAGTCACAGAATTGCAAACAACAAAGTTCATATCTTATGAGTTCTTTGTTACTCTGCCGTCGCAGGTTTGTTCCTTTACACCGACACCTCTTAAATGAGTATGTGTGCCTCAATCTACCGAGGCTGCAAAGCGCAGCAGAGGGGAGCAGAGGCACACGGGCCCCTGGCACCTCCAAAGAAGATGGTTTGCCATGAGGAACCAAGTGGTCCTTAAACCCTGAACTCAACCAAACTCAACAGGGCTTAACTGAACCCTAGCTGAAACAAGCACTCATTGGCTGCCTGCCCCTGCAGTGTCACTGTTCCCGTGTCCCTTTACCCAATCAGCTCTCTCAACCAATCACGTCTCCTCAACCAATCACTGCCGCACGCACCAGGCGACTCAGCCTTCCCAGAGTGCTTTTGGGTGAACAGAATTTAACAAATTTAACAAAGGTATTCTTATCTCCCACAGCAAAGTAAAATCACCTACCTTAAATCATCACTATTTTTTATAAGAGAATCTCAAAGAATTTACGGTATCTCTGCTAGGGGCTAGTAAATTCTTGAAAATGTTCTTATGTGATTGCTTATATGTGAGCACATCCTTATTTTGTTGAGTGCAGTGGCACTCTCTCATCCCACTTTACCTCAGATTTACCATTATATACTTACCCTTCACCATGTTTATAAGTAAATTTCATTTTTTTTTAATAGTACTTGCAACAAGTAAAGAACATCCCTGAATCCGTAAGACAGTTAAAAGTTCACTATACCTGATGCTCGACTATATTGTGATGTCCTAAATGCATATGTTACAGTTCATTAAGTGCAATTAGTTAGAAGAGGAATTAGTGAAATCATGACCTCTTCTTTGTACATTATGAGGAGAGTTTTCGTTTCATCATCCATGAAAATAACTCTGAAGCAAAAAAAGTCAGTACACACCAAAGTGTACTTGTACACTTTTGTACAAAGTGTACAAAAAAAGACTTTTTCAGAGAAGAAGGAAATATTTCAGCTGCTTCCTTGCAGTGTGTAAGATACGTTTATAAGCATGTATTCTTACTTTGTTTGGAAAAGATTGACTAGTTCAATTGTTAACTATAAGCATTATATTTTGCAGCATTACAGGTATTTTTTTCTCTATCAGAAGAGAACTGGGAAGTCTTCTAAGACACATTTGATTTTTGCACATTGATTTCTTCACTGATTGCCTCACTCAAAAGGAAAACCTGGTTAAAATTAAACTGTTCAAAAAACCCAGGCACAATATTGTAACTAAATGCACAGCAGGCAGAGGTGATTTTCAGCAAAAGGATGGCCTGACAGCACACACATTTATTTTCTAATGGCAGTGATGGCTCTGTGTATCTTTGTACCTGTGTGAAAGAATATGATGTAGCTCTCTTACATATCATAAACATTTCTGAATGGCAGAACTATACAATTCAAGTGTATTTGCTGTCTATTTCTTTTGCAAGGATAAGAACTTTTTTGTTGGTATTTTACTATTTCCTTGGATTTTTTGAAAGGCCTGTTTATCGATCCGTTGTGAGTTCCTACTTGACTATTGTCGTCATAGTGCAGCAGGTCCATCACATTTCTATATCATCTATCATGATGTTTAAAACAAAGGATCGGGGTACATTTCTGTGAGGGAAGCACTGAGGATGGAGGGGAAGAGTGTCACAGTGAAAGGCTTCTTCTCAAGAAAAGGAGAACTTGGAGAAGCTGTTCTCTATGGAAAGTACCTCAGGAAGCTGCAATGGCACTAAGAGGTGTTTGGGACAGGAGGAAGGAGTGGCACAGAGTGTGCCATGCTGGTAAGCTGCGGCAGAGGGCTTTGTGTCTACTCCCTGTTTTGAGCTTGTGTTACTAAGAAGACTTTCTGTTGCTGAAATCTGCACTGGACTGGATTGGATTTTTAAGAAATATTTCTGAAATAGTGTTTTTTGGGGCTATGTGACATGCAAGTCCTAACAAGGCACTACAATGAAGGCTTCACTTTCTTTTTAACTTTCTGTGAGAAATCCCTTCTATGAAAAAAAGGGAAAAAATAAATCAGCATTTCCTGCTCCATTGAGGTTTAGAAGGAACTACTTTACTCTCTGGCCTTCTGCAGATGGAAAGAGTTCCTTCAGAAGGACTCATATTGAGAACTAGCTGAAATTCCTAGCAGCTTCTCAGCTGCCACTGACATTAATGAAATGCATGGTTAATTTCTTACTCACTGCCTTAAAAAAAACCCCTTAATGTGAATAGAGTCATAAAAGTTTTGTATGGAATTTTCATGGTAAAAATGCCTACAGTTGTGTCACATACACTAAACCTCAGCCATTTTATCACCATTTATTCTTTCAAAAAAGGGAGTGAGCATATCAAGAGTTTTCTACTTGATTTATATTTCAGACCACAAGCCTCTCTTGGCTGATGCTGCAGTCTTATCGCAGTGCCGTACCTTAGCATGCTCTAAAACATGTCCTTAGGCTTTCCCCCCTTTTAGAGAGACATATCTTACAAGCTGGGGTTTGTCCAAGGCCGTATCCACTGCCAGCTGTATTTTTAATGCTCACAAAGCATTTTATTGGCCCACTCTAAGCTCCTTCCCAGCCAAGGAAAGATTGATAGTTCATTCTGAAGTAAGTATCATTTATGGTTTTTCTTCTCTTGAAGAGACTCACTCCTTTTTATTTTGTTCTTTAGCTATGTTGGATTTCAATTAACTCTTGTTATTCTCAAGAGTGTAGGCTATGCTGAACTGGAACACAAGAGCTGTTGCTAGCATATCACCAAGGCAAAGCTAGTCCTTGGCACTGCTTTGGTTGTGTCAGAGTTGAATCAGCAAGAGATTGTGTCCTGTGGGGCACAACCCTAGCATTTTCAGACTTCTGCAGATAAACAACTTTTCCTTTGAACATTCTCAGTTAGGTATTGTCTTTGGAAAACTTAGTTTCCTTCTTGATTGGCATAGGGGCGGTAGACTGTAGCAGGTGGAATATTAGGGTATAGCATCATTTAACTTCAGGAAGGGGTAAAAAACTGATGATGGCAGAGTTATTCCTTCTTTTGCAGAATATTTCCATCCCTATTTCCTTCAGAAGTGTATATATGAGCACATTAACTTAGTTGGTGAAAAAATATTACTTCAAAAAGTTATTTAAAAATGTTTTTAATCTCCTTGGTTTATGCAAGTGTATTCTTCAGCATAAGTATATTTGTTAATTTTGATTAGGGACTGTATTTTTGAAAAAATAATTCTTTGCCATTTAATGAGCTTTTTTGGTGATAAGTATTTTTAAGGACTCCCTGTTTCAGGGAAAAAAACAGGTTTTTATTTTCTTTTTAAATTTTTTTTTGACCTGGTCAGCATCTGCAATCAAGGCTACTTATGAAAATATTTCCATGCGATATAGAAAGATACATTTGGAAGTTCAATATAGGATGATCCATAAAGGATTTGATCCATAAAGGTGAAACTGCACAACTATTTTCTTTCAAGTTTTATTGTGGAGCCTGCTTTGGTAGTATATATACTTCCTGAAGAGGTATTTGAAGCTAAATTCTACTCATGTCCTGTTATACCACTGAGACTAAGTTATTTACTTTATATACTATCTAAAGAATATATCATTAATGGTGACAAACTACTCACTTAAAATACATTATTATATTTATTATCACGACGCCCAATCAAGAGCCAAGAAAGAGGTCGCCTTGTACCAAACACAGACACACAGAGAGAATGGCAGATGGTTTATGTGTTTAACTGTGGATATTTGATGAATGGAATCAGAACAGAAAGCCTGAAGGATATTTTTGTTGTGTGAAATTGCTGGGAGAAAATTAATTCTACAACTTCTGCAATCAGTGCTTTTAATCCCTATTTTGTATCTTGTATCTTACTTATTTTTATACCTTTTACCCCTGTTGCTGTTTTTTGTATTTTATGGTTGTTTTTCTTATAAAACACATGATATACAATAGGAATAAAAATCATATCTATGAGATACAGTATAGTTTAGATAGGTTAGTGCTGGCAAACAACTTGTCACATTTTGGAATTACTGTCCTTACTTTCTTTAAGCATTGCAATTATTCGTTTGATCTGGGGTAAGAAAATACTTAATTATGAATGCCAGCAGTGCTTTGACTTAGTTAGATTTATAGTTGAGTTCCCTCCTCCCTCCTGCACTCCCTCCCTCCTTTTTTTCTGCCAAGGAAAAAAAAAAAAGAAGAGTTGTTTCTCTAAGCTTCCATTATCCCATAGCACAAAAATTTCAATTGGCTTGTTTACTCCAGAGGGCTGGCTATTAGTAGAGAGGAAAGGAATCAAAAGAAAATTTTAAAAATTATTTTAATGTTGTGCATGTGATGTCCGATGCAATTGCCACAGCTTTGTCTGCTGCCAAACTCAGTCACAGTTGTGCTGTGAGTAAGGAGGAGAGCTGAGGGAAGTGTGGTCTGTGAGGGCCTCCCACAAGTTCTCCTCCTTTAAGAAGCAGCTTGGGAGGGTGGTACGAGTGGGGAGCCTGGAGGAAGGTTTCCTGTGGGTTCCCAAGTGGGTAATCAAGGTGCCAGATATAGGTACCACTGCATGTGCTGCCTCTGGGGTCTCAGACACTCCTGAAGAAGCAAGAAATACAGAGCAGTTGAAGATATTTTTCATGCCAAATTTCATGTTCCCTGACATGAAATCTCAACAAAAGTTCTCTTTCTGAATTAAGCTATCCTAGATCAATGCAGGCCTCTTTTCACCTTTCTTTCTTTTTTTTTTTTCTTGGAGTCATTCATTCTAGTGCTATCTTTAGGTACTGCTTTTAAGGAGCATCTGAGCACATACAGCAAGGCATCCTAGTACTCTGAAGTAAATTCTTAGATTTTGCTTAGAACAGGCAGTCACCTGGTGCTGCCAAAATATTGGTGCTGATGAAAAATGAGCAAGAATGTGAGTTCTTTGCCAGGAGAACTCAGCTTACTCTAACATCAGAGCTGTAATTAAATCCGCTCTTCAAAACCAGTATTTTTGCCCCCAACAATTTAGTAAAGAAATTACTTTTCCTACAAGTCCTCCTTCTGTTTGATGAAGTCTTTCATCTTACTTCTGAAACTACAGGTCCCGAGCAGAAACTATATCTCCCAAGAATTTCCCTTGTTAAAACCACCCAGCACTGTGCTTCCTTTCTCCCTCCTTGTATGACTCAGATGTTGTTTCTTAAGTATCACTGAGGAACTTTCTAACTTATTTTACATATGAAGTTGTTTTGTTCCCTGCATTATGAAGTTTGATGGGCATGAGTATGTGGGTGTTTTGTTCATATGCCTTGGGTCTAATTTACTTTTTATTTGTGAAGTGTTTCTTTTAACAAAGACGAGTGATCAAATGGACTTAAGCAACAGCTTTACGGTACAAGTAACATTAGGAAATAGTCACTAATATATGGAATTGATAATGAAGTGGAATGTATGAATTTTTGATAACCATTAGTGCAAAAAACCATTCCTTTTATAGCAGATCCCCTATTCTGAGATGACAGCTTTTTTCTCTCTTGTGAATATGAAGTGCCAGATTATGAATTCAATAGCTGCCTCTTTTTCAGGGCATTGCTTATGAATCTGCCCTGCCCTGTCACTGCACATTATTAGCATTAAACACACTTGCAACACCATAAATTTACAAGATGCATGCCCTATCTGAAAAGCTTATGGTCTAAGTGAGATAGGAGAAATTCACAGCAAAACACAGAACAACAGTTCAGGAAAGGCAGTTTGTAAGGATTATTATTCATGATTTAAATTAGGGAGGAAGAACTGCACAAAGAATTGAAAGTTAGGAGAAATCTGAAAAAGAAGACAGAGGGCACTTGGTAGCTAGAAAGGGAAAATTGCTCCAGATACAGGACTGGAAGCATTCTAAGACAGCGCATCAGAAGCTTTCATTAGTGAATTAATAGCCAGGTTCTTCTCCCTGCTGATAATACTCACTTTGTCATATGTGCCTCTGCACACTGCTGTCAGAATATTGTCTGCTTGTTTTTTAACATCTGATTTGAAAGACTGAAGCGGTGGCACCATTTTATTCTATAAATTACTGATACCTGTAGGTCATACTACTTAGGATGGCATTAATGGGCATTTTACCTTATGAATATCAAGCCTTGAATAGATACCATATTGTATTTCAAATATCACAATGTTTTGTTTGTTTAATAGGTCTGCAAAAAGAGTGTATCTATCCTTCATGGTTAGAAGGAGCAGTCAGCTACCAAAGCACTGTAAACTACAGATCTTAATTACATTTTTGTCAGTGACTCCTTACTCCTGGTTTGATTTTTTTTTTCTTTTGGTTTTGATGGCTTTTTATTGTTTGTTTTGAGGGTTTATTT
Source organism: Vireo altiloquus (assembly GCA_013396875.1). Classification (NCBI taxonomy): domain Eukaryota; kingdom Metazoa; phylum Chordata; class Aves; order Passeriformes; family Vireonidae; genus Vireo; species Vireo altiloquus. The sequence continues at coordinate 397,419 of VZRF01014662.1, forward strand.
TCTGTTTGTGATTTGGTTTCATTTTTGGGATGGTGGTGTTTTATTTTGAGGTCCATACCTTATGAATCTGGCTGGTGTGGTAAATTGAGTAGATCCATGAGTACTTTTGCAGTACTAGTAAGTGAAAATGTGAGTTACTAAAGAGTAAGACAACACCACTGGTTCATGATGTCTTGAGATTGTCAGTCATTGGGAACTGGGGCATTACTGTGATGAAATGTATTTGCTCCATTCTTATACTTCTCCTTGAACTTTCAGTCCTGGTTGCTGTCAGAGACATATTACTGTGTTAGAAGGAGGTTTGATCTGATCTGCTTTAGTGGCTCCTATGAGTATTTCTTTCCCTGTGAGTTTAGGGATGTGGGCCCTGACAAAGTTAGTCAGAGAGAAATTCTAAGCTCTCAGCTCTGGCTGTGGGAAACAGTTAGCTTCTCATGGGCAGAGCTGTGAGAGTCAGTGAAGTTTTCCTCTGGCTGTGGGAGCTGTTACCTTCCCACAGTCAGAGGATGGGAAACAGAAAAGGTTTTTTGTAAACTATCTGAAATGTTTTGGGAACATCTATCTTACAGAAGGTGTTTTTACTTTTGTTATCCCAACGTGTTTCTGTGTAACTAACCAATGACGTGAGAGAGGTGTTCAACCAAGGATCTATACCTGTGTCCTGCCTCAGCAATCCTGGTTATAAAAATAGAAGATTTCTTGTAATAAATGGCTTTCTTCTCTGAAGCAAAGTCCATACCATATTTCTTTGCCATTTCTAGGACTCAATTGTGACATAGGGAGAATGGGTTTGTTCTTCTAGGGAGAAGAGTAGAGAGAAAAAGCTGGGAAAATACCAGGAGATGCCAGCATTCAAATGGCTCTGTTTATGTGCTCAGTCAAAGGTGGGTAGTTTTGTAGCATGAAGGAAAGAGGAAGACATCCTCGTAATCTACCTGTAAAATGTGTTTGTTCTGCCTGTTGGATGGAAGAAAAAGTTAGAATTAGAAATACACAACTGTTCTATGAAGACAATCCTCCATAACTGCACTAGCAGGGAAGCAGTGATATTTAAATGAAAAAAGACTTAAGAGTTAAACACAAGTAGCAGCTTGGGAATTCATAAGAGGTTTAGGTGGGAAGATGAAACTAAGAATGTGATTGAGAATCAGTTTCCTGCTGTCCTCCTACCATTTATATTACTGAGGTATTTTAATTTATAGTTTGCTAAGAAAAAGTAGGCCCACAATATTCTCTAGAGTGAAATGCATCTTGAGGTTATCATACTGTCTTCAAAGTGAACATCTTTGTGCTAATAGCAAGAAAGATGGGGCTGTGTGTCCTATGACCAGTCCTCCAGCTGTTTTTGACGTGTCATCTGTGAAGATTTTATTTCCTTTTACTAAGTGGCACTGCTAATCACTCTGTTCCTTGTATGCAGTAAGTCAGTTGCAAACACCAACAAGGAATCCCCCATTTCTGGGGATCGACAGCTTGGCCTTCTACCTTCCCCCATGTGCAATATTTTCCCAAAGGACTCATCTGCTATTCCACTGGTGTTTTTGGGAATAGCTATAGCTCTTCTCTACTTTCTGGAGGCCAGCAAATTGCCTACCCAGCCTCAGAGGGTTGCCATTACATCACTAGGGTGTTTGCTGATCCTCTTACTTCTCCCACACTGGAGATCTCTTCTTTAGGTAGTAAGAGCCTTCAGTCTTTCAAAGCAAGGGAAATTCTCAAAGCATGAGATTTCTGTGAGAGGTACATGCGTGGATTCTTTAGTTCCCTCTAATTTCTTAAGAATACCTTCAACCCTGGGGCTTGAAGAGAATATATAATTGCAGGAACCCTCATACTTTGATCTTAAAATTTGAAAGTCGTAACTGTGTGTATTCTTTTAAAAAGTGAAACAGAAGTCTTTCCTGGTAAAGACCATCACTGGATGGTTTGGAGTGAACTCTCTATCCCCACCTCCATGGAATCACAGAACCACAGGATAGTTGAGATAGGTTGTAAGGGACCTCTGGGTGCTCAATCAGTTCAACCTCCCTGCTCAAGCAGGGGAACCTTAACCAGTTTTCCCAGGAAAATGTCTATATCGGATAGAGACTTCACAAGCTCTCTGTGCAATCTGCAGTCACCTTCACAGAAAAAAATGTTTCCTGATGTTCACAAAGAATGTCCTGTGCACATTTCCTCTTGTCCTGCCACTGTGTTTTTCACAGCAAAAGGGCCTGGCTCTGTCTTATTTATGTGCTCGGTTCAGATACTTATGCATATTGATAATTCCCTGTGAGTCTTCTCTTCCCCAGGCTGAGCAGTCCCAGCTCTCTGTCCTGCATGTGTTCTGCCTGCAGCTTTGTTTTTCTATGTACCAAAACTTACTAACATTTTCAGCAGGACAACTTATTTAGCAAAAACCACACATGGAACTGCACAGAAAATATGTTCACAAAAGTATATTAATCAACATAAATAGATTCAATTGCCTTGACTTTCTTTTGGAAAAGTCAGAAAATCTCACTTCAGCATTTATGGAATAAAATATTTCACAATTTTTAAAATAGAATTTGAGAAGAAATTAATTGTGAATATGAAATTTAAAAAATGAAACCTACATGAGATGTTTCCTTATTAACATGATTAATTAAATTTTTGATTTAAATTTTTGGGTTGACTAAAGTATAAAGTTTCATCTGAAAAATATTTTTGCACATTTTCATTTGAGCTCCACGACAATTGATAATTTTAAATAATTTTCTTTTGTTAAAAATAAAATCATTAATGAATTTTATATGCAGCATCATTATGCACTATGATTAAGTTTTGGATTACTGCATTTCCAAAACATGTGACTTAGTTATTCTTTTATACTTCCACCTTGTCAATAATGTAATTGTTTTCTTCAAGCATTTGTTTTCTTCCTTTTGTTCCCTATTCACCACTGACTGAAGTTGTTCTCTATCTTTCTTTGGTGACCTTAACGAACTCTTGCCTCTTTTTTAGTCTTTTGCAGTGCAAAGTGTATTAATAAGATAAGAAATTTTTCTATCATAATCTTAGTGGCCCTGAGAGATGCTCTCTTTACTCAATTTCTCCCTGTGTCCCAGTTCCTCCTTTCTCCTTGACTATGGAAAGAAACACTACCTATTCCATTTTTTTTTCACTGGGTAGTGAAAACACAATTAACTTGCTGTTTAGATAATCTATCCGTGTCAATACTGAAGTACTCGTAGATAAGTCCAGCTCTAAAGTATAATTTTTTTACGTTTTTATCAGTAAGATTTACCCTTTTTGCCTAAACAATTTTATCAATGCTAACTATAGCAACTCTTATAGATTTATATGGACTAACTGACAGTTACCTATATATTTTTATTCATTATATTTCACAGAAAAGGTCACTCTTTATTGATATTTCTGCTGCTGGTAGATAAGACTCTAAAAGTCTTCTAGGGCCTCATCAGTCACAAAACAACAGTTTGTGAAACTGATTCATGGCCTGTTGCATCCTGCAGAGGCACTTAGATTACTTTGCCAACAACATTAATTACTCTGTGTGTGCGTATATATATATATATAGGTAGATATATATATAATATATATGGCAAATATATTTAGCAAATATAATATATTTGCCAAATATCTAATATATTATATCTGATATCTAATATATAAGGCAAATACTTAATCAATTTATGAAACAGATACACTCACTTGGCAGCTATATTTTTTATAAAAATGTCATTAGCATCTACTCTTATTGTAGGATTAGTAACAAAAACTTTGCAATTTAATTAAACAGTAATGTATTTTCCTGATCAGTTTGCCTTTGTATTTACAGTGTTCAGACATTCACAGGCTGCAAATCATTCTCTTACCTAGCCATAGCTAGATATGGTAGGCAGCTAAAGGCATGCACTTAAAATGTGGTAGCTGACTTCTGTGCTCTTTCACAAAATACCCCCTACAGTTTCAGGATTATGCAGTAGATGTAGTACTACGTTGGTTTTCTTTCTATTTTTCTGCTTTTTATGCCTGTGCTTGATTCTGTTTAAACACAGCTGACTCTCACTAAGCAAAAAGTGCTGTTGTATGCTCTGGTTAAATCCAGCCTTATTCAACATCTGATTTAAGACACACATCTTAAGCATAATTGAGAGAAAAACAGATCTTCTCAATTGCTGAACTTACACTTACTTCAGTGTGCTTTAATTAAGTCCTTTTTTGTGATGACTTCTTTCTGCTGCACTTTTTGTGCCTTTACTGCGGATACTACTGAGTGGTTCTGCCTTAAAAACACAACGATCCTTTAAATTCAGATCCAGAGGACAGATGAACAGATTTTATTAAATATTTAAATTTCAGAGGGTAGGTAAGAGTCTCTTTCCAGCACATGATTTTCAAAACATTTTACTTCTTATTTAGTAGAAGATGTTTTTGACTTTGAATTAATTCTGAGTTTAATAACATCTTTATTTATAGTAGGGAATAGAGGAAGGAAAGGATTAGGGACTTGTGGCATTGATAACAGCTGTAGCTCAGGGAATAATTGATTTAAAAATATATTCTTAAAGCAATACCTTTTCAATTAAATGCTTTCAGTGACTGAACAGATTTCACATTTGTGAACACTGAGTGATGCATACCAAGCACAACTTTGAAGAGCCAGTCGTAAGTCTAAGTAACACAAGAAATGAGAAGCACACCATGACACAAAATGTTCTGTGATAAATTGTTGGATGTGTGTATCAAGGAAACAGTGAACTCAAGTATTTCCTGTTAAGTTAGAACTATGATTGCACAGTTCCATTTATGCATAATTTTGACTATTTTCTAGATGACAAAGATGGTAAAAGAAAACATGTATGGTTTAAAAACTGCTTCCTCCCTAATCTTTACTTCTTATGCATTTTGCCCTATGAATTAGGTTAGCTGACATCAGGTTTGGATTTAGTTTGTTGAAGTAGATGCGTTCTGAACCCCAAAGTATCTGTCATCAGTTAGCAAACATAGTTTGCGCTTGACTTTCAGGAAGTCTTTCTTGCAAGAGGGCTGTCACATCTTTTGTTACATGGCTTGGAAAAGTGTTTATACTCCTCTATGAATTTAAAAAGCACCAAGTTCATTTAAATAATTGTACAGTCATTTAGTTAATGTGTTCTTTTTTAAACTTGCCTAATGATGGTGAATGTAGTTTTGATGGCAAAAGAACCCCTTTTATGTAACAGCATTTTTCTTCTCCCTCCTCCACCCCCACCTCGCAAAATAAATGCAACACAATTATTGTACTGCTGAGAAATTAGCTCATTTGCAAATGCCACCTTGGAACACAAGAAGAAAGGCATTTATTGAAGCACTAATAAAGGCACCATGTTAGAATAATTTTATGCTGACGGGCCTACAATCGCTCAATATTTTAAGAGCTGTCATCACACCAGCATGAGCTGCATGCAAAAGTACAAATTTATGCTGTGACATCATGGCACTAAAAGTATAACTGGAATAAAATTACAGTGCTTCACTCTAGCATTCAGTGGCAAGACAGAGCACTTCAGATGCCCACCCTGGGCTGATCCTTTGCTATGCATCACTGTGCCTTGTATTCTGTTAACACATGAAGTATTATGACACAGATTTCTGAATAGTTCAATGTGTCCTTCAGGTATTTCCAGAGTGAGCTTTCAGTGGGTACTCAATGACCTGTGTTTTTAATGCACAGTACGCTGCACACCAACAGAAAGCTGGAAGAATATTAAATCAGCAAAAGCCACCATTTTAACTCTTTAGATATGGATAATTAAGCAAGCAGTCACTACACAATGTCTGAGGACCTAATACTATCATTTTTTAGTGAGTTAATAAATTCCAGTCATGGCCTGTGGTTAAATGCTAAGCTTTAACAAATGAGCACATCTGCATAAGAACTGTGACTTTAAAATTCAACCTTTTGACTTTTACCAGATCTTCATTCGTTGTTGTAACTAGAAAAAAAAAGAAATTACAACAGATGTCGGTGAGATATAGAAAAGCGCAATGAATTATGTGTCATGTTTAGACATAATATTCTGCTCGTAATCTAGCATTTTCCACCTAAGCTACAAGCCCTTTCAGCATAATCAGACATGCTTTTCCACCAGAGTGCAATCAGAGGTGCTGATTCTGATTTTCTTGGATTGCTTTACACCCCAACCTTCTAGAGTCAATGAGACAAGAACTGTATCTGTGTGATTAAACCTACTTAACCAGATCCTGGTTTTATTAAAATGAGTTGATGAAAAGAAGTAACTCTCTCAAAGGCCTTTTACTTGTGCTGTTGTAAAACTAATGCAAGTGAAATTAAGGTATGGCTAGTCTGGGGGAGCTGCTGACCTTCAGAAATAGGAAAACTGTGGGATGCAATTTTTCAATAGCAATTTAGATTGGATTACTCTGGCTGTAGTCATGGTTATTGGTGAAAAAAGTTTCCCATAGCACTTTATATACCTTGTTTAATATACCTAATTTTGTTTTTAATAGGTCTGAAATGAGATTGTCTCTCTTGTTAATTCTCTCATTAATGAAAAACAGATTTATTGCTGAACATAAAATTGCGATGAGAGAATCTTGGTAGGGGGCTGGTAGTACCGAGGACTCCTAAGCTGAAGGTGTGCCGGCAAGGCTGCACGCTCAGGGCTGATCCACAGGCAAGGCTCCACCAGACACTCAGCTCAGCCACGAGTCCATGTCATTCCTGGGCTCTGCCCTGGCCCCTGCCCTGGCTCCCAGCTCTGGTGGCTGACCTCACAGGTAACCCAGTGGGGCACGGCACACCTCCCTCTCCCCACCACAGCGCCGGTAGGAGACACAACCCAGGCAGGCAAGGCCCAGCATGTGGCATCGCCTGGTGCCAAAAGCACCTTGCCAAAGCAAGTCTAACCAAGAACCCACACCTTCCACCCCGGATGTGGTAAGAGATAAAAGAAAAGGCATAGGTGACCAAAAGGCCTGCTTTACGTTATAAAAGTAATGCAGATTATCACGGAGGCAGAAGTCTCTTACACACTCCCTGGGAATGTGCAAGACGACTTCTTGCAACTTCGTGGTCACTTTTCCAGAAACTGAGAGAAAGAATTTCGATGTGTGCCCCTTCCACAATTGGATGGTAAGATACATTGAATCCTAAGCTATACAATTTCTTCGCTGGCTGTAAAATTGGTATCTTTAACCCCACATGTAATACTAGTTCTCTCTTTTTGTCTTATTCCTGTGTAGCAATAGTCTGGTTTAGGTTATATGTTAGTTTTGTGTCTATCAAATAAATAATTCATTCTGTAACAGACTGACTCCGCAATTATTAAAGAACTTGTGAATGAGNGACTTCTTGCAACTTCGTGGTCACTTTTCCAGAAACTGAGAGAAAGAATTTCGATGTGTGCCCCTTCCACAATTGGATGGTAAGATACATTGAATCCTAAGCTATACAATTTCTTCGCTGGCTGTAAAATTGGTATCTTTAACCCCACATGTAATACTAGTTCTCTCTTTTTGTCTTATTCCTGTGTAGCAATAGTCTGGTTTAGGTTATATGTTAGTTTTGTGTCTATCAAATAAATAATTCATTCTGTAACAGACTGACTCCGCAATTATTAAAGAACTTGTGAATGAGAGTGGATCTTGGGGTGTTGACCACCTCAGAGAAGCTATTACCTGCTGCTGGGGGCCTGGGCAAAAGGCAGAGACTTATTTAAACCCCCACATCTATTCATAACACCCAGCTCCTCTTGAAACAAGACCATAGTGCCAGGGGCTTCTTGGCCTGTGGAGGAAGAACAATGGGAAGAGGGCTGTGCCCACTTTTCCAGCACATCTGGTACTTGACACTATAAACCCTTCCTCTGTTTTTTTATACTTAGATCAGCCCAGCTATAACAAGTCCTTTTACTATTATTTAATGCTACGCATAATTTCTTAAATCAGACACAAGCCGTGTCTGTGAATTTGTGGCATTTGGTGTGCCTACTCACCAAGAAAATTGCCAAATACTTATTTTTCTAATCAGATTAGTCATAGTGAATTCAAGACCCAAGAAAAAACAGCTATTTATTTATTTATATGTGATGTAAACTGAATCAAATATAAACAAGCAAATAAGGTCCACAAGAAATTTAATAACCCAATAGGAATGTTTTATTTAATCTGAAATAAAACACAGCCTTGCATTTCTGCAATTTTAGTGCTTCTAAAAATAAATCTAATGTGACTTTGAAAAATGGTTTCAAATTTAAGAAATGAAAATGTTTTGCTTAGAAAATATAATAAAGGTGATCTAAAACATAGTATCTTCAGGGAGTTTTTTCTTTGTTTATTTTTTTTCCTAAGGCTGCTTAAACTCAGACCAAAATCATACCAAAATTTAATGTAAATTCTATTTGTCCAAAGGATTGATCCAAATTGCAGCTAATTTCTCCTACTGAATAAAGAATAACTAGATACATGCAAAAAGTTGTATCCGAGAAAATGGTTGTGTGTGGTGTGACCAAGAAGGAGATGTGCAGATTTCCCAGAATGACATTTTGCCTCCCCATCATCTCCTGCACCAATGGGCATGGGAAGACACTGTGCTTTCCCACTGCCTTGGAAGGTAAAGTCCTCTCAGACTGACATGGGCAATCCTGATCTCTAGAGACATGATCAAGCCCCTCTGCTTATTTCGTGAAGCCTAGCAGTTGCTCTGTATCTTAGGAAGGGAGAGGCAGTAACTGTGGGAATCACAAACTCCTTGATCTTCCCCCAAAGTGTTTTGCTGTCATCTGTCCCAGGTGTGCAGAACACCCTCAGACACATCTGCTCGGCAGCTGCAGCTGCTCCCAGCCCTTTGCGCAGAGCTGTAAGTGAACCTCCCAATGGCACCTGGAAAGAAAGGCAGAGAGGAAGGGCATCTCATTCACAGCAATGGTTTCTACAGTTAATTTTCCTAGAAATGATTTGAAATGAGCAACACATTTGGAAACAAAGCAACTGGAGCTGCTTTTTTTTAATGGGCTCAGCATACATGTGATTCTCAGACTAAACATCACCCTCCTATTTTTGAATGACTTGCTGCTCTCAAATGAGTATATGCTGAAGTCTCTTCTTTGGACAATATCCAGGGGACACAGAAATGGGAAGCTCTCCCAGTCTTGGGAAGCTGGCAAACATAATGATGTAGACTTTACAATATGTCCTATCTTATATATTTTTGCTTTATTCTCTTAATCTTATTTCAATCCAAACACATATGTTCATAATTTTTGAAGTGCATATGCCTGGACATTTACTGCAGAAGGAAACAAGCTGAATGAAATCAAGATTTTTTTTTTCTAGACAAGGAAAAAGACAAACACTGCAAAAGGCAGCAAATTTTTAATACCTTTAGCCTAAGTCTTGATCTCTTTTGCCACTCTTGTCACCCAGGAATTCTGTGGAAATAAGTTGAAACTAGTACTAGTTCTGTAACTTTGTGAGCCCTGTAGGTGGGATTTTAAACACTGGTGAAAGGTGTTCCTTCTAAAAGGAGTTGTCTTGAGAGACTGTTTTGTAGCTCTTCCTTCCTTACAATTCCTGCAGCCACAGTTCTGTCTCTCTGTCCCTGCGACACCAATTCTCACTTACAGGAATCTCATAAACCACAGATTTTCAGCAAGTAGGTCTTTCAGGCATTGAAAAATAAGAAAAGTCATTATGAAACTGTAAAATACTTTTTTTTTCTAAGCTGACTGAATTTCATTTTGTACCTTTCTTTTTCATGAAAGCCATTGCATTGCCACCAAAAAAAAATCCCATTGTAACAAAATGTTTGCCTTTATTGTGATTCTCTTGCCAGAAAGTTGTTAATTTGAAGGTGATAGCACTTTCATCTTTGACAGTAATCAAACATCTAGGGTACATGCCTTTCCAGAAGGCCATACTTTCCAGAAGGGCTGTCTGTAGCAGCAAGGCTCTAGGAAAAGGTCCTGTAACTCTACAAATCGGATGTCTGTCAGCACAAAAGGCCTGTGATTTCTGTGAATAATAGCTGCTGTAAGATCAGGGAAACCTGCAATCCTAAAATTTAGCTTAATAATTTCCATTAAATTGAAATTTTAAATTAAAATATTAATCTATTTACTTTTAAAACGTGGTTGACTCAGTATGCTCTTCTGCAAGTGACTTTGCATATATATTTTGCCAAAAAGAGCATAATCTGCCCTTCTCTGCTCCACGTTACAAAGTCTCCATTATAAAACATGACGCATTTGAAATCGGTCTAGAATCATGCCTTTAGGTGCTTTCTTCCCATGTCTGGTAAATTTGAGTACCTCAAATTTGAAGACTTCACCACAGTCTGATCAGAGAAATGATATTGGGCTGGTTGCTCACCAGCATGAAAGAACAAGTCTGGTGGTAGCCTCAACTTCAGTGATTGTGCACTGATGTACTCACAGTCTTGAGGAAAATGGGCCAGGTAAGGAGTAGAGCCAGAGTCTTAAATAGTAGCAGAGATAGCTTTCATTTTTTAAAAGAAATTAGTAGACAGGACACCCTGGGAATCTGCCTCCAGGAATACAGGAAATGAATGGATCTGTGAGCTCTTTAAGGACATTCTTCTTTAAGTATGAGAGCTCTTGACTCCTACATGAGAGAAATGAAGTGAGGAGACCAGCATGGATCAGTAAGGACCTCTTGGACAAACAAAAGTGTAAGAAAGAAATGCACAGGCAATGCAGTGGAACCACTGAAAGGTATCCTGGAAAGAATATAGGAATGGTGCCTGGATATGGGGTCTAGGAAATTGTGGTGAGGATCATACAGTAATGATAATCATAATTATAATGATAATTATGATAAATAACAACAGCAAAAATAACAATAATGATTGGGTTTTGTGGATGTTTGCTACAGACCACCCGAGCAGGAGGAGGAAGTCGATGAGGCCTTCGACAGGCAGCTGGAAGCAGCCTCAGAGTTACAGACACTGGTTCTTGTCGGGGACTTTAACTACCCTGACATCTGCTGCAGAACCAGCACCATGAAACACAAACAGCCCAGGAGGTTCCTGAAAAGCACTGATCACGACTTCCTATCATGGATAGTGGAGGATCCCCCAAGGAAAGTTGTGCTGCTTGACCTCACACTAACAAACACGGAAGGCCTTGTGGGGGATGTGAGGGCTGGGGGCAGCCTTGGCTGGGTAGTGACCATGAGACTGTGAAGCTCCGTATTGGGTGAGGAGGAACCAGGGCAGCAAATGAGATTATAATCATGGACTTCACGAGACCTAATTTTAGCCACTTAAGGAAATTTTCTTGGAAGAATACCATGGGAACAGGCCCTTTAGGGAAGAAGGGTTGATATTCCAGGGTCACTTCCTCCAGGCTCCAGGAGGATACACGTGAGCAAGAATTAGGCTAAAGGGGCAAGAGACATCCATGGATGAATTACAAACTCCTGTCATTCCTCAAGTATAAGCAGAAAACACACAGGAGATGGAAGCAGGATCAGACCACTTGGAATAAATACAGAGAGATCACAGATTAAGTAGAAATGAGACAAGGAAGGCCAAGGCCTATCTGGAATAAAATCTGGCCAAGGGTGTCACAATATCCTTTATTTCCCTTTATACTTATGTGTTCGGAAAAGCCCTTCTTACTGTCAAATCAGTTTGACATTAAAACTGCCACCTGGACGGACAAAGGGAGAGCAGTAGATGTTGTCTACCTAGACTTCTGCAAGGCTATTGACACTGTTACTCACAAAATCATCATAGACTCCCTTATAGCTGGAAGGAGTTGTAAATACCCCAGAAAGATGTGCAGTCCTTCAGGCGGACCTTGACAGGGTGGAGAGATGGGCAGAGAGGAACCTTCTGAAATTCAACAAGACCAAATGCGGGCAGGGTCCTGCACTGGAGATGAATAACCCCAGGCACCAGCTCAGGCTGGGGCTGACCTTTTGGGAAGCAGCTCTTTGGAGAAAGGTCTGGAGGTCCTGTTGTCCTCATGGACAGGCTGTCCATGAGCCAGCAGTGTGCGCTGGTGACCAAGAAAGCCAATGGCATCCTGGAGTGCAGTAGGAAGAGCTTTGCCAGCAGGTTGAGGGAGGTGATCCTGCCCCTCTACTCTACTCTGTCCTGCTCTGGTGAGGCCATTGGGGAGTATTGTGTCCAGTTCTGGGCTCTTCAGGACCAGAGAGACATGGAGGCCCTGGAGCAGGTCCAGAAGAGGATGACAAAGATGATTAAGGGACTGGAGAATCTCTCTTATGAAGAAAGGTTGAGAGATCTGGGCCTGAGCCTTGAGACAAGATGACAGAGGGGACTTGATCAATACCTGTGAGTATCTGGAGGGAGGGTGTCTAGACGATGGATCCAGGCTCTGCTCAGTGGTGCTGAGCAATTGCACAAGAGGCAACTATGGCAAGCTGATGCAGAGGAAGTTTCACCTGAACATGAGGAAGAACTTCTTTACTGTGTGGGTGACCAAGCACTTGCACAGGTCGCTCAAAGGAGTTTTGGAATCTTCCTCACTGGAGATACTCAAGAATTATCTGGATACAGTCCTGTGCCACACGCTCTGAGATGAGCCTGCTTGAGCAGGGAGGTTGGACCAGATGACCCACTATGGTGTCTTCCAACCTGACCCATTTTGTGATTCTCTTTTACAAGAATGTATGCCAGAAAAAAAATAGGACGTAAATGTACCTTCCCCCGGTAAATAAGTCAGAACTGGTGACAAGTGTAATAGAGAAAGCTAAGGTTCTCATCAAGATTTTTCCACTCCCTTTTTAATGACAAGCTCTCTATCAGACTATTTATATACTCATGGTGACTGTAAGAGAAATGGAATTTGCAGTCTAGCACATTGCTATCACTTCAACATTAGAGAATTTCTTCTCAGCATACAGTTATCTTTGAAAACTATGATGCCAATATCTATCTTATATAGCAGCCATTTTAGCACTGCATATATATTTCCTCTGTGCTTGGATTAATTATTGTATTTGTACATACAGTTGAGTTACTGACAATAAGGACTCTGTCATGTCTGGAAGTGGGTGAAGAGGAATTCTCTATATGAGAGGCAAGACCAAGACATCAGTTTTGGAAAGCGAAGAGAGCATCTGTCAAGAACATTGCATCTGGGGCAAACTGGGAACACAAAGCAGCTGACTGTGAAAGATCATATTTATACAAGAACCACTAAAGCACTTCTGAGTCCCAAGCTCTGACCTTGCTTCAACACTACCCTGGCAGCTGTTCTGAAGCATTCTCTCACCTACCAAAAGTACAATCAGCCCTACTGTCCCTTACAATTATTATGCTTTGTGAGATTACATCAGAGAGTTTCTAGTCTGACCATGACCTTTATAAGTATTCCTTTACATTCATGCACATATGAGTGGTGATATAGGTGTTTCTTCACACATTTCCTCTACTATTAGAAATACTACTTCTTTTCATTCCTATTAACTAACAAAAAATTCTTCTCTTTTAGATTTGAATATCATCTGTAGCAAATTAAATGTGTTCCTGGCATGCTTCAATTTAATTATATTTGGAAAAAAGAAAGTAGTTAAAAGTTCCTGAAGTCGAGCCCCCAGTTAGTGTGAGGCACAATATGGAGAGTTTGAACAGAAACTCCTTCTACATCCTCCTTTTCGTATCAGACAGACCAGTGTAAAAGATTCCTATATAGGTGTAAGGTTCCTATATGGTAGTCTTGAAGTGGAGACACAAGCTGCTACAGACAGAAATACAAATTGCCTTCAATGGAAGTTTGTCTGAATAAAGACTGCAGGAGATTTGTTCATGAAGAAATGAAGGAGTTTGCAGTCATTTCATCAATCATATCACATTCAATGCATGCTGCTACTTGTCCCTGCTCACTTTCCATGGGCAAAACTTGTCAATGGCTCTTAAGGAGTTATTTTTGAGGAACAGTTGAGAGGAGACAATACTCAAGCCTGGTGCTTATATGAAAAATGAAATTTGCTTGATTTCAGACTTAAGATGACCTGCCTTCCCCCCTTCCCCCTTTTTTTTTGATATCTACCTCATGATTTAAAAAATAGCTTTGTTTTATACTGTACTGATCCCTCTATAATTAACACAAATATATGAAAATCTCATTGTGAGGTCTGGAAAACAGCCGCTTCTTTTATCCATAGTTAAATTTTCCATTACTACGAATTTTAATCATTCATCCAAAATCATATGTTGCATAAAAACTGTATGCATACATTTAATACGTTAATACAATTTATTTTTTTTTTCTAAAATTCCCTTTTTAGATATAAGTTTGTGAAGTTAAAGAACTGATGAAGAAAGACATTAAGTCCTACTAGCCAAATAATAAACATTATAGATCACTGCTGTGCTTGAATCTCCTATCCAGTAGCAAAACAGACAACCCAGTTACACAGCCTTCAAAGTATTTAAGATTTTGTGTTAAAGGCAGGCTTGAGTCTGGCAATGTTTTTATTTCCAGTTAAACAGGAGCACTGGATTCGATGAGTAAGAGTTCTTTTTAGTTCTAAAAATTATGTCAAGCATTAATTTTTCAGTGTAGGATCTCCTTTCTGAACAGAATAAATAAAGATGGAAATTTGTGCTAGTAAATCTCAAGGAGTGAAATCCTAAGTCTCTGGCATCTAAATCAAGAAAGGCTTAAAATGCTGGAATGCTTTTATAGAAATATAAAAAAATGTAATTTGCCTCCTGAATATAATCATCCATTAAAAAAAGAAGAAAAAAGCAACAATCATAGTATAATTTTTACTTTAATTAACTTCATGGATTCAATTCAGCAATTGTGTTACACTGCCTGTGAAATCCCATCAACCCAGTGGGAGAGGTCGGTGCAATGTGTGCCACAAAGAAATTTTTTTGGCTTACAAGTACAATGGGTAGAAGAATGCTGGCCAGCCTAAGGGTCCCAGCAGGGGTTTTTTTTGTTTGCTTGGTTGGGTTTGGGTTTGTTTGTTTGTTTGTTTGTTTTGGNATGAACTATTACAGGAACTCTGGCTGGTCTTGGAGTCATCAGTCACTGTTTGAAAACATTTATTTCCTTAAGTTATGTGTTCTCATTATCTTAACTTATTCACCATGAAAAAGCCTGCCACTTTCAGATAGAGGAATTCTTAATTATTACTGATTGGCTCATGGGTCTTAGATATATTCCAAAAGCTAGTGTGTCTTGATTTTCTCTGGCTCAATTTTTAGGTTTATGTGTATTATTTTATTGTCCCCAAATTTTTTTCATTTTAGATTTTTTTTTTCTGGATGCTGATATGCACTCTTGCCCTTAGGCACTATTTATTCATTATCATTTTCCCTTTCAGTTTATGTACACAGATAAAAGAAAGTTATATGGACACATAGTGCAATTAAAGCACTTTTTTGTTAAGTCTTGAGGAAAGAAATGATGTTTAATTCCCTGCCCCTGTTGCACCTTCAAAGATACCAGGCTCGTTTTGGTTGTGAGCACAAATCTACTCCCCTTTTCAGTCTCATAAAGAATCTGCTCTCTATTTATTTGAATCTAGGAGTTCTTTTCCCCTCACTATGTGTATTTGGTCTTGTTCCAAGCAAAATTATAGTGATGATGGTTGCATGCCTGTTGGTTCTGTAGGGTATGTTGGACACCATTTGTATAACCTTTGAGCTAAACAAATTTCAAACACAAAGGGATTTTGGCCTGATGAACATGTAGATATAATATACTGGTTTTGGTGGAACCATGTTGCGAATCACAATTAATTGAAATCCACAAATGGATAAAATATACTTAGTAATACAGACCTGAATTCAGTCAAATTATGCAATTTCTGTTATTATTCTACTTTGGAAGATGGAGAGCTTGCAGGTTTTTCCTTCCTTTGAAAGACAATACTCCACATAGACGTAAAAGGTCAGGCCAAATTTCTTAATGCCACTTAGGAAGAAGGCCAGTTTTTTATGACAGTAATAGATTAAGCTCAAGTGTTTACTTTTCAATCAATTCATATTGATTCAGAAAACACAGCTATTTAATTGCATATTCAGTCCTACTGGTCATTTGTAGCAGCTGCTTGTTATGCTAACTGTGTATCAGCCTGAAGGGCTATGTTTTTAAAGCAACACAAACAAATCCCATTAAGAGTAACTGGGACTGACTGTTAATGTGTAACCTTCCATGTGCCTGCTTCTGAGAAAAATTTTACCTGAAACACGTAGTTCTGAAATGTTACATCTCTGACTAAACATCGAGAGCTTCTAGAGCACCTGGTGAAATGTTTGAGGCTGTGGTCCCGACACAGCCTGGGGAAGCCTAAGCTCATTGACTGCCTACTTCCTGCTGCCTAACCCAGTGACGGAACAGCCACTCTGGGTTTTAGCAGAAACCAGTTTAACGTGAATGGGACCTTTGTGGACCATTTTGTTCTGTCTTTCTCTGGAGCAAATGCCAGTATGGTTGAGATCTAAAAACTTGCTGTTCCATTGTAATAGGATATGCATTTAAATTAGAGCTCCGTGAGCTAAAGGATACTCATGTTAGCATCATTTTCTGTAATCCAGTGGAAAATCTGCAAACTCTGCCTGAATGACTGGGTCGGAAGAGCTTAGAGGCAGGATGCAGGCTGAAAAAGAATATCATGTATTTAATGTAGATATTTGTTTCTACTACAGCACTAGCAGTAAAACATTGCAAATAAATCCTATTAGATTTCTAAATCTAAAATATTCAGACAGATGTTGTTTCCAAAATTTGGATTTAAAAAAACAGTTCTTGGAGGACATCTGTATCAGTGCTGGTGGTTTTTTTTTTGATTGGTTGCTTTTTTGGATTGTTGGTTTTTTGTTTGTTTGTTTTTGTTTGCTTGTTTTTTAAATTTTTTTAATCATATAAGAAAAGGTGGATTTCCTTTTATATAAAGGAAAATTTTATATATTAAATTTAAAATATGATTTAGCTATTACGGTGTAGCTCCTGAAAAATTGTTTGCTTTGTCTTTGGATTCAGCATCTAAATCTGAATTTTTCACAAGACTTTTTCTCCATATTTTTTCTCCATTAAAGTGCTTTTCTTAAATAAAAAAATAAAGAAGGAAGAAAGTAAATATCTGTAATATACTTAAAGTCAGACACATCAGAATGTTTTGAAAATTTTTGTAAACTGGATAATGTGAAATTGGGATATTTTGTTTGTTTGTTTGTTCTGTTCTGGGGAAAGGGGAAATAGAAGAAAATAGGAGTGAGAGCTGAAAATTTGCTACTTGCTGAACAGGTGAGTTGTGCATGTCAGTGGGTATATTACTTCTATCCTTGTAGTACTCCCAAATCAGACTTCCAGTGCCATCTGGTCCCAGTTGGACCATCTCGTCTGCAGTGTTATACCTTCGTGATTTGGATTTTGACAATGCCCGTATATGTTAACAACTTAAAAAGGGCCTAAGGAAAGTGTGAGTGGAAAGGAGTGTCTAACGTGCCCTCTGTGAGTGATGCCCATGGCAAATACTTCACAAGAGTGCTGTAAAGCAGAGAAAAAACAAAGAAAAAATTAAACAGAAAAAATGATACGTGAGAGACTTCCAACCAGCTTTGACACTGAAAGCAACCAAAAAATATTTTACCTAACTGCTAAAGTATCATAACTAAAAGTAAGTGTGGCTGTAAATAAGTTTGTTTAAGATTATATGTTAAAATATTTTCTGGATTTCAGGAGAAAACAGCATTGTGACCAAGTCTTTCCACATCTTAATGAGTTTATTTTTAAGATACATATTAGGAAGAGGAAGTGAAAACCAGGAAAAGCATTTAATCCTTTTTTGTTTCTTTTTTTAATGTTGCATTTGATTGTATATACAGTGTCCTTGTTGGATAATCTTGTGGTAAATTAATTTAGGACGATCCACGATTTACTACATCCAGAAAGTGTGATGGTCAATTTCTACACTGGCTATGTGCTATTCTCTGTCATGCATGCTTTCTCCAGAACAGATAAACAACACTGTAAGATGTGTCAAAGTAAAAATGGACACAGAATCTGCTTTTCAGTTTTCTTACCAGAACATTTTGCTCCTATGCAAAGAGTAAGCTGAAAGGAAATTTCTGCACAAAAAATTGTCTGCATTCTCTTGTTTCTACTTTTAAAATCTTGTAAGATTTTCTGACTGCTCGAGTGTGTAGAATTTGGAAAATTTGTTTGCCCCTTGATGCCTACTAAGTCAAAATTTACTTGTACAGGTAATGAGCTAGAAAAATGTGTCTGTTTAAACACATGCAAATGCTGTTATATGATTTGAACTTTGTGCTTAGGTGATTTCATATGACTGAGGGCTTCATTCTCTTTTGCCCACTTCCATCAAGTCATAAAAGAAAAAACTAAAGGGGAAAAAAAAAAGAGAGGTATCAAAGACTAGTTAAGCTGGCAAATAGAAGATATTTAATCTGATCTATTAACTGCAATTATGCATACTATTCTCAGTGTTACTGATACAATCTTACTTGTACATGCTTCTATCACTTTGCAATAATCCACTTAGTAAATAACTTATGTTACCTTGAAACAAGGTAAAATACATCATGAAGAATTGTTAAAGAATGGTAAAGCTCACACAGTGAGGTTTTTAATTTCAGTTTTGCTTTAAAACTCAAGAATGAAACCAGAAATACCAGGAAAATTAATTTCATGGCCTTTCAGATCTTGATCACCTTGGCACCTCTGTCTCCATAGTTGTACGAGTCTTTTCTTCTGTGCTGAGAGTTATGACAAAGACAAAATTCTCTGAGTAGTGGATTTGGAGCAGTAACACACACCAATGCACGAACAGGAAATAAATGCATCAGCTTCATCATCTTCAGATTCAAATGTCTTCAGGTTTGCTCTCCATCGTATAAAATGCACAAGATACTTGAATATATTCCAGTATCTGTTAAGAAAAAGCACACACAACTGTGTTCAAACTCTTATGCAAGCACTAGAAAGCAAATTATTAATAAAATGCATAATTAGGGGAAAAATATTATTTTATGTTTTAAAAATTCTAGGGTTTAAAGGTTTGTTGAATTTGGTTTTAATGAGCCATTTACTTAATAATGTTTCATCTTAAGGCTCTATAAATACACAGATGTGATCTTTTGCCGCAACTACCTTTTAATGGAGTAATTGCTCATTGCATTTTATTGATTTCAGGTTATTCAAAAATCCATGATGATTTTTTTTCTTTCCTGTTGAGTTATGAAGTGGGTCAATCTGAAGCTAGAATTTTTTTAAAGCTGAAATATGTCCAAGCATACATACTTCTGCACAGCGAGTCCCTTTGCACTCTGGACCTTCCCACTACCTTTGTTATTTAGTAAAATTTTGTCATATTTATTGAAAATATGCTGATGAAACTGTGATATACTGTTTGTATTGAAGGAAAGGGAAGCTAACAACTTACGTGGAAGGTGTCCCTGTCCAGGTGATTTGTTGGAATCACAGAAATATCACCATCATGGAGAGAATAAATCTATGGATATGACAGTATAGAGTGGGTAACAGAAATGTCAGGAAGTGTTTTTCTGTTAGACATCTCTTGAATAACTAAATAGAAGATTTAGGTCAGTAGTACGCACTAGTATACTGAAAGGACTATTAATAGCATTACATCTTTGAAAAGCAGCAGCATCTTCCTTTTCATTGAAGATTTTTTGGCAAAACAGCTTACTTTAAAATACAATTTAAAAATATTTACAGAATCTCTGTATTTATACACATAAGTATTTCCTGTAGATAATTATTACAGTTCTTCTGAAATGAGAGCTGCTTTTCTCATGGTTAAATATGGTTTAGAATAATTAATTAAAAATCTTTACTGTGTTTGAGTATTTCTTCTGAAGGTTTTCTGCAAGATCGCTTTTTAGAAGCTCTTGTTTACTAAGAAGTGGAATTCCTGGAAAACTATAAGAGATAATTTGAAAATGATTTCACATTGTTAATGATCTCTTTGAAGGCATAAAATTTGGCCATAGTTTTCGACTTAAACAAAAATCCCTTCAGTAGAAAGTAAACACATTTTAAAAGAAAGGAATGAGTTGAATGAGTCTTGGGGTTTTGTTTGTTAGTTTGTTTTAATCTATGCAAACGTCAGAAGTCTTCATTTGCAGAGCACTGTCATCGTGATATGAAAACTTCATAATAAGATATTTCCTCCTTACTAACTCACAGCAGCCCAGTTCATGCTTTATAGGACAGAACCAACTCTTGCACAGGTAAATATTACTGACAAGACTAGTGGTGTTGTAAGCACTACTTTACAAACAGGGAGATATTTTCCTAACAAATGTTTCCAAGTTTTTCCATACAGGACTCTCTACCTGACAACTTACATTGCAAATATTTTTCCCAGTTCATAATAATGTAAGTGCTTCACAGTGTTTCAAAAGATGTGTGAGGAGGGCATGACTGGGGGCTAGAAAGGTCATCCTGTTTAAGAAAGGTGAGATGTCTCCTCTGTGGCTCTGAAGAAATACTCTTGGTTCTAGAAGAATTGTGTTTAGCAGGTAATGGTATCAAAAACATGTTTTTGTACAGAGAAAAATAAGTTTTTATTTCTTCTGCATTTAGATAGAGGAAATATATATATTCAGTTTTCTAAGCAGCCGATTCCTGAATTCCTTCTTTCTTTCTTTGAATTTTACTTACTTTTTGTTGCATTTACTTTGCTTGTACAGTAGGCAGCAGTGCCTAGCAAGTGTAATTATTGTGTACTTCTGGTTTACTGAAAATTTTGATTCAATCAGAATCCCCAAATCTGACAACCTATAATCAAACAAAGGGAGTACTCTAGTAGGTGGGGATTAACAGAAGGGAATTAAACTGTCATTTTGCAACAGTAAATTGCAAATTTAGACCAGTATGAAAGCCCATTTATGAGTCTCTCAGTAAATATCCCTTTTGTTTTGTCTAATTGCTAGTTTGAATGTATCAGACTCATCAATGGGATTAGGGTTAATAGATGTTTGGTCACGCATAACATGCAGAGGAGGAATCTGATACACACACGCACAAAAATTGCACTTAATGAGCTTAGCAAATGTTTGCCATATTTTTAATGAACCCTGGGGCTGTCATTTAGAAATGCTTAGCAACTGCTTTTCCATCCTTGAAAATAGAACAACTGAAGGACATTAACACTATGTACACCATAAATAATGTGAGCTATTTAAAGATACCAACTGGGAGGTGGGAATGATGACATTTTCTGTGCAGGAGCCAGTGATACTTAACACTTCATGTGTGTGTTAGATCTCTCACATCCCAGACGGGCGTCTCTAGTTTCCTACAGGGAATGGGTGTGAGTGTTTGAAAGAGATCAAATAACTCCACGAGGAGTTTTGCTTCTGTTGTTGTTTGTTAATTTGTAGGTTTTTTCCTTAAGTTAGACCTCTTTATGATACAGCTTTCAAAATCATTCTCCCCTGACAATTTTTTGTTTTACCCTTCTTATCTTGTTGCCAAATACTTGCAGGGAAGATTTTTAAAAAAGGTATAATTTTCATTTTGTAATGTCTGTCTTTGCCATTATGTAGAATGCTTGCTTAAACAAGTGATGTGGCAAAAAATGGGCATACTCTGGGTGACTGATTGCACAGTAGATTTAATGATCCATTCATTAACCTCTGGGACTCATGCCTAAAACAAATGCAGGCTGATTAATCGGGAATTATTGGAGCAAACCATGTGTCTTGTGGTGTAATTATTTTGACTGGACGTAACATAATCAGGCTTTCCTTAGGGAAGGACTTGACTTGATATAATAGTGCAAAAAGTGCCATTCATATGAATTATGTCTAGAAGAAATGAATTCTTTTAAGACTTCAGTTGCCATAGAGGCAGTGGATCTAAGATTCTTTGTCTGCCCAGAGAAATCTTCTGAAACATCTGCTCTTAAGGCCTTGGATAGGGAAAGAGTCTGAAAACTGAACTGGCCTTTAAATGGTTGCTGCTGCTATCAGACAAAGTAGACCCTGCTGTGTCAAGTGGGTAATGTTTTTTAAAATTTGAATCACTGAGAAAAATCAGAATTATTAGTTTACAGAGTTCACAGGTGTCACCAGAAAAGGCTGTGACTACTAAAAACTTGTGATTCAGTAGTGCAGTTTTAGTTAATGTAGTAAGGAAGGGTTACATACAATTTCTGCTATCCTAAAGTGAATGCATCGGTGCTAAAGCAGAGAGAGTTTGAAAGGCAGGCAAAACAAGAAAGGCCTTCAGACTTCTTTCACCTAATCGCACAAATATGAACATAAACAGTGTTGAAATTCAATAATTAGTCCTTTGATTTGCTAGAATGATTTTGCCTACATGAGCAAGAGGGACTTTTTCCTCATTCTGCTTTTGGCTCATACATTAACCTTCTTGAAACTAGAGGGGGAAGTATAATGAGTATCCTCATCTTAACTTTGACTTTCCAGCATACATATCTCAAAATTTTAGAAATCATCCTTTTGGTTTTTTCATTTATAGAATATTTTATTCAGAGAACTAAACAACTCTGAATTTCTCCATTGGTGTGTGGAGATGTTTCACTCTACTGTGCAATTAGTTCAAGCCCACAATTTCCTGGAAATGTTTTTATGTAATAGTGATGCTATGCCTCATATGAAAGTCTTTGGCCCTACCTCAAATCTCTGTGAGGGGACCTTCACCATACGAAGAAAACTACCTCTGTGCTGTTTCATACCTGTTTATATAAAGTAAATAACTGAGCTCTGCAGGTGTTCCTCGAAAGCAGAATAAACTCTTGGAACTACTATGAAGCATTTTGACCATTCACAGTTGCACAGACTATGAATAGAGGATTTCAGACTGCAATTCATATCATCCATATCACTGGTAATATAATTTACATGTTTTACTACTTTACTTCTAATGTGTTTTATTTCTTTTGGACTAGTTTATCTTCAATTTTCCCACTGATAACTTCATATAGGGATTTTACAACTGCATAGCAAAACTTTAATATTTTTTAAATAATTCAGGGTGATTATTGGTTTATCATACTTTAGAAAGCAATTTAAGACTAAGCTTCAACAGGATATATTTTCATGCCAAATATAGTGTACATATCCAACATAGTTTAAAAACAGCTTTCCAGTTCATTCAGGAAGGGAAAGATTTTCAGTTTACACAACCGTGAGGAATAAAAATACAGATTGACACCAAATCAAAATTCATCAGTGTTTGAATTTCTGTGAATAAGAGAGATCAAAAACATAAAAAAGACTATAAAACTGAAAAAGGCCCTGTTGATAGAAGAGGCATGTTCAGGAAGGATTGGACTGACGGTATGGAGCAAAGGAGGAAGCAGATGTTGAGCTGATTTGGGAATATCCATACATATGAAAACCATAAATCTCTCACCCAAACATCAGGACTGTGAGGGAGTAGATAATGTGGGTGTATCAAAGTAAAAGACAGTGAGAGCAAGCCTGAGGGAGACCAGGAATGTTTCTTTGGAAACTTGTGATTTCTGTAGCCCATTCATCTGGCTGCAAAATCATACAAAAACTATTTTCTGACTTCACCATTTGTGATGAGGAAAGTTAGTAGCACAGTGTGCTTCTATTTTGAGTTGAATTCTCTGCAGGACCTTGGGAAGTGCTCTGGCTTCCTGCCTGGACCCTCATGCTGCTGTAGCCTCTACAGAAGTTACAATGGGAGGCAGAGATGGCGATCATAAAATTTGGACCAAAACAAAAAGGCAATTTTTTTGTTATATTTCCCCCCACTCATCCAAGTTTTAGGGATTTTTCCCTACAGCCTTATGCAAAACCAAAGAAACTACTGCAGGTCTTCAGATCTGAGTCGGTTCTTTACATGAGCATGGACTAAGAGGTGGTTTCTTCAACAGAGAAAAGAAAAAAGGTAAATACTTCTTATGCTGGAAAGGTCATAATAATTTGACTTCAGGCACCTGCACTTCTTGTCCTTAAGACTTTGGGAATGGTGTAGTAGCAGACACTGCTCCTGCTTATGCATATGTTTAACTGTGTGCATTGAGAGTAAAACCCCAAGAAAGCTCCCCAAGTTCATCATGGAGACTCTCTTACCTGACAGTCTTGTGTAAATCAGTAAGATTGATGCTGTTGTATTGGTCACCATGTAAAATAACCTGTCATCAGGATAGAACGTGATGTGCAGTGTATCAGTGTAACTTGAAATTCATAGCATTTTAACACCTGTTTCCATAGCTACAGTGTAATCTAGACATCTGAGAAGCCAGCCTACCTTTGCCAGCCCTGTCATTTCAAGGGAAATAAATTAAGGAAGGTGATCACAAGCCTGGATTATGCAGCTTCTTTAAAGTACAGCAACCAGACCTGAAAACTAACCAGGAATGAACATCATTGGGACAGAATGGATAAAACCCATTTCCTGTAACCTTTGTAGGAAAACTTGAATGTATCCTCCTCTATATTTTTTTATACTTCTCTCAAGCAATATTGTATGTTATACCTGGCAGTTATATTTGCAGGACCATATTTCTTGATTTTTGAGAAATTGTACCATATTCTTAAATGAAGCTTTGAAAAAATAAACAGATGGAAAAACGGGAGGGAGCAGGCGTAGGAAAGAGATACAGTTAAGTGAATGCTAAAGGGCAAAGCTTCAGTGCCAGACAGTTATTTGCATATGCACAATATGTTTCTGTCTAGAGGCATATTTTCTCAAAGTCTGTGTGTGTATTTCTATGAGTCTATATTTATCTGTATTACTGGCAACATATGTATGGCTATGAATAGAGTTCGGGTGTTTGCTGAATGATTTATGATGCTGCTTAATTTTTTTTCTTTAAATACACACTGGTTTTGAGAAATGGTCTCCTGTAGGTAGGGAAATTGGAAAGAAATACAGGCATCATTTCTTAAATACAAAGCAGTGGAATCCACAGAACATCCTGTTATATACATATTTGTGCTTAGAGGGCAAATATATAATGGGTATGCATGCGTGTTTTCTAGGCCAATTCATTTGTAAAATGTTTAACAAGGAGATGAAAGCTGTCCTGCTATTTGCAGTACTGAGGAGCAAGGCGACACTCTGCAAAAGGTAATTCTCTGTTGGCCAGATTTGACTGACAGAAAGGATCAGAGGTGTTTTTTTTAAAATCATGTTTTGTACCCAACAGTTTGTGACATCCCCAGAGAGAGGGAAGAGAAAGCTCTATAAAGGTTTCATACCTGTTATCTATGTCAGGTAACTGTCCTGGTATGGCACTACAAAGGGTCTGTGTAGGTAAATATTTGCCATGATCCTAGAAGAGTGGTTGTATTACTCTTCTGTTTGGCAAATGGGAATACCAAGTATGTCTACAGTAGAGAGTGGCTATGCAGTCCTGACTATTATGTAATCTATCATCAAGTAATTTATAAGGCTGCTTATATTACTTACAGCAGTAAGTAATGAAATAAACAAGAAAATTTGGGTGACTTTAAGTAAGTAGAGCCTTGTATCTATTATTTTAAAGACAAAATATTTGTAAAGTTTAGCTTCTATGAATACATCATTCTCCTTGTATTGGCTAATACAAGTACATAGAATGGCACTGTAATACCATATATGACTTTTCCATTTATATATAATACCTTAGTGGTGAGACATCCTAATGAACTAAAATAATATAATTTAAGCCTGAAATATGGCTTAAATACTTGAAGGACACAACCAGATAAAATCAATTTTTCTGTTATTGGGCATAGTGGTTTTTTTTTTGATTTTTATTTTATTTTTTTCCTAGAGGTGGATATAAAGAGTCATGATACATTGACTTTGACCTGTCAGGCTGAAGCTATTACAGTGTGCAAAATCACTGATCTATAAGCTAAAGTCTCTCAGTACAAGCCTTGACCCAATAAGAAGTCTTAGTAAGAATTGTTCTGGACTTTTGAAAGAATAATATAACAGATTCTTTGCAGTGCCTATACAATTAATAATTCAGCAGTCTGAAAGGTCTCTGGAGATATTGCTCAAAAGTCGTAAGTAATATGTTTTTAGACATCTTCTTATTTTTGTGGTTCTAAAGGTGTGGAGTTTCTTTTTATATTTCCTGGAAAGTTTCCAAGCAAAATAATATCTCTGAAACTGCATTAGTTTGGTAGCTGTTCATAATTTGTAACAGGAAGAGATAACCATTTATTAAATATATGATTTGGGATTCCCTTTTTTCCCTTCAAAAAAATCTTAATTAGGATTCATATTACATTGCTAAATATATATTTGAGGCTGAACAGGTTTTCAAATTAGGCCAGCAACCCCATTTGTCTCACAGTTTAACGCTCAATTAATCTTACTGCAATCTTATTTCAAGCAGTAGATACCAAAGATTGCTAAGGGTTCTCAAGGTGCTGTGATGACACTACCTCTTGGTAGAAAGAAAACAAGGGCAACAGTGTAGTAGTCACAGTGTCTCTGTGTAATTGTGGATACAAGCCTATTTTAGAACAAGATACTAGTCCAGTACTTGGGACGACATTATTTCTCATAATAAACTAAGTAATGGGACAGCCAAGATAGGTCCAAGTGAAATTGCTGACATTGTTAAAAAAGAAAACTGTTGGGTATACTGTCCACCCAAATATTGTCTCTCTTCTTAACTTCGTCCCAGAAATACATACAATGAAATAATGAACTTGTGGGAACAGGGAGTCATATTTGGAGACAAGTTTTATGGCAAGGTAATAACATAGAAGAAGACATGTAAAATAGTTTGATCCACACCAATTAATAAATAAAAGTCCTGGAAAATATGAGTTGGAAAATTTTCATTAAATAATTGTTAAAATCATAGAGCTAAGGAATATTCTGTGAAATTCAATGTTCTCCAGATACTGATAGCAACAAAGAATGTACCTACTTATCAAAAAAGATCAGAGAAATTGATAGTTTATAAGTCCAAAACAGGCATTAAACACAGAAACTCTCAAATCTCAGCTATAGTCACCAGCAACTGTGAAGATCTTGTTTTATTTTTCCCTCAGTGACCACTTCTGCTTGCCAACAGATAGGATGCTAGGCT
The DNA here is from genome assembly GCA_013396875.1 of Vireo altiloquus. Lineage (NCBI taxonomy): Eukaryota > Metazoa > Chordata > Aves > Passeriformes > Vireonidae > Vireo > Vireo altiloquus. The sequence continues at coordinate 424,440 of VZRF01014662.1, forward strand.
AGGTGGAGTCTTGATCCAAGAGGTAACAGTTCTCATCTAGAAACTCTGACCCTGTAATTTTTTATGTCTACTTTGTTTGGTTTAGATTTGCGTTGCCACGGAAAGAATAATCTGAGTATATGAATGCATGAATAAAAAAATGTGGAAAAATGAGAGCAAGAAAAGAATTCTTTTTCATGCACTTAAGAAAGAGGACAACAGAGATTTACTGCAAATTCAGATCCTAATGTATCATTATTCTTTAGAATTTATTAGACTCACCAGTTCACTTGAAACTGTTTTGAAACCCTAATTGTTGTGCAAGACTGAATGGACAAGACTTTTAATTTTTCCCTAAAGAGAAAACACTTATAAATGCTTGGATTATTGCATTGCTTTGAATTATGAGCCCATCCCAAATTTTGTGTTAACAGTCTAGATAATTACATACTGAGGAATGTAGTAACCATTTCATGCCAAAAGAGAACTTTGAAAAGGAAAACACAAGGTAAAAATAAATTGAATAAATAGAATATAGATATTTGTCACTTAAGACCTAGTTTGTAGAATCAAATAGTTGTTTCATTTGGAAAAGACATTTAAGATTGAAGTTGAAACCCAGTACTGCCAAGTCCACCACTAAACAATATCCTTAAGCACCAAGACTACCTGTCTTTTAAATACTGCTAGGGGTGGTGTCTCAATCACATCCCTGGGCTACCTGTTCCAGTGCTTGACAATCCTTTCTCTGAGAAGAGATTTTTCCTAATATCAAACCTAAATCTTTTCTGGGAAACCTAGATGCTGTTTCCTGTTGTTGTATTGGTAGGGACAGAAGAACAGAATAGCAGAAGGAAAAGATGCTGTCAGAGAAGTAGATAAAGGACAGAATCTAGGCAAGCAGGATGCCAGCTCAGCTCTGTAAGGCTAACAAAGCAGGAGTCATGCAAAACAACAGTATTGTGCTTTCTCAAGAGCTGGCGTCAAGGAAGGACCACCTAAAATATTACAACAGTGAATGCTGAAGACCACCAAAGAAGACCCCTGAAAGACCATATAAGACTTCCAGTAAGGGGTGCAACCGTGCAAAATAAAGTAACATATATATGTACTTTTATTCTGTTATTTTTATCTGCAAAATAAAAGAAATATTATTCTTTGATCAGCAATAATATCAAGTCAGCAGTGATAGCTAATGAATTTGTAATCAGTGTGTATGATAAAACTGTTCATGTGATACTCAGTGCACTCAATTAGAGGAAGGATCCTCCGAGTGACCAGGGAACTGTAATAAAGAATGCCTGCCATCT